>JAODKC010000137.1:21597522-21631988 GCA_026777985.1 Mormyrops attenuatus | reverse complement strand
TTTTTTGAAGTAGTGCCTCTAGGAGAGAGAATAAAGGAAAAAACGGCAAGCACTAGTTTTACGATCACTCCTTTCTCTCGTGTTCTTTTCTTATATACAACAAGTAATATATAACAGTATAGATGCCACAGCTCTAATAGCACCTGATATTGTACCTGTTTTGTGTTTGGTTTTCTACCTTCCCTCTAACTAGCTGATCTGTATCTTTTCTTTAGTAAATTTGCAGTATTGCTGAAACATAATACCTACTGAATGTAATCACAACTGCTTTACTTCCTGACGCTGGCTAGTCAGTCTTCACTGTGATCTCATCATACATTTGGAACCATATTTACCATACGAGGCCAGAACCTCATTTATTACTGCAGGCCTATCATACATGGGATCATTTAATTACTCAAAGGGGATGCATTGTTTGTTTTGAAGAACCCTGTGCGTGCATTAGCATTAACATGCACATTGTATACTAGAAACAGTTACTGGTTTCATGGTAAGCCATGGTAAAATTCACGACGATTAATATTATCGTTTTCAATTCATTTTATCATTAAAACCGCGGTTGATTACCGCGCTTTGAAAATCTCACATTAAATACTGTCAGGCATCAACCAAAGTTAACAACAGTCTCCCAGACGCAGGTGTGCAGGTGCAGTATGCAGCTTTTTGTGTCAGTGAAAACATTGCAGAAGGCAGTGACAATGTTCTGGAGATTTTTACTGTTAGTGTACAGTTGATATTGTCAGTATTGGTTCCTGCCCTGCCCCCTTTTCATTATGTGTCTCAATTTCTTGTTTGGCCAGCTAGTGTTGCTGGTCATCCTGTTCTGTGTTCCCCTTGTTTCTCGTAGTTAGCACCCTAAGGGGTTTACCCTGCTTCCCAGGCTGCTGCATGGCTTTATGACCTGAGCAGACACCTGTGTCATCGAGGCTTCCCTTTTAGTGCGGGGTAAAGGCTGGCCAGAGGCCAGCCTCAACTACGTTTGAAATTTTCATCCTTTCTGTTTCTTTACTTTCTTGTCCTATGTATTTCTGTGTGTTTGTAGCTGTTGTTGCCCTACGTTTGCTACTGCTTAGATGTCTGTGTTGTATTTCTGTGTTTGCTTCTAGTTTTGCTGTGTGTGTTTGTGGTTTCCTGATTGTGATTCTCTCATGTTATAGTATAGCCGTTATTAGTATTGGTTTTACTTTCCAGCTGTTGTTTGACCCTTCGTGGTCCCATTGTTTTTCTGTTTTTTTCCCGCTGGTGTGCAGTTTTGTTAAATAAAATCCCTTCCCCTGGAGCCTTACTGTGGATTGCTCGTCCCTCACCATGTCCACTGACAACAGATATGGTTTGCATATGCTTACGTAAGGCACTGGCTATATTATTATTTTAATGTTTATGCAAACAAAAAGCGTGTAGGGCTGCTAATTTGTGGTTTTCAATATAAAACTTTGGGTGAAATTATTTCAGTTAGTTTATCAGTACATTTTGAACATTTTCAGCACATTTTCACAATACCGTGATAATGCAAATGAAAATGATAATTATGGTCACTATAATCGTGATGTTAAATTTTCATATCATTTCATTTGTATTGCATACATATGAACTGACTGACAATCAGTAGTAATTATTCCAGGCAAGGGAGAAAAAAATTTGAGAATCCAGTTAGTGTCATGTTGGGCAGGGCGAAGGACATGAGGGCAGGTGTGGTTGCAAAACAATGGGGGTTTTTATTAAACTTACAAAACATAAAGCAGGAAATAAACCAGATCACAAGGGATCAAAATGGGAGGAACAGAGGAAAGCAGGGCGCAGGCAACACAAGGGTACGACGTCAATTACCAGACTAACTTTTTTTACATAGACTAGTAAGGGGCAAGAAGCATCAGGTGTGGCCCATCAGGGCCACGTGTGGGAGGAGACAGGAGGGTCAGGTGGACGTGGTGGGCAGGATGTGATGGTACACCCCCCCCCCCCAAAGCGTGCTTTCCGGGCACGAAGGACAGACAGGGGAGGGGAGAAAAGGGACTGAATGACAGGGTAGTGACAAATGATCATCTACATTTGAAATTTCTGAAAGCAATGGAAAATTAACCACAAAACCCAAGTCTATGCTTAACAACATTACAAGGGGCACCAAACAAGCAGGGATCAAACCAGGGACCAACAAGAAAATAATAGAGACCAGTAGACAGAACCACATGGATGAAACAGACTAAACTTGGGACATGACCAAGCACCTAGGACAAAAATCTGACCTTAATGAGGACCAGGGAGCGGAAAAGGCCACATCAAGACAGGACAGACAAGTAGAGGGGCAACAGAGACAGGAGTGAAAACAGAAGAGTAAGCCGCTGGGGATACAGACTAAGAAAAAACGAAGGCAGAATAGGGCACTGGGACAGGGACTGAGGCGCAATGAATGAAAATGTAGGGTGTCCGGGAAGTCTTCCGAACCCTGGAAAGCTAAGTGACACAGATCATCCTGGGCCCATTCATTGGCGAGGTGGAGCCCTTCTGGACCACAGAACCAAAGAGCCTTGAGGGCCAGCGGGACCAGAGGGCTCTGAAGGGATTGCAGGACAGGAGGGCATCGAGGGGACTGCAGAACATGAACAGGAGGGCACCAAGGTTTCTCTCCCTAAGGCCGCAGCAGGAGAGGTGTCCGAGTGGACATCGCTCGGCAGGCAGACCAGGTTCTGGGCAGCTGGCTCAGATAGTGTAACCCCATCTATCCACTCCTGAGGAAGGAAACTCAGCCTGCCCCTCTCAGCCTACTTGTTGAGCGCACCGGGACTTGGGACCGGGTTGGTGTGAGCGTTGGGCTGAGTGAGCTTAGAGCGGGACTTAGGGCAATGCCAAGTCTGGCTGCACATCGTCTGGGTCGGCCCAATTCAGCCTGGCAGCAGCCAGGGAGTCAGGCATCAGCCGACAGGAAATGAGGAGACCGTTGGGTACCTGGGCAACAACTGGAGATGTGACAGGCCCCTGGACAATGACTGGAGATGAGGCGGGCACCGTTGGAACATCAGGAGATGAGACAGACCCTGGCAGGACATCAAGAGACGAGGTGGGTACCAATGGGACATCAGAAGATTTGGCTGGAGCCAGCAGGACTTCAGGAGACTTTTTTGGAGCTGGTAGGACAGTAGGAGACAAAGCGAAGCCGGGACACCTGGAAGTGAGCAGGGCACAGCCGGGACACTTGGAGACGAGCAGAGTGAAGTTGGGACACCAGGATCAGGTCCAGACGACATGGCTGCCACAGGACTAGGTATGGGCGATGTGGTCCTTTCTGGACCAGGAATCTGAGACTCAGGTGGACCGCCTGGAGCACATGCAGAGCAGCCTTCTCTCGGCCAGAAGCCTGATGCATGGCCTTGGGGGAAGACTGGCTCTGGAGCTACAGTAATGGCAAGGATGGGTTCAAGGGACACAGCAGAGGCAAGGGCAGGCTCTGGGGATGCAGGAGAGACGAAGACGGGCAGAACGGGCCCCTGTGGGTCAGACTCTAGTAGCTCGGGATGAGAGGTGGCCCCTCCTAGGCTGAAGATTGGGTGGAGCAGATGCAGCCTCACCTAGGCCAGATACTGGAGGAGCAGCAAAGGCAATGGCCTCACCTAGGGCCTGGAGGCACAGCAGCGGCCTCTCCTTGGCAGGGCTCCAGGTCAAATGAAGCAGGCTCTGGTCTGGGTTCAGCCTGCCTCTTTCATTTTTGCTTTCTGCAGCTGGAGATGGCAGACGGAGCTGCAGCTAGCTTCAAGGAGCCAGCAGGCAAATGAGTGGAGAGCTGAGTAGCCTCACACAGGAGAGACCCAGTGTGTGGAGCAGCCTCACACAGCAGAGAGCCAGCGTGCTAAGTGACAAGCAATAGGTTGAACAGGTATCAGGAGATGAAGAGGCGACATGCTGAGCAGTCTCATACTCTCAATAATTCCACGCACTTCAGCCACTATGCGCCAGACCTTTACTGCCTCTTGGGGATCCGCACCTGCAGTGAGTCTTGTGAGCACCCTCTCCACCAACCAGACGAGAGATTCGGCCTTGGGGATTCTCCAGACCACGGGATTATTCCTTAGCTCCAGGGTGGTGTCCAGGAGGGAAAAGAAGTCTTAGACTTGAAGCCGAAGTACCTCCTATGGAGTGGGCAACCCCTTCAACACCTGCATCCAAGACACTTGGGGGATTCAGTCTGCAGGATGCAGGGAGGTCTGAAAGTTGTAGTAGAGGGGCAGGCTGTTGGGGTTCTTTAGGAGTCCGGTCATTCTGTTGTGTCAGGTGAGGTGAAGGACACAAGGGCAGGCGTGGTTGTAAAACAAAAGGAGGTTTATTAAACTTACAGAACATAAAACGGGACCACATGGGATCAAAATGGGAGAAACAGAGGAAGGCAGAGCACAGGCTACATGAGGGCACATCAATAACCAGACTAACGAAGACGGGACAAATAGCCACTTTTATACATAGACTAATAAGGGGCAACAAGCATCAGGTGTGGCCAATTATGGCCACGTGTGGAGTGGAGAATAGGGTCAGACAGATGTGGCAGGCAGGACGTGCAGTTAACCTAACTGCATGCCTTTGGAATGTGGATTGGAATTGATCTAACCTTAATCCTAATCCAGAGGAAACCTGCACAACATAACGAGAACTGCAGACACTGAGCCACCAAAAAATAATTTTACAGAGTGCTGATGGATGGATAGTTGCTTGAATAAAAGTTACAATGGATTTTATATGTAAACAGGACTCCTAATACAAGACATTTTGAATGAAATGCTCAGATCTTAAGACTTCTTTTTTTGTGTTAAACTCCGTTACTTGGGAAGAAAGCCTAAATTAATAATGCTGGACAATAATGCTAAATTCACGTAATTTATGCAATATTTACGTAATCGTTGAATTTTTGTCTTCTTCAAAACACAGCAGAAGGAACATTCAAAATAATAATGGCTTAGTCCAGGTAAATCAGTAGTAAACTATTCCATTATTGTCTCAGCTTTGCTGGAAGAGTATTGCTCTACCTCGGCAGTGTAAAATGTAATTAAGTCGCAGGAGTAAGTGGAACAGCTCCAGGAGGAAATGAAGAGCTAGCACCCCCTCGATGTGACGAAAGCAGGGAGTTTCTCAGGGTCAGCTGCTTCTAATCAGCAGCCACACTCCACCAAAGGAAATCACAGGGTGGAGGAAATTAAGAGAAGACGACAGAGAGAGATGGGATGAGGCAAGCAGAGCGCCAGGGAGGGCGAGGAATGCCACCAGGAAACCTGGGGGGACAGCAAGGTATTTCCAAACAGAGAATCATTATAAATAGGTTAAGCCAAAAGAGAGCATGGCAAATAGCAACATCATTCGAGACACCAGAAGGAAAATACCATTTTTCAGCATTAGCAGGATAATGTTTAAGGCCTTCAAGTTAAAAGTAAAGGTTGCTCCACTTTTTAATGCATTGATGGTGTTAAGAATCCTAAGTCCATTGCAGTAGTTTCAAAGTCTTTCACCAACAAATGTTGGTAGTTAGATTATTTTTCTCACATTTTAAGTATACATCATTTTATTGTATAAAAAGAGTCTCCATGTTATTCCGCAAAACAATCTGTTCTACTGTCATCCTAGACAGGACAATAGCATAGTAATTAAAAAAAAAAAACAATGACTCAATGCAGGACACCACTCCCCCAGATATTTAAATATAAACAGGAACAAGACAAAACTAAGACAAGTCTTAGTTTTACATGTCGAATTTCACCATTTCCATATCTTTAATAATTGAAATTTGCCTTTTATTCACAGCTACACTCAAGAAAAGAGAAGCAGAATGATGGAGGGGAATAGACAGGTTGATTCATATAGTCTATTGTAGTTAGTAAGTCAAAGTGAGAATAGTAGCACATATGTTGAATGCATTTTCAGATATTCAATCCTGGAGAGAGTATGTGGGCCCAGCTCTACCGCTAAGCTAGCACCGTCAGTAAAACTGAATAACTGATTGAAGAGTTGCAAGGAAATCTTAAATCGAAGAAGGGACTGGTTGTTTTGGCAGAGGCCACAATAGACAAGACAGCGTTGTCTATCAAGCAGCTGTCATTGTGCTCTAGATACAGGTGCAGTGCAGAAGCTTTGCATACATGTTTCTGGTGCTTGCTGCGTAGTTTTTCTTGGCATGTGAGACAGGGAAGTGCTGTCACATTGGCAACACTGCTATCAAAACATTTACATGAGGTCACTTCTCCCACTCAACCAAAAAGCACAGCACATCACAATAAAACTAACTACGATATCTTCATATGACCTTCACATGATACCCAGTTGCTCTAATATTTAATAGTTTGCATTAGTTCTGCACTAAGGAGTTTCTCACATGTATTTACACACTCCTAATATAGATAACATTTAAAATGAACTGTATGATTGGTATTCAGATTCAGAAATCTTTTGAGAATTCCCATGGAGAGATGCATTCCTTTGAAATTAGACGCCACATTAGTACAGGTTGCTAAATGAGAGTCTCACCCAGTCTCCTGTCAGAAATCTACAACACCCCAGGCCCTGCAGCTTTGTGTAAACTTACCATGACATTCTAGGACGACTTCACAGATATGTCTTGACCATCCACATTTCAAATTTATGAAATCAATGAAAAATTAACCACAAAAACCCAAGTCTGTGCTTTGAACACTCTCACTTTACGCCACACGTTCCTGTTTGGGAATCTCACATAAATGGCAACACTTACCTCCTGCAGGCCTGCCTGGGCTGTGCAGCTGCAAGAATTGATGGGTCCGAAATTTCGAGAGACAGGAATACAAGGATTCTACTTTGGATCAGGGTTTTCATCCCGCCCAACTCCCTGTCACAGCCATTCCTACTGTATTTTTATGTTATTCCTCACCCTGGATAATGCTTCCTGAAAGGTACCCGGCTATTAATAGAGTTCGCAGAGCTCTGCAGTCTTCGGCTCTGCCTTGCAGCTCTGGAGCTAAGTAGAGCTGGTGATCCTGGTGAAAAACTTCATGTCAGTTTCATCGAAAATTCAACCGCATCCTCTGCACACAACGGACACGCATGACTTGTACTATATGCACCCTGATGCATATGCAGCTTGCCTATAATGAATTACAAATAATCTATTAATATTTATTTATCCAGATTTCCACTTGATAGTAGCATTTTGTTGAATATACCCCTGGAAGCATATCCTGACGTAATGTATCCGCTGGCACTTTTTAATATAAATTTTCTAAAGCTATATAGGGGATGTGTGTCTGTGTGTGTGTGGGGGTTCATCTTCTTAAATATTTGTGTCTGTAGTCTGTCCGTCTCTTTTTAACGATTCCTTCAACTCAAGCATTTCTCACATCTTCAATAGCGCTTCTGGTTCTTTGGGAAAAACACACACTCCACACACTCCCTGTCAGCCAGCTGTTCCACATTAATTTTTTCTCCCGTACAGCTGCACTCCTAAATAATCCATGATCTGGGTAGATCTGGGCATATTGTCCGTTATCTGTTTGTATCTTCTTTGGTGCTAGCACTCAAATTTCTTATAATTTGACATGCTTCAAATTATTTGTTGGATGTATGGTAGAAATTGAAGCACCAACCACACTGTTTCAAGGTTCTCTACTGTAAATCTCTTCACACACAATTTAAAATAGCTTGTTTTTTTAATTGAAAATGTAAGCGTGGCCATTGTTTTTGTCTTTCCAAAGTATTTTACTACAAGTAATTCAGTTGCCTGTTGGAACTGTCAAACACAGTTTTTGTTTTGAAACTGACCTTAACAACAACAAAACTAAAGGAAACAGGAAGGAGCGGAAAAGCCCTAATAATGGTTACTTGATGGCTTCTCACAGGATAGGAAGTGACAGTGGACAGGACATCCATTATTCATAGCTGCATCACTGCATCATTTCTTCTTCCTCATGCCACAGTGCATGGAGCCAGTCAGAATTTCATTGAGAGGCTCTGCCCATGCTTGTGACACTGCTACCTGCAGAAATCACCAAGCAGCCAATCTGAGTGTTCAATCACAAGGATATTATCATTAACGTATGTCTGTACAGTCATTGATCGAAAGGCTGCCCCTCAATTTAACATTGAATGATGCTCTCAGAAATGAGCAGTTATCAGTAATCTGGGTTTAGGGTGTCTGAATTCAAGGCTAATAAGGACATTGGTGTGTTCAAATTGTAATAGTGTCCAGCAGGAACCTCCAGGGCGGTTAAATATATGGGGCATTGTTAGGGATGTAGTTTGACTGAAGGTAAACTAATTCAAAAAAGAAAAAGAGCATATAATGGTCCCTAGGATGGACTGGCATTCCATCCATTGTGCCTTGTGCCCTATAATTGCTGTGATATGCTACAAGCTCTCTGTGATCCTCCTATAGGCAACATAGGCGGCCACCTGGGGCACCAACTTCTGAGGTGGTGCCGACTTGCCAGCGAATTTCACTCATTCCTGGACAGGGGGCGCCAGCGGTGATGCTCGCCTTGCGTGCCATCAACTATAGGACCGGTATTGCTCTGCTACACAGGTGTTATGGAATCTCGATAGTTGGATGGTATTTGATGATATATGTCACATATTATTGAGGCACTCATTATTAAAAGCCAACCTTAAACCCAGTATAAAAATATAGAACTTCTGAAGCCAATAGAGTTCATCAGAAGAGGAAACATGGTGAACATGGAGGGCTGCTCTATGGCAGAAGTAATACACCATGGGTTGTTAGCAGTCATTGGGGTAATGTTCACATTCATGGCTGACACAGATCAACCTGGCACTCAATATCAGAATTACAGTGACAGCTGCTGGAGTGTCCTTTGCTCATCTGGTCTCTAATCCATCAGCAATAACTCCATGCTATAAATGGCTTACTGGCTGAAAGGTAACCCTATTATCAACTGGAAGTCATAATTTTGCTTCAGAATTTTATATTTAAAGAGACAATGATATTTAGAGAACGTGATATTTAATTCATATTCATAAGAAATAAAAATTTGTGTTGGCTTCTGTTTTGTCTGTGGAATATGCAATCTGATCTTGTGTATGGTGAAACATATTTAAAGGATTTACTATCAATATTTAAGTTAGAAGTTTAGATTAGGTTAAAATAGGGCAATAACAGCTGTTTGAAATGTGGATTAAACATTCGTTTTCAAATATAATTGTCAAGCTGCACCAAGACAGTATCATTAAGGTTTTGCAGTATTTCCCCTATAGTCCCAGTCACAAACAATTTTAGATTATTTTGAATTTGTCATTCACAGCTGTGGCATTAAGTGGTCTCACGTCAAAGCATACAAGTATCATTAGAAAAAGAAACTAATAAATAAAAAGTGCATAAACATTAGCATGATTTAAAATTATCTAAATGAAAAGCACCCATGATTAGTCTGTTCCCTCAACTGACTTCAACCAAAAAGCACTGGATTATTCCGTGAATCATATATCAGTTAGCTATAGAGCCATATGATATTAATTGCCGCAAACATCAACAGAAACAGAGCTACATTTTGGACAATATTTCAGAATCTCTCATTTCAAGTACTTACTGACAATTGCTGTTACAAGAAAAATATTTACTACCGCAACACAGCATTGAACCTGCCATTGACACAATATCAAAATGGCTAATTGAAGTTGGTTTCTGATGGACGCTCTTGGTATAGAGCAAGACCACAATTCGTGGATCATCAACAAAACACAAAAAACGCGGTAATTTAAATAGCTCAGTGTGGAAAAATTGCATTTTTCCATTGTAACTTTTTGTAATACCCGGACCAGGAGCTATCATGGGCTTATCAAGACCATCTTCTAGTAATTTTCCCATTATATTACAAGATTATCTGGAAGCTTGTTATTATAAAGTCTTATCAAATAATATTATGAATGCTATTGTTTGCTTATATAAAAAAAATAACAATCCCCTTCGGAGCAGGGGTTATCAGTAATTGTTGTAAAAGCAATATTATGATCCAACCATCTCTGTTTTAATTAATAATTGAACAAAACAAAACAAAAAAAAAAAAGAATTCATTGACTTTCGACTTTATTCGTGCTTGGCACAATTCTGGAAAAACAATAATATGGTCTGCTTTTCTGTGGCTATTGTGCTATGCCATCTGTGTCATGTTACGCCAAGAAAAAAATGTGATTTCAAGATATTGTTATTATATTTTTAATTGACCCCGGGTCAAATAAGGACTGAGATGATATTTTCTTAAGTTATTTTTATTCCCCGCAGAAAATGGTTCAGTGAACTTCATTTTATAACTTTTTTTAACTCTTCTGCATGGCAGTAACTATGCAAATGACCTCTTAACTTTTCACTGTTCTCTTCCATAGGAGAGCTATGTAATTATAACTTTTACAGCCCATTATAGGTATATAGGTATGAAGTTATGTGAGGTAGGGTTGGCTGTGAGAGTCACTGGGGCCACCATGTTGTGGCAGACATCAAACAAAGCTCTGCTGTGTGACACTGCCACTCTGCCACACTTCCCTATATGGTCTCAGGGCCATTCCCTCTCCTTTCAGTGACCCCCCCCCCAATTCACAAACCAGCTGGTGTAAAGGCCATTTAATCTGCACTACTGCTGCAAAGCTTTTAAACAAGCTGTTTATCACATCAGCTCGTGACTACAAGTAATGGGTCACACACCTGTAGCTTTCAACTCAAAAGCCTAATAAAACAGGAACTTAAACAGTATTTTAAGTCTTAGTCAGAGGATGCAATGTTCAGTTCAATTCAGAATCTGCATGGGAAAACTGACAAATACATTGGTACATATTTGATTAAAACCAGTTAATTCACTGTCCAGCAATCTAATATGCCAGCTATGAAACTACCACACAAAGCACTCCTGTCACAGAATGAAAATTGTGGTGAAATTGATTAAAATGGGGGGTAAAATGGTTAGCAGACTTCCTCATGTGTTGTAATTCTCATATTACATGGATTTCATCATTCCATATCAATCACTTAAAGTACTGTGTGGCTCCGCTCACTTAGTTGTGACTTCGGTAGTCTGATTTTGATTAAGCTCAGCTCGCAGCCAATTCTTAGTGCAATTTCAGGTCAAATTTAAGGCAATATATTTTCTGCAAAAGACAATCACTTGTAATTGGAATAATTTGCAATTATATTTTACACCTCACAAGAACATTCCCATTAAAAACAGAAGACCTTGTCATTAGTCTGAGATGCATTTTAGGTAACTTATTTGGTCAGGGTTACTCAAAACTAAATATAGCAGTTGAGCCCCCTTGTACAATGTTTCTATTATGTGTAACCAAAACCAATTCTGGTGTTTATAACCAGTTCTACAATAATAGCCTGAATTAAGAAAATCTGCAATGTAATATTCTATATTTAAAAGTGGTGTTTTTCATTTTTAAGCAATTTTACCAAAAAAATGATTCCTGACAAATTTCTTCAGGATTTATAAGAATTTAGCATACATATAGCCATCCACTACATACTGGTATTAATCCGGTCGCTCACATGATTTCAAAATTGGGGTGCCCCTCCAAGCCCCCAAACTCCCTCCTTCCTTCCCTCTGCTTTAGGAAACTGACCAATAGACATCCCTCTGGGGTCCCGGCCAACCTACAGTTGTTTGTGGTTTTCCTCATTTCTCAATGAACAAGTGCTCTGGAAGGCAGCTCTCCGTTTAAAAAGCCTGACATGTTTAAATCGGAAGGATCCCGAACAGATGATTGATGATTGTCAGCGTGGATTATCCCTCTAGCAGGTCATAACAGGACAAAACAGCAGGGACCGCAAAGAGAGTGAGGGACAGAGAAACGGCGTGCGGGAGGAGAGAGAGAATAACACAGAGATCAACTTCACAAGACATTTATTGTTGAAATACAACACGGCTGAGTTGCAGGGAGGCAAGACGCTGTTCAGCGGCACACTCAAGCGAAAGACGCGCAGGTTGAAGAAAACACGAAGAAGGACAAAATGATGTGCCATGCACACTGTTTTTAAAAGGGACAGAAGGAATGTCTAGTTTGAAGAAGAGATATACCTTTACATTTATTAAGACATCAGATTCCAGAAAAAAAGGACATTAAAAACATTTGACAGAATATATATTAAAACGTAAACTACGGAATACAATTCCCACGACAGACTGATTGGAAAACTTAAAAACTCGATCTCAACGTCGTTTAACTTTACTGCTTGCCAAATCGTTACTCTTTGAAGCAAACGCTCAGATCACCCACCGAAGAAAACTGGGGAAAACACCTTGGTCTGTCGTATCTGGTACGACTTGCATCAGAAGAAAACGCGATTGCACCTTATCACACTTTGCCAGACGGGAGCGAGCTCAACCAGAAGCTTAGGGACAAAATGTTCACATTTTTGGTCGCCCTTTGCCATATGATACCAGGTAAGGAAAAATCGCAACAAAACAAGTGAAGACGCTACGGTGTTGCCGGAGTAAATCACGCAATGTTCATCTTTCATTGTTGGGAGCGCTGCGTCAAAACACACTGCGACGTGTTGATTGAAAAGAGATCATGTAGGATAAAAATCTGGACTGTATCGACAATAGTGCCATGTCGTATTTCGTTTCTACTCCAAATTAATGCATGCAGTTCTGGCATACAAATGATTTAAAAGGTCCCAAAAACGACTTATTGTTTCAGTGGCATTGCGTCAAATAACTAATTAAACGAGGGTCAGAAGTGTAGGGACAAATGTTGTGTTAGTATTATTTTCTTAACATTTTAATGTTAAGGAGAACACATCCTGTGTGTAGAAGTGCTTTATCGGCAAACTACACATGTGCACCTTCCGATCTGCAACTTTAAACAGCCAAATAAGAAGAGTGTTGGACGGTTTTGATCGCAGCATCGGAGCGATTATTTTCGCGTTTACGGCGAAATATTACATTATGTAAAACAGTACGAAAATTTCTCTGATGTCAAAGCCAGAATAGTGTGCATTTTCCCCGTTCTCATTAAGTTTTAGGGCCACCGGTTCCCCTATTTTCCCAAAATTAAATGAAGTGGAAGGTGCTCCCCCAATATAGTTACACGGTACTTGCATTCGTAATTGTATAGAAACACAGAGAGCGGCGGATCGTAGGTGCTCCAATTACTTATCCGTTTTACTTGTAGCCCTCAATGGGAATTCATTAAAAGAATGGCTTTACTCGTTTTTCACTACTTTTCGCTTTCACGGCCACTATAGCCGTACTAGATCAAGTGATGCTTCAGAATGATATGATCGCTGACTAAATGGGCAATGTGCAAGTTCACCGAAGGTAACAGAAGTCTTATGGGTACTGTTATTGTACTTTGGGATGGCTGAATCACACATTGCGGCTCTCGAAACGCCCAGACGACCAGTTTCATCTAGTGGTGTGGCATGCTCCTTTATGGGAAAAGTATCCGCAATATCTATACAACTTGCCTATTCCAAAGCATGTCTGTCTATGTATCTATCTATCTAGTCCACGTCCGTCCGTCTGTCTTTCTTTCTTTGCTTGTTTTGTACAGGTACTGGCAGCTTCTGGCTATTTCCAGGTACCAACAATGCACACTGCGGTACGAGTGCTTAAATCAGATACAAATCAGATGCTGTGCTAGGGAAAATGACCTTGTGGATACCTAGCTTTATAATATAAAAGGCTTAAATTAATTATAGTATCGATGGGTAATTATGCATGATCAGCTCAACTGATAGATGAATAGTTTGTTTTATTGCAGACAATCGTACTGAATCGTAACGATGGCGTATATAATAATTTAATAATTGAATGATGTAGCTTATGCATCGACATAATCAGTCCTTTGCTGGTCAATTTAAACAAAAGATTCGTATCTTGCTTCGTATTTAATGGGGCATATTTGAGGTTGCGGATGATTTGTGCACGACGGCGTTTTCTTTCTTTTATTCTTGTTTTAAGCTATTGTATCAGTCAGAATTGGTTAACGCCGAATTTGAGAAAAATGATTTATATTCCCCAGTCTTCAAGACCCAAACGTTTATTTTTCTAATTAAGACTGAGAAATTAGGAGCGAAGCAAGGCGCTTTCGGTCGACGCTTCAGTAAATGGATTAAAAAACAAATGTTTATTGGCTGTTAAGCTATGCTTTTTTCTCTCTTTTGATGAATGGGACCGGGATATTGACACGTCGGAAATGCTGTAATTAAATTTAAATGCTAAATCAGAATATACAAGCCCGACGCACCAACACCCACACTCCGTGTAGAAGAAAAAAGAGAAATGTTAATGAAATGCATGCTGCAAACTAAATTGGAAATACAGTTACGGTGGGGGGGAGAAAGTACCACGCAGTTCTCCAGGGAAACCACACGCTCCTCTATTGAAACTTAGTTTCTTGAACATAGCAGCAAGCAAACTTTCAGTATTATACTTCCTTACTCTTTTCGTCAGTAACGTATTAGGCAGTTTAATGAATAATATGCATGAATATTCTGTTTATAAGTGTTGTGAAACTGACTTTATGCCTAACATCGTCCATGTAGCCATTGCTGATGTTGGTCTGGAGCTGCAAAAGTGAGATTTCTATGGAACATGCGCTCTAGCCCATTTTTGTTAACACTTCTGTCTTTCTGATTGAAGTTAATAAGAGAAACTGAAATTCGCCTTGGACAGACCTCTTCAGGGGTCATGCCTTGCACATGCAGCAGATCCGCATGCATTGCCATGCCTGTCCCACTGTTCCTATTCACAGTAGACTTTCTCTGAATGTCCCAAGGTTCCCCAAGGATTTCCATTGCGCCCACATCAAAATTCTGAGTAATCTTCAATGAGCTCTTTCTGGAACCGTTAGATTTGAGTAGCTAAGTCTCACAGGACCAAGTTCAAAGTGAGTGTGCAGACATCACAGGTTTTTTTTTCATTCAGAAGTCCTG
The DNA here is from genome assembly GCA_026777985.1 of Mormyrops attenuatus. Taxonomy (NCBI): domain Eukaryota; kingdom Metazoa; phylum Chordata; class Actinopteri; order Osteoglossiformes; family Mormyridae; genus Mormyrops; species Mormyrops attenuatus. The sequence goes on along the minus strand of JAODKC010000137.1, from coordinate 21,617,098 downwards.
TTGCCACTGGAGGCTGTGCCATTGCAGACTAAGCACCAGAATCTTGGTTACTTTTTCACTTCAGCCAAAACTATGAGGCAGTAAGACATTAGTACCAGGGTAAGGCTGTCCAGCTAAATGGGTGGCATAAATAACAGCAACACTCTCTTTCTCATTTCCATGCACACACAACTTACTCAGTTGCCAAACTGATAACTTGACCTCCCTTAACCATTAGCGAAGATTTGTCCAGGGCCTATGCTGTGATCACCACTGGAAATATTTTATGCACCGAATCAGCTCTTGAGGTTTGCTGAGGGAGCTGTGCATATTTTATGAGACACGGTCTTTGAATTTGCCAGAGTCAGATTGGGGCTGGGGACAGAAGTCTGATAGCTACCCACGCCATGATTGACTTGACATGCAGCAAGGATGTGTGGTTGATCTATTTAGGGTGAAGAGTACCACGGAACCTCAGCTCCCCCCACCTCCCCCCCCCCGAAAGATTAGGGCCAGCTTTGGGCAACATCACTGCGAATCCAGAGCTGATGAGCTGGTGACAGGCACACAATTGAGCAGACACAGCATAACCTGGCCAAGTCATGTACATTATTTAGTAGGCTGACACTCATGGCTTACATATGGAGGAATATTGGCCTACTTTGATTTCAGAAGAGCACCTGATTTCCACAGATGCACCTGACATAAATACCGTTATACACATATTTTAAGTCAATGAACAAAATAATGCACAGGAATTCTTTGGAAAATGAAGTGCTACATCTACAAGGGAGGGTGTACTTCTTATACCTGTTTATTCAGTAGATCAATTTTTACTTGATGTATTAAGCTTTATAACTTTTTTTCTTAGTAGCCTAGTATTGCATGACACACATTCTCAGTCAATAATTCTTTTGTTCTCATGCTTCATCCTTGTCCAGACAGTTAACCGCTTTTGAAAGAATTACTTGCTCTGTCTTTCTCCACAGACATTAAAGGAATTAATGATTAGACAGTGAGCACCAAATGGAGGAATTCGCAACAGAATGGGCTCTCTGTGCTTGTGCAAGACCTGCCAGGCCAATGGATAGGATCTTATTTCCTTCAAACCATAAAGAATGACCCCCCAAGGCTTTTTGTTTGTCTGTGGCCTATTCTCAACAACCTCCCCCCCCCCCCCCCCGACTTACTTCAGGTTTTTTGTACTGCTTTGGTCCAGGTTATAGGCAGACAAGGAAGGACGGGAAACAATGGGGGTTCAATTCCTCTATAATCAGTTTTGCCATTGAAGTAAACAGATAAGAAGAAGCCATTGTGTCATGTGTCTTGTTATCAGCTGTTAGACCTCAGTGGATGTGTTTTTATGGCACAGGTTAACACAAAGGGTCTCCATTGTAGAAGCCCATTTGCAAGGCCTGGCCACTTCTACACGTTATTTGTTTTTGCTTTAAATCCCATCTGCTTCGTCTCTATCTTAACACCTGAGAAACTCATCTTCCTGGGGAGATATGGGTGAACAGAGACAGATGATGGGAAACCATTGATGGCCACCATTCCATAGACTCTTCCTTTTACACAAAATGCCGCCTCCACAACTGCAAACAGTTGTCTGTTTTACTGACCTTAATTTTCATACAGTGGCCATTGAGTTTCTTCTGTTCTGTCCTTTCCTCCAAATACAATTTTTTTACTAGAGATTAAGAACAAATCCTACAACAATGTTGAACTAAAATCTTCATATTTTTAAAAAAATACTCATTACTTTTTTGTCACTGATGTCAAATATGCACAACAATGAGAAAATAAAAATAAATAGCATAAAAGTAATACAACAGAAACGTAGTAGAGTAGTACAGATGTAGGATACCTCATAGAATCATACCTTTGTTTCTATTTTCCAATCAATTCCTCTCCCCCAAGACAAGAATTTCATATCTATTACCAAGGCAGTGAAACCACCATCAAATTGAAATTTATCTCCTATGGTGGGCAATTTCTTTGTGTCTGTTATCTTTACTAGCCCCGTTCCTTAACCTTATATTAAAGGCAGAACTATTGGGGTAACACGCTGACACAGATAGAGAGCACAGAAAATCTACTAGTTATGTAATAAACAAAAGCCATCATACAATTCCCATCGTAATTGTAAATATTATTATTATTACTCATTTTATCAGTGACACATTTTCAATTATTTTCTCTTCAACATAATGTAATGAAGAAATCATGATAAATTTATACTGCTAAATATGACAGGTCATCTCTATCAGTTGTGCATATAGCACATTTTAAACATGGCAGTAATGTCCTGCATATATCTTCAGTCTGTTTTGTTAGTCTGTATTTCAATGTGAAAATTAATCTGGACCAGAACTTGGGGATGCCTTCAACTGAACGCTGCATCTACAGAGTCATGGGAGTAAGGTCTCTAGGACTGATTAGTTGAGATGTAAGTTTTACCTCTTCAATAAGATGCACTTTTACCAAGTGATTAGCCAGAACATATAGTGATACTACATCACACTAGACGCTGTTTACACAGATTTAACAGGAAGGGAGTATACTGAAAGGAACAGGGGCTTGCATAGCAACATCTGAAAAGGCAGCTCTAACAGAGAGGATTCCCACACTCCTGGGCTTGAGGACCTTGTCTATTTTAAATACGGACCACCTCCTGGCAGTTCAGTCTGGCTGGAGGACAAGTACAAATATTGTGATTATGACTCAACCACTAACCATAATACCGAGCTGTGCTGGAGGCTAGGCAATACTCAGAGTTCAGTTGAAAATTATGATGACTGGCAGCTTGGTTTTCCTTTTGAAGGCAGGCAGAGGGTGAGGAATGGGAGAAAATGCAGCCATCTTTTTATTACTGTGGTAGTTTAGAGGGTAGTTTTGAAAATCACCCTGGAAGATTTTCTGAGAGACATTGACCAATTTGCTATCAAGAGGGCCATGTCAGTCTGTGAGTATTTATTCAGCTATCAACTGAAACCAAGTTCAGTGTGCAAGCATGATTGCCACCTCATTAGGTCATTGTGAGTTCTGGTATAAAAAAAAAAAGTGTGTGTGTGTGTGGATTAGGTTTATATTACGTTGTGGGGACCAAATGGCCCCCACAATGTCATAAAAACCTATTATTTTGACATTGTGGTGAGCATTTTTCAGGTCCCCACAAAGATCTGTGAATGCAAGCAAAAAGGTAAAAATGCCAAAAGTCTTGTATTTTGTTTCGTTACTTATGATTAGGGTTAGGGCTGGGTAGGGGTTAAGGCTGTCATGTTGGGATTAGAGTTTTCCCCATAGAAATAAATGGAGAATCCCAACAAAGATAGAATTACAAACCTGTGTGTGTGTGTTTGGGAGGCGGGCTTTGGGCAGGCTTGCTAAATTCAAACCAGTCCTAAACAAGAACTGTAGCAAAGGTCTGAAAATATTTTCTTTGATTTTTTTTAACAAAGGCAGCTATGTAGCATGACTGTATTACGGTGAAGTGAAAGAGGGAGAGTGATTTCAGGGATATTAACTTTCCAGAGCTCCGCTATAAAGGTAATGGATACCCTCTTACTGGTGAAAGTCTCCGTTTATGACTTTACCACCTCTGTGACAATAAAAAAGCTTAAGAATTAAGAGAAGGTTGTGATCATACACTGAATAATGATCAATCTTGATAGTATGGTCTCATTAGTTTTTCGTTCTTTTCATCGCATTCTAATAAAGTAACACGTCATAATAGGTCATTTGTCAATAACCCAATTTCATAAACATTTGTAACTGCAATCAAAAAGCTAAAAATACCAAAAGTATTGTATTCTGTTTGGTTACTTATGGTTACGGTTACAGCTGGATAGGGGTTAAGGTTGTCATTGTTGGGACTAGGGTTTTTCCCATATAAATGAATGGACAGTCCCCACAAACATAATAATACAAATGTGTGTGTGTGTGTGTGTGCGTTCGCGTGCATGTGTGTGTGGGTTATGATTATTTTACATTGTGGGGACCCCCACAAAGATCTGTGAATGCAATCAAAAATCTAAAAGTGCCAAAAGTCTTGTATTTTCTTTGGTTACTTATGGTTAAGGTTAGGGCTGGGTAGGGGTTAAAGTCGTCATGTTGGGATTAGAGTTTTCCCCATAGAAATGAATGTGTATGTGTGTGTGTGTCTGTGTGTGGATGGTGAGAGTTGTGGGTGAGGCAGTATTTCTCCATGGGATGTTGACCGTTTGATTTGAATCCCAGGCATTTGTCTTGCTGTATCACTACTCTGAACAAAAGGACATGCCACGAAAATGGGCCTCCAGTCAATCAAAGGAGTCAAGAGGATCAGTCAACAAAAAGACTGGGTGGAATCTGGTCTGGAGCTGTTATCAGCAAGTCGGGTGCCCAGTTTAGCTGGAATGGAAAGTGGCTTACATGGAGAAGTGGTGGCGTCTTACATCCATCACAGGGTTTCTTTGGGATGATTGTTCTCATTTTATTTTAGGAGTTGGGTGGAAGTTTGAAAGCTGGGGAAACCAGTAATTTATTTCTGAGATAATTACACAGGGGCAAAAAAGTATGGTAAATAGACAAGCAAAAGTGTACAAAACAAGAGAAACAGATGCATAGGTAGATCAAAATGGGATTTTGTGGTTTCTTAGATTCTCTAGACAGGAATAGAGTGTTAAGAAGGATAAAATACCGAGATAAGGCCCCAGGAATGGATGTACAATTACACCTTGTGGAGTAAAGGGAAAAGTTTTTCATGTGTTGTGTGTAATGGCCTGCTCGTTGGATCCTGCTCTCAGATAGGTGGCCCCATTTGATGGCTTATCTTCCTGTTTTGAAACTCATACAATGTCCCCTTCAATTCAGTTATAGGGACTTGAAGGCTAATGTCCAGCTTGCAATACCCTCTGTGAATGTGTGTCTGTGTGTGTGCGTGCCTGTTTCACTGTGCTTTGTCAGAGGAAAAATAAATGGGATCTTAATGGAGCCACTCAATCTCTGACCACTTACAAAGCTGACCAAAGTGTATGAGCGATCAGGCAGGCTCAAGGGCCCATTCACAGAGCTGGAGGAAGCAGAGGGAATTCTTTCATGGTGGAGGATTAGCCTTTCAGCCACTGCAGACCACTGGCTAACTTACATCGACTGGCTTTTAACGGAGCTGTCTACAGATTGGAAATCTGAACTGTGCAAAAGAATGGTGGATAGTCTTGAAATCCGTCCTCTTCTTTGTTCCTCAAAAATCAAAGGATACGTTTTCAAGTATTTCATGTTCTGGGTTTGGTTGAAATTTTTTTTTCAGAGATGGATGAGGATAAATTTGAAATGATGGTTTGGTCATGTTACTCACTGGGCTCTGAATCTAAGTCCATGTTCAGGCATTATGATCAACGATATAGTGTGGCTTCCACATAAAGCTAATTTAAGGATGTGGATTGGGTCTTTTGTTTGGGCTGGCTGGAAGTACAATACACATATAAACATAAAACAGCAGACTGTTGGTTTTGTCACCAAACAGGCACTCTCTGATGCTGGGTGGCCCATTACTGAGCGAATGCCCAGAGTACTCAGAGATAACAAAAGCCCAGTGTGCGTAGGTTTACAAGTGTGTCCTTTCACACCATTTAATGAAGCACTTTGTGAGCGTACCGAGGTGATGATGGTTCTTTTCTGGCTGGGCTTTTGTCAGCCTCTGCTTGTCTGATGGCAGGTTCCTCTCTGGCGCATTATGGTAATTACCTCGCGCCGTAATTAGCGCCAAGCACTGGATGTGACATAGAGCAAGGTCTCCATCTGGAGCAGGTCTGAGTGCAAGTCTACTCAGGAAGTCTGTGAAGATGAGTGAGAAAGTTCACACTCAGACAGCAGTCCTCCACTGCCAAATTGGCAACCTGTTGATTTTTTTTTTTGTTATTTTAGTAAACCAGTGGCAGTTTCAGCCATAAATGAAAAAGGATTCCCGCTCAATGACATAATCAGATATCTAATATTGGACATTCCTTCCCCATGTATTTCTAGCAATTTTTAACTTACATCTCAAACAACAGCCTCTAGGGGATGGACATAACTTCATCGTGGTAAAAGAGAAGGAGAAAATAGAGTTAACCAGGGTAAGGAGAATGACAGATATCTCTCAAAGGAGCCACTTGAAAAGAATTGTTTACCTTTCTCAGAGCACATATGAGGATGCTTTGCACATGGATTAAGAGACCAGGCTGGTGGGGGTGCAGGTCGGGCTACTTGTCTACAAAAAGTTCTAGTCACCATACCATTATACCACAGCATATTTTGACATGCCCCTAAAATGTTTCCCCTGCTGTTAATTAAAAGCCAATAAGGCTAGTTCTTGCTTCGTGTTTACCTACACCAGAAGCTCCATTTTCCAGCTTAATCTTGGGAGTGGCTTAATGTCAACAGGTCAAGGCAGGGCTTTGGGCAAAACCAAGCAAAGAATAGTGGGGGGGGGAGAGACTGCTTTCCATATTTCCCCCTCCACGTGATTTAATTTTTCACTTCTCCCACATCTAATCTGTATTAGCTGATTGTTCTAAGCTGCTCTCAGGCAGCCCATTAGACGCTGGGGTAGGGAGTCTATTTTAATTAAGATTTAAAAGAAACGTCCCTCAAGAAAAAGACTTAGGAGTTTAACATGAAGACTGTCTATGGGATAGAGGGATGGAAGGCAAATGAGATGAGGTGGACTGGGACGGAAGCAAACGAAAAACAAACACACTAAGTCAGTGGGGAAAAAAGCAATAAAATGGATAGCATCGACTCAAACAGCATGTCAAACAGGGTGATTGGGATTTTTTTTAATAACCTACACATTTTCTACTAAAGGAAGTAGCAGTGGCTAAAAAGTCATTTAAGGCATCATCTCTATGCTCTAATGATCAATAACCTCAATGTGTCTGAGGCCAGTGATAGACATATGGATATTATTTATCAATTCCAGTCAGAATCAATTAATATTTTATGATGTGTTAGCCTAGGAAAAAAAAATTAATAAAACATTTTTCAAGAAGATACCAAGGCCACTGTCTCCACTATGGAACATTTCTGCTGTAGTGTTTAAATATAGAGTAACAGGCAAGATGGGTTCGTAAGCTGTTAACTACACAGTTGACATTGTATGTTCTTGACGTATACATTATTGAGGGTGCCTATTACTATGCTTCCCAACCCAGTAACACATACGGACACATACTCACGCACCGAGACACAGATGCATACCCTGGAATGAAGTAATGAGTGGGGTCAGGGCCTTCCATACTTCAGGCTGCTAAATGAAGTGTTTAAGTTCATCAGACCACAAGCCCTGTTTAAGTAGTCAAGGGGCTGAGAAAGAACGGGGGTCACGGGACCAGCCTGTGGCAGCCTTTCAGGGCTTACAGGCACCATATGTTCGCTGATTCAATAAGCTAGCAGAGCAGTAGGACAATGTGCCTATTCAGAGCTACAGAAGTATGAGGATATCCCTGATTCCATGCCATCACTGAGACAAAATACAGCACCAGTCAACTTTGTGAATATAGGAACCCGAGCCAGAAATATGTGCCATACAACACATTCAGGATATACCCAGCTAGTGCTGAGTTGCAGCATCGACTGCTGCTGAACTGCCAGCTATTTTCTGCCCAGGAGATTTCCATTTTCTATTTCTATTATTTAAGGGCTTGTTACAAATGGAAGAAGCAAACTGCCAAGAAATATATAGATGGCTGAAGCTTCTTCATTCAAGATCAAGCTATTCATATGCAGTACCCCAAAGAGAAATGCCACAATTTAATGGGTCCAATAAAACTCTCCAGCCGGAAAATACATTCTGCATGTTGTCATTCTGCTGTGCAGTCAGGTAACATTCCAGAGCAAAAACTAACCAAACCGCATGAAACGAAATGAAGTGCATACCTATATATACTCTTTTACTGCAGAGATTAATATTATAAAAAAGGTCAAACCTGACTGGGAATGTGATATTATATCAAAGTCAGTCACAGACCATATTTCACACATCAGACGTAGTGTCTCATCAAACACGGTCACGCTGCATCAGTTTCGATGGCACGTCGTAAATGATTGATGGCTGCCCCAGTTTAAATGGCACTGTGAGGTAGCTGGGACGCTCTCTCCCATCCAGCAGATGCTGGCCGTAAGTCCGTCACAGAGCAGATCAGTGTTTATACCCCATGCAACATGCGCCTCCCGAGCTGTAAATACCAAGTGTAGATATTGCTTTCATCACTATGAACAGAGCCTGGCTGACTGCAGACTCTCTTGACTTTAGAAACACACCTGACTGCACAGGAATTGATGGAAGTGCTGCTGTTTATCTTGAACAGTGAGACCGAGGATTGAACAAACACCTTTCAGTCTTTTTCAGCATGTGTTTATAATTTTAAATTCCGGCCATTCCTCTTCCCTTATCTTTTTTCCTTCCCTGTTTGTCCATTCTTATTCACAGTGCTTGCTTAATAATTAATTGATTAATTAGTTCTCTCATTAATCATTTATTCTTTAATCACAGCTTGATTCTTTTCTCGAGGAAGCAGTGTAATCCAACAAAAAGCCCTGACTTTACATTTTACTCTAATTATGTTCTTTTGCTAATCAATGGTAAAGGGATGGAGGTAAGGAAATGAGTTTCTTTTCCATTTTCCCTCAACGCAGAGCAGGATGTATTGTATCGAAGGTGGCAGGTAACGGTTTTCCTTTTTTTGTTCCGGAAGCTCTTACTCAGTAATTTTAAAAAAGTATTTCAAGTCTGGGGTAATCTGATGAAAGGAGTAAAAAATTTAGTTAATTAAAACTTTCCCTTGGACATTGATTAATAAATGGTGGCATGACGGCCTGGTGTAGGAGCAGACGGCCCTTGATTACTGGGGAGCCTGCAATTGTTTCTTTTTGCTCCCTACCTCTCCTGGGGGGGCTGGGAGGCAATTTGTTTAATCACCAGGAGGTCCATGTCATAGATTTGAGTCTCAGTGATACAGAGGTGAGGGTGAGCAGCAGAAGGCGGAGAAGAGAGGGATCACAGAGGGGAGAAGGATTAAAAAAAGAAAGTTTATTATATTTAGTCATTCCAGAACATGTTCACACCAGTACTGCTTTATGTAACTGAATGGTCAAAAAAAAAAAAAACAAATTAAAATGTGCTTCAGTGGAATTAATGGCAGTTCCACATTAACCTTTAAGCTTTAAAAAGCACACACATTAAGTAGGACTAATGAGACACTTACATAGCCCATCTTTTTTTATTTTCACAAAAAAATAGCTCCAACCTGATGCAGTAACTGTCTCTTTCTCTGTGTTTATAGATACAAGCAGCTATGAGGAACAATAGCGATGAAAGCACATTCTGTAGTAATGAGATGCATACATTTACAAGATTACTATACTCATTAAAAACTAATAATAATAAAGAAAAATATATTAATTATGAAAGCCACTGCTTCCTATCAAGCAGGGCCGCTGGCGCCTCCACTGGGCTCAATTAAGAAGTGTAGGTTGCAAATCCCCAGACTAAATTAATTGAGGCCCCAGGGCGTTGGGCCCAGAATCCCAGTGGCATTGTCTAAGTGGAGTATTCCTTTGTTTTCATTTCTGTTTCCTCTGAGAGAGGAGGGCTCACTTTTTAACATTATGCTTTCCACTTTTTATGGACTTTTAATTTATATTTCATGTATTTGCTGGTTCTGTTTACTTGTATTGCAGCTCGGGAGCACGCAGGAATATATTTACGTCTGCTTTATTTATTTTACGCCGTCTACAAACAGTCGCCTTCTCAGATGTTGCCATGCTGTTGTTTTATCCAAAATGTCAGCTGTCATGCATACAGTACACCCTGGATTTTTGCAATCAGCTTGAGTTAATGATTTAAAAGCATAGTAAATTATACTGAAAGCCCTGGCAAGCTCAGGAGAGCATGGGAGAGAGAGGATGTGTGAGAGCAATCGGGGGGTGGGGTGTCTGGGGGGGGCAGATGGTAGTGGGGGTAGTGGCAGAGCCTCTAAACAGCCGTCTTGTAGGGAAATATCAGAGGGCTTGCAGCAGCGCAGTGACAAGGTTGGCTCAATCGACATCTCGTCAAGCCAATTGGCGCACAAACAACTCCTTCCCACCCTCCCCCTTTTTTGCGGGGCCCCTATTTCTTGGTCGCCGATTCTGGTCGATGCGCTTTGCTCGCTGGAGCTCCCTGACACCGAGAGCCAGCCTGGGGAGAGTGGGAGTTCTTGGAGCAGTGTTTGGCAGGACTCAAGCACGAAGCTCCCTCAGCCACAATGCCAGTGTGACAGAAGCGGCCAGTGCAATGTGGAAGCTGGCTGCAATGGCTCCTATGCACAGATAACAGCATCGTGCTCTGCAGCCCACTTCCTATCCACGCCACTATTACTTCAGCCATTGTCAGTAGCCGGAAATAAAATGGGCGCCGGGCCACTGATGCCATGAGCTTACTGACACTGAACCTGAATTGAAATTCACAGCATTTTCAGAACCCAGGCTGACGACCAGGAGCAGTGCTAGAGATTTTGGGCCTCATGAAAGCATATCATATTGGGCCCCCCAGTCCAGATAAATACAGTTATTTTCCTAATATTTTTCCCTTGGAATCGTCATAACTTTCTTCCCCCTTACGGTGCCCCTGCCAACAACACACAAGATGGCCAGATTATAATCCTCCTTTCATTTCCATCATGCATTACCTACCCCCCTTTTCAATTGCAAGGCAGATCTTCTTTAACGCTCAGCCTTATTTTTTCCGCATCCTACCAGTATTTTATTATAAGTGTTTCCTCCCTTCCTCCACTGGCCCGGCTTGGCATGTGCATGCACGCATGTGTGTGTGTGTGTGTGTCAACAAGCTGACACAAACCCCTGCGATTTTCATGGGGAGAATGGAGAGCGGCAGGGAGCTGATGACTATGGATGACAGGAAGCCCAGAGATGAGAGACACAACAGCCATGGCGAAGGCAAATCAACAATTAGCAACACCTTACATAATTCTGCAAGGAGCTGTGAGACATTGATTTCAAGGATCATGACTGCTAGGAGTGGCGGGGAGGGATAGCCACATGTCTGTTTTTGCAGGATGGGGGGGGGCATGTAGACAGTAAGGGACACAAAGCTGGAGATGAGTTCAGTCTGAAGTGGGAGATGGTGGAATGTTGGGTATTCTAGATACTAGGGTCAGTTTCTCTTCTTATGAAAAGATTTCTCTGGCCAGGCTTAGAAGAACCTTAGCTGTGACTGGTCATTGCAGCACATGGCTTGGCAGAGGATAGGCACATTTTTTATTGAGGATAACATTGCAAGCTAGCAAAACCAAATGTTTTTGGTAATAAAGAGAAGAAATCTTTGCCTGGGTTTTGAGAGAGACAGAGAAAGAGACATAGAGAGAAAGACAGAGTGAGAGAAAGAGAGAGAGAGAGAAAGAGACATACAGAGAAAGAGAGTGCCAAAATAGCAAAGCTGGTTAAAAACAGGAAAAAAACGCCTAACATATTTACTTCAACAGTAAGTGCAGGAGGTCCTGGTCCCAGTATATCATCTCGGGATGCTAAATAAGTCTTTAGACAGTTGGAGGGGATGGACTCTGTGTGCTCTCACTTTCTAAGTACACTGTAAGCTTCTGTAGGAAATGCTGTAATGTGATTAGACAGAGGCTCTGCATGCCGAACCCCAAGATAGGCACAGGGGGACCGAATACAGCCAGCTTCCTCTCGTATGCGCTCCCATATGCACATGTCAGTAATGGGAGGGAAACAAAGGAGTTGATGGAAACAAGGACAATGAATCCTCTCAGTATGAGCCAGCTGAGAGAGCCAATGTTATTTACCCGTGTTATCTTAACCTGGCACAATGGATGGCATTGGAGGAGTGGGTCTGCTCCATTTGGGGTCTTTGGTTCAGCCGGTTTCCCAGTTTTCAGATGTAGAATCGAAAGCAAAATCCAAGCCTGTACGCACATAGCTGCAGAATTCTCGGATAGAATATATCACCACATACTACTTTCTATTTTTCATGCACTGAATTATTACCGCAACGGGTAAACTGCTCAGTCAACTTAAGAGCACTTGTGCTCCAAGACCTTGCAAGACTGCAAGACCCTGGAGTGAAAAGATAAAATGTGAGTGCTCTGGTGCTCCTAAAATAGAAACTGTCCCTGCCTTGAAGAAGCATTAAAGAAGGTCTTAAGTAGATCTCTGTGGGTAGGCCATATTGAAGACATCTATGGGTTTTGCGGAACTGAACTGGTGGAGCGCCAGCCCCAGTCAGAAACTGGGAATAGAAACCCAGATCACCAGAATGCTCCGACTGGCCAGTCCAACAGCCAAACACTTTCCATCTCCTCTTCATGAGCGTCCAGTAGCTTCAGTCCAAAACTATTATTTCTGTAATATGCTGCCCACCCATCAGTTCAGCACTCTGGCATGTGGAGTGGGGTCACTGAGAGAAAACTCCATGATGCATTCAGGAAATCTCCATGAGTGAGGTGGGCCATAGTGCCATATTTGGATGCACATTAGAGTTCTCTGTAGTGTTTAGCATAACAGGTGACATGCTGCCCCTTCCCATTACCATAATTCCATTAATGTTCTTTTATGTCCCCTGTGCTGTTGCCCCAGACCCCATTATTGGAAAGGCCGGTTTGCTGTTTGTATGTGTTTCCTAGCATTGTAAACATGGCTCTATCAATGTAGAAAACGAAAACAACAGGTGCTGCGCTTGCCGGCATATATCGATTGGAAAACATAGCCCACCATGCCTAACTCCAATCATATGACATGCTAATAAACTCTCTATCAGAGAAAATAATATAATCTAGCCTTCAATCCCTGTTAACTTGCCTGCTCTGTTTACGTGTGAGGCCCCCAGCCCTCTGCCGCTATGCCCCCCACTGCCACAGCCTATGCATCCAGCGTGGTAAAATGATGTTCCGTTTTTAAAAATCCGGATTAAAGCATATTGGGCCGAGCGTGTTTTGACCTTGTTACTAAGGGAGGAAAAATGCAGTGCTATTCCGCCTTTTTGAAGTACACTGAACAAAAAAAAATCTTTTCCAGAAGGAGCCTCAGAAGGGAGAGGTTGTACATAAAGGTCCTTTCCGAACTCACCCTGGCTTTCAAAGACAGGGGATGGACTCTAAGTGTCTGTGAAAATATCGGGTGCAATTCAGGCTCTTTATCCCGATGCCTTTTACTCAGGCTGCCTTGATCTCAGTTCCTCTATTAGAAATTTATTCATGTATTTAAGCAGCTAATGTATCCTTAAAGAATTGGCTATTCAGCTAGGAGGTATTAAAGGAATTTTAAATTAAGCATTAGCTAGTTGAAATGTTTTCTGCTGAAGATTTTCAGTAAGTATACTGAATTACTGATGTTCTTCTGACTTTGTGTGCATAGCAGTTGTCCGTGAGCGAGTGAAATATTTACACAACAGTATGCATGCAATTTCCCAGAACAACCAGCAATGAATTATCGCCATTAGACGTTTGGACATTGCAGCAGGACACATGCTTGTGACTGATGTGTATATTTTACTTTGCATAAAAATAACACCCAAAAGCACTGAACAGTTAAAAGGCATTTGAAAAATTACACGTCATCACAAGAACAGAATACTGGGGTCAACCAACCAGTAAGCAGGGTTTAATGTATGGCAAAGAAATCCCAACATCTTCTGAATACCCAGTAGCTCAGACAGCCATGTTTTAGGTCTTTTGATCCACAACACATGAAACATGCACCTCATACTGGCACACAAAAAGACCTTAAAGAGTAGAGGGGGAGTGCTTGAATATAAGCATGAACCCTTGACAATTTTGGGGGGGGGGGCACTTAGAGCAGAGAAATGCATATTGGAATGGAATATGGTTGCATAGAGATGGGAGCTGAACTGGTTTGCGGCACGGACAGTTTATTACTCAGACCATTTGGCGGCTAGTTAAATTCAGAAAAGTCGGAAAGGACAGGGGTCGGGGGGGGTCAGGGTTTTGGGTGAGTAGGTTAGGATCGTAGGTTCAGCAGCATAGCCCAGATGAAGTGGATAATTGAGTGGCGAACAAACACTGCCAAGTGAGCTTGAAAGCCCCCTTTTCAATGGAGCACCTTTGAAAGAAAAAACAGAGAGCCAGGGGTGGGGGGTGTCGGTGAATAACAGAGAAAATCCTGCTTCCCCTCTGGGGAAAAGACTGCTATTGAAAAGCTATTAAACTCACATTTAGCCGGATTGATTGGAAATAAATAGGCCTATTAAAACGCAGGGACAGCGGGACAATGGTGTGTCTCCAGCCACCGTATGCTGCCCTCCTTTCACAGCTTTCTTCCTTGGGAGGCCTCCTACTCTTGCTGTTTAAGTTCTCCAGGCCCAGCAAATAATTTGGGGGGGGGTAGGCGAGGGTCACTGAATAGACCCCGCTTTGTCTTTCTTTAGTCCTTATTCTTACATTTCACCACAAAGAAAGTAAGAGGGGGAAAATGAGGGAAGGCCTTTTTATGTGAAAAGGAGTTACCGCCCCACTCAGCTCCTGCGCCCTCCCTTTCATGCTCTCCTTTTTCCTTATTTTCTTGGACAGATTTGTCACCTGTTTATCAGACACCATACATATGTTGTTTAAGTTATGGTCAAGTCGTGGGACTTTCACCAGCAAGCCTACAGTACAGATTTCCTGAGAAATAATGGCAGAGTATTGCCAAATGCTCCTGTTGTTTTTCAGGACATTAATGGATGGGTCCCCCAGTGTGGCAAATGGTGTTTTGATTGTTTAACATCCATTTTGTAATACTGGCAAAGGGCACGATTTCAGCAGAGTGGGTATGCCATATGGTCACAAGGAAGATTTTAATTATAAATTATAATTTGTTTAGGGTTTAGCTTTTAGGTTTGCTGTAACACATTCCTAATTATACCACATACTTTATTATCCTGTATAGAAATATACTTCCCTCACTTCAAATGAACTCAGTGTTTTGCTTGCAACTGGGATAAGTGTGTTTGTCATGAATACTAATACCTATTTCAAAGAGATAAAGGGCTGGCCACTGAAAACATAAAATGTTTGTGAAAACTCATAAGAAGTTACTTTGCTCTGCTTAATTTGGCTGGCTAATTCCAAAGCCAGAAACTCATGGATGTGGTCTGGATATCAGAGTAGATCATTTTTCCTGGAATGCAGGTTTTCTCTGTGGCAAGGTTGTGATTTTGTGCTGTTCGTAAAACGAATATTCACTTGTGTTGCAGAACTTCCCCACAATCCTGTACTTGATAAGTGGTTCAATTATGGAAATTATGGATGGATGGATGGTTGTATGGATGGATGGATTGATTGTTAATATTACAATGTTCTGTTGGGATATTAGAGTTAAGTTTGTGATGAATATTTTCTCAGTCATTCACTGTAGTGTTCATGTAAGTCAATCCAATTTACAGCCCACTTTTTTGTATTTAAATGGTCCCCCTTGAATATTTTTGGCTTGGGGGTTGACGAACTTTTTGTGAATGAGAAGTTCACTAATGCATTTCATCAATTTATGACACATTTCTGATGATCCCCTTAGACTGCTCTGTGGATCCCTGGGGGTGATTTTCCACCAACATTGTTGCTTCAACTAGCTAACTACTAATTTGTAATAGATGGCTTCCACGTTACTCACATTGTAAATGGAAGTTGACTATTGAGAGACGCAACCTACAGCTTTTTTTCACTGAAGAAATTAATACTGATATTAGCTAATTGTTTTGCAGTTGGGCTAAACAGATCCTCTTGCTTTGAATGTAAGTTAGTCATTACGAGAAAATGTTATCCAGCCACTACCCAGAGATGAGAATCTTCAACAGGGAGCCATAGTATAGAATGCAGTCCAAAACATTTGTAAGTCAAATCAAAATTATTGTTATGTGTATTTTTTTTTGTCATAGAGAAGATTGTATCCCAACTCTGCTGTTAGGCTCATCTGTAGTGTTGTCTCTTTCTGCGTTTACATTTCTGGATTTACACTGACAAGGAATAGCATGTAGTCATTACATTTGGAAATGTGTTTCATTTGAGGGCAGCCTTACCTCCGGGGTGGAGGTTTGTTCTGTACCCATGGCTCAGTGGGTGGAGATTTGCATGTTCTCCCTGTGTGTGCACGGGTCTCCTCTGGGGACTCCGGTTTCCCCCTGCAGTCCAAAAGCCACTTGGTTGAATGAGTGGGTGTCTCTGAATTGCCCATAGCATGTGAGAGTGTGTCAGGCGATGGATCAGAGCCCATCCAGGGTGCCTTCCCCTGTGTTTCCCAAAACAGGCTTCAGGCTCACCACAACCCTGCACTGGACAAGGAACATGGGTGAATGTTTCTTTTGAAGACTGTGATTGATGCACCTCTGTTTCTAGCAGGGAGTTCTTTTTAAAGTATCTATGTACTGTAACAAATTGTGGGAATCTGTGAAGAAGGTTTTTGGTACATTATATACTTTGCTAAATAAGTTCTATGGGAGGCAGATTTCACTTGATGAAATGCAACACTGATTTGGATGTTTACCTTTGCAGCCCGGAGAAGGATGTTTGTGCACATGCCTGATTCTTTCATAGTACAAAAGGACCTGAAATTCATACTGTTAACAATACAGCCAAAAGCATGATGGCTTATGATCTTGAACACATCTTTCACATTTACACGTTTTATATGTTTCATATCATTAAAACAAACATGTAGTAAACACCTCCACAAACCTGCGTTGATGGTTGAATGGATTTAAAAAAATACATGGTGGAATGGATCTCTTTTCCTTTGTTTTTTACTGTAAACATACTTTTTGCTGCTTTAGATCATGATTAGATTAGATCAGAGAGTACAATGAAGTCTATTAGGAAACATAATGGCTGATGTTCAAAGAACAAAGTCTGTGTGACATATTGGTTGATGATAAATTAGCAGAGTGCCGTATTTTCTGTACCTTACATTGTCGCTCATATGTTCCTCTTTGACCCCGACAGCAGCTGAAGCTGCGTACTTCTCACAGCAACCTCAGGACCAGGTCGTGGTGTCTGGCCAGTCAGTGACACTGCCCTGCGTCATCGTTGGATACCGTGGCATGGTGCAGTGGACCAAAGACGGCCTGGCTCTGGGGGGAGAGAGGGACCTGCCAGGTGAGGCTTCTGATCGCAGGCGACATGATTTGCCAGAGTACACTGGGGACCGTCTGCGGCTGAATTGACTTTGCTGAGTGGTGTTACCAAGAGACAGCAAAATGTCCCACTAAATAACCACAGAATAAATGATGAGCTTTCAGAGGCCAGCTAACACCTGCATTCCCTGACTACTCCTATGCTCATCATCCTAGTGCTATTCCAAACCATGTTGCTTGCTCACTGGTGAGGAAGTCCCATTAATGCAGTGAGAGCGCAGACACACCGCGCCTCATTCCCGGCACCCTCTAGGGGCAGTCCTGCGTCCAGCTTGTTTGTTCCATTCCTGACGGTGCTTCCTCCTGTGGCTTCATGCAGGCTGGACACGCTATTCTCTGATGGGCGATGCACTCTCAGGGGAGCACAGCCTGCAGATCGACTCCGCCGAGCTTGCCGACGATGCCGTGTACGAGTGTCAGGCCACGCAGGCGGCGCTGCGCTCTCACCGTGCCAAACTCACCGTGCTAGGTAGGTAACGCTCTCTGAATGCCAACGGGATTCCCATGACGGGATTCCCATGACAGGGTACCACCTTTATGCAGTTCTTAGAAAAGATATAGAAGCAGGTTTCCTAGCATGGTGTAGTGTTTTAATGGGAAAATCTGCAACTTTGCATTTATTTATTTATTCATTCTTGTTACATTTTTATTATACTTTTAGCATATTTATTTCTCTGATAGATGTCCTGAGATGTTATTCTTGCCTTGACAGTAGTTCTGCATTGTAGCAGGCAGAAAAAAAAGTCTTTTTACTTATATCCCTTAAACATGACTTTGAAGGTCCAGGGTAGTGTGTTTTCCATATTCACCATTGACTTGCCTAGATGCTAAAACATCAAGCTTTGCACAGTTAGCACATTTTACAGTGAGTCACCCAGTCTGTCAACTGCGGGCAGCTTTTACATTAACACAATATGAGTGATCGGTGAATCCACAGGGTCCTCTGTCTCCAGGTCGCTGGAGAGAGGGAAGACTGATGGAACGCTGGTGGCACCTTGTGGTTGCCCTAGGCATAGCAAGAATGGATTTTTTTGTGGCATTATTATTCGTTGGTGGCAAAGAACAAAGAACATTGGAAACAGTTGTTTTAGGTTGCTATGAACTGAGCTGTGAGAAAGGGTGGTAACAAAAAGGTCAAATAAATAAAAGGAAAGTCATGTTCAGGATTGTTTTCTGAATAATGAGCAGCACAGCTCATGATTAGGAGTATGCATTTCTCCAGTCAGCATTCACAAACCACCCCAGCAAACAGAGTTCATGCCCAAGCTGGGCTGAGAGCGAAGCCCCAGAGGACAGTGAGGTCCTGGCCTCTTTTTCCTCTCTATCTGAGACTTCCATGAGACAGAGGAATAAATCAAGCTGAGCACGGAGGACCAAAGCAATGTGTAGGGAGATCGATGCGCTGGATGAGACCCAAGCAATCCGATGCAACCATTCAGCAGTGGGGACGCAGTCAAGGGAATCTGTGAGGAAATTAAAATGGCCAATCACATACTAACCCAGCAGCACCGTGGGAAGACCTCTGAAATTGACAGGAGGGAGGGCGGGGGGAGCCTCAGTTGTTTATGTGCTGGTATTTTGTCTTGAGAGACAGATGCCTAGATTGGAGATGTGTTTGGCTACCTGCCCTATTTGCAGGCACACAAGTGAAATAAATTTACACGTCTACAGGTAATAGGAGTCACTGCAGAGTAAAGCCCACAGAGTGGAGCCTGAAAATGTATAAAGGGCACAATTTAATTAGATAATCATCTCAGCTATTTTTAAACTAGCATTGACTTTAATATGCTCTGTCTTATGTTTTGGAGCTTGAATGGTAGTAGATGTAAAACTTTTATTATTTCTCTGTAGCTACACACATGACATATTTTGGAAGCAAAACCACAGGACAGTACTGTATGATGACTTGGCTGTACGGATCTCGTTTGTGACTCGGATGTTCATGGTTTTCAGTGCCCCCATCTGACCCAGTGGTGGAGGGAGGTCCGGTCGTAAAGCTGAAAGCTCACACCCCTCACAACCTTACCTGCAGAGCTTCAGGGGCCAAACCAGCAGCAGAGATCACCTGGTACAGAGATGGAGAGATCCAGGACTCTGCCATATACTCCAAGGTAAGTGGTAGACTGGAGTTCTGCTGTAATGGGAGCTGGTTCCTCCCCTTAGATTAACTCCACCTTCCTGAAAGACAAATGCTAGGAAGCACTGATTCAGACTGAATCTACAATTTCTGTCAGCGCAGTTTGAGAGCCGTGTTTTATTACAAGACCACTCAAAAACAACAGTATGGCTATACTCCTCTCTCTGTAGTCCACTATCCCCAGCTCACTTCTCTAATGCACCGACATCTCAGCATAACTGGAGCATGGCGAAGCTCAGGCAGGCATGAACGTCGATACAGTAGAATTGCTGGGGTGGGGGGGCAGGGGTGTGGGGGTGGGG
>JAODKC010000137.1:21567464-21597512 GCA_026777985.1 Mormyrops attenuatus | reverse complement strand
TTGTTTTGTTCTCGTTCGTTGTCTGTTTGTTTTTTTTTTTTGGGGGGGGGGGGGGGGGGGGGGGCTGTGGGGGGGGGGGGGGCCCCCCAGTGGTGAAATCACCTACAACAATGCAGAGGCACAATGAGGATGTGGCGAGGCGTGAAACATCCATAGCCAGGAAAAGTGCCACATTTGTCATGCTCCCTGACCATGCTAAACGATACTAAATGACACGTTTAGGGGGTGGAAGCCAGGAGTGGATGTGGGGGGCGGGGGGAGGGGGCGTAAATGTCTATGTGAGGTACCTTGTGCTTTTGTGTCCTGGCTGTGGAACCAAATGTGTAAGCCAGCTGGGTGGGGAGTGAGCTCAGGATTACTCATCAAATTATTAAGTTAAGTAGCAGCTTGTTGTCAGCACTGACATCATTTTGAGATTCTTGCTGCCATTATTGGTCCGAGTCAGCGCTGAATTTTGCCTCCACCTGCAATATCCTTCAAAGTGCGTATTTTCTCACTTAACAGTATTGATTTGTGCTAGCAACAAATTGACATCCGTGCCCTAAAAAACCGGAGAGAACAAACAAGGGCTGTTTACCTCCGGATGCTAGCAAGCTGAGCAATAACGGACAAATAAATCAATGTGGTGTTATCCCAGGCCATTTGATTTAAATAAATAAACTAACCAGTTGAGTAAGCTGACACATGCATGGTGTGCTTAATTCAGGAAACGTAAGATTTCATACTGGTTTGAAGAATTCATTTGGGCCTGACGAAGGATGTAGTACCAGGAGCTTTGCTAAATTGGACAATGTGTTTTCTCCGCAATGGCAGATGCTCATGGAGGATGGCAAACGGGAGGTGGCGGTGAGCATGCTCCCACTCACCCCTGAAGACAAGGACTCAGGGAGCATTTATACCTGCAGGGTGCTGAACCCGGCGGCCCCAGGTGGACGGCAGACCTCGGTCACCATCAGTGTGCAGCGTGAGTATAAGCCGCGCTCCCAGCCCTCCAGAAGCCAGCCACATCAGGCTCAGTCTCTGCTTAGTCTACACCAGAAAAGGAGAGTCCAGGCTCAGAAAGTACAAATCCAGACCAAGATTTTTATTTCAACTAGTTGGTTGAAACAAAATCTCGGTCTGGATTTGTGCTTTGTAAACCCGAACTTTCCACCTATGGTCTACACATGGAATGTTCATTTCCTGAATTGTAGTCTGAATTTTAATTTAGGAAAGTGAAGATCAATGCCTGCATAGGCACTTTTGATTAGTGGCCTGA
Organism: Mormyrops attenuatus; assembly: GCA_026777985.1. Taxonomy (NCBI): domain Eukaryota; kingdom Metazoa; phylum Chordata; class Actinopteri; order Osteoglossiformes; family Mormyridae; genus Mormyrops; species Mormyrops attenuatus. The sequence goes on along the minus strand of JAODKC010000137.1, from coordinate 21,596,254 downwards.
GTACATTACGCATTAAAAATATATTGTTTGTAATAAGAGCAGCTGCGGATATGGATAGTATAAAATGCGTGATTAGAAAGGTTGGGGGAGCAGTTTTGTTTAATGGACTAATATTGTTGCAGACCCGCCTTCAGTGACTCTGTCTGCTCAGCCACAAACAGTGATGGAGGGAGCCAAGGTCCTCTTTATTTGCTTGGCCTCTGCCAACCCAGAAATCACAGGTTACAGGTAACTGTCGTACTGCTTATTCTCATATTGGGTAACCCTACGTTAAGTGCACCGTCATAATGCCTTTATAGTGCATTTATAGAACCTTCTTAGGCAGCATGTAAGAATACCTTAACATCCTTAACAGCTTTAATATACATTAGTCCATCAATCAATCAATCAATCTTTATTTACATAGCATTGTTTTAACCGAAGGGTTTACAAAATGCTTTTAAAAGAACCACCCAAATTCTCAGTAGAGGACTTTAATGCCTAAATTGATCATATAATTATAATGTTTATTATTAATGTATATTAAAGCTGTTATGTCTTGTTCAATGAAAGTATTATGAATGCAATACTTTACAACATGTTAAGGTATACTTACATACTGCTTGTGAATGCTCTATGAATGCATCATGAATATGGTTTTGCACCAATAAATGCCAGTGGTTGACGGTGCATGTTGCAGTATGGTTTAATGATGTTATTAACATTATTGTGAACTGTTGTACCCCAACCAGGTGGTCAAAGGGTGGCATTCCCATACCTGAAGCCAACGGAGACAGGCTGGAGGTGACAGTGGACTACTCCTACTTTACAGACCCGGTGTCCTGTGAGGTGTCCAATTCTGTGGGCAGCACCAATGTCAGCACACTCGTTGATGTCCAGTGTAAGTCAACAGCACACTGTTTATGCTGTGCTGAAAATTGTTCAAAAATGTTAATAACGTTGTATGAATAGATTTATAAAGCAGATTATTTAAGGTTTGTGATTCATCTTAGCTTTTAGATCTTGAGCTTTTATAAGAATATTAAGATGACTAATATGCTGCAAATTTGATGCCTTTAGTTGGTCCCAGACTGCTATCCGAGCCCAAGCCTGTGGCTGTAGACATAGGTATGGATGCAGCCTTCACCTGCTCATGGACCGGCAACCCCCCCTTAACCCTGGCCTGGACCAAGCAGGGCTCCAGCGTGGTAAGATCAGCTTCTGGAGTCTCAGAACAAACTTAGACAGTGCAGTGGCTCTCAGTCTTATTTAGCTGGCATATGGTTCAATCTCAATAGGCGGTATCCGCTGAAAACTGAGAGGGAGGCTTTAATGGATGATCACACATTGCAGTATATTCTTTCTGTTTCTTTAAATGTCTTGTGTCCCCAAAGGGTCTGAGGCTTAGGCTCAGAATCACTGAAACTGTGTGGTATTTGAAGCGCCAGTCTACATTCATTTTAGTTTCTCATTCAATCACCAGATTCTGGTTTGCAGGATGCCATGTGTGCTATTTTATCAGATTTATTTGGACGATTTAGAGCGGCATGTCAATGCCTGGGCAGGATGTAGAATCAATTGTGTTGCATATCCCACTGTGCCCCATGGAAATTTGGCCATTTTAACCCACAGGGTGCGTATTTCATTATCTATGCGATATGGATTAATTGGGTAATTCAATAATTGGGAAGCTAAATGGATTAATCACAGCTTGAAAATTGGGGATCAATGAGCTCACAAGTCACCAAATGTAGCTGGTCTAAAGGTTAAAAAGATTCTCATTCAGAATCTTTTGTTCTGTTCCTGCCTTTGTAGTTACAATTATTTGAAGAGCATAGCCTTGCTGACAAGGCAGTATGACTTAATTGCATGATTAACTTGATTACAATAGCATTAATTTTGATGTTTTTACACTGTGGTGTCAGTTTCCTGTTCGTCTGGGTGACAGCGCTAGCACTGGTGTGCTGAATTAGATCAGTGTTGTACTTACCTCATCTGACCCCAGGTTCTCAGCAATGGCAACACTCTGCAGCTGAAGGCTGTCACACAGGAAGATGCTGGGGTCTACACCTGCAAAGCGATTGTTCCCAGGATTGGGGTGGCTGAGAGAGAGGTCACTCTCACTGTCAATGGTAAGCGTTTGTAGCATTTACATTTCAGTGGTGGCGATTTTTATTATCCTCTTCGTCAGTGTCAGTGAGGAACATTATATTGACACCAACTCATTTGCACCAAGTTATATTATATTCATCAGCTTTGTATTGGGTTTCTTCTGAAGTTAACAGCTTCCTGCTCTGAGTGTCACTTCATGTATGTGCTTGTCTCCGCTTAGCATCATCATCGTCATCAACAGTAGCTCCCCTTCTTGCTGGAGCTTAGGCTGACCTTGCTTTCCTTCCTCTCCCTGTTTCCTTTTACCTCATTCACCATTATATCCTATCTTCCCACCAGGCCCCCCCATCATCACTGCAGATGCCACACAGCACGCAGTCAAGAACTCCAAGGGCAAGCTAGAGTGCCTGGTGGACAGCAGCCCCCCTCCTGATAAGATCGTAAGTATACCTCCAGGGCATTTTCCATGTGCACATCTACACTTGCATGCAGATCTATGCTCAAGCACACCCCCTGTCGCTCCCCTGCTTAAACAGCTGGCCTCTAGGTCTGCGGACTGTGACCTCGCTGTTCAGACATTACAATGTAAAGAGACACGCTCTGGCTAACATCCCTCAGGTGCTTCAGGATGCCTCTTAATTAGTGTTCAGAATTAGGGCCTACAAGAGATGGCCAGTTTGACCTCTGAGTCAAGGGCTGCCAGGACATTATTAAGAGCTGAGCAATGAAATCAGGGCACCACACTCACCCTTAAAGGAAGGCTGTATAATAGGAAGAATTATATTTCTAAAAATGGGGCAACGCAGCGGTTAGCACTGTTGCCTCACATCTCAGGGACCAGGTTCGAGTCTCCACCCTGGATCCATGTTTGTGAAGTCTGCCCGTTCCCTCCGTGTCATCATGAGGTTTCTGTCAGGTACTCTAGTTTCCCCCCACAATCAAAACACATGCTAACAAGGTGAACTGGAGTTAGCAAATTGTCTGTAGGTGTGAATGGTAAGTGGAATGCGTCCTGTGATGGGTCATGAGTCCAGACCCCCCATGACCCTGAACAGAACATGCAGGTACAGAAAATGGATGGATATTTCTAGAACCATTTGAATTAAAAATTTGCTTTCCTCATATGAGGAAATTATGTATTAGGGAAACTGCGGGATGTATTTGTGGTCAGAGTTTCATTTTATCTATATATATTATGCAATACACTGTGAAACCTTTTCTGAGACATACGTGCTTCTCTCTTTATTTTCAGGTGTGGACCTTCGGGGACATGAGCCTGGCCTCTGGCTCTTCAGGACGCTTCACTGTCCAGACAGTCGCCACAGATAGAGGGGTCCTGTCTTCCCTCGTCCTCTCTGAGACCCTTGCACAAGACTTCCAGCTACGTTATAATTGCACTGCCTGGAACCACTTTGGAACAGGCACTGCATTAGTCACCCTCAAGGAGCAAGGTAGGGGCCCTTCTATAAAACTGTAAAACTACCATCAGCATACCTGTGTAATTTCACAGCTTTAATAACTTAAACAGAGTTTAGATCAATGTGTATGTAATCTGAAACATTTTATCACACCTGCAGTGTTGGAGTTTGAAACTTGCTTCTGCTCTGTATGTGTGGAGGTTGCATGGGTTTCTGCCAGGAGCTGTGGTTTCCACCCATATTCCTAATAACGTTACAGTGTCCTGTGATGCACTAGGTGTGCTCCATTTCTGGGTTGCCTAGACCAGTGTTTCTCAAACAAATCCTCAGGGACCCCCAGACAGTCCACGTTTTTACTCCCACCCAAATCCCAAGGAACTGAGAAAGAGCAAAAACTGGGGGTCCCCGAGGACTGGTTTGGGAAACACTGGCATAGACCAGGAGAAGTGGCTAGGAGATGGATGCTGGCTTTGTCATTACATGTACAGACGCTCCTCTGCTTACGAACGTTCAACTTACGAACTTTCAGACATACGAACAAAGAGGACTGTAAGTTCAAATTGTGTTCATTGGGCTCCCGTTTTCCTGTCCGCAACATCAATTTTTTTTCCTGCACTCCAGTTCCACCTAGTATGACTTCTGGCCGCTACTGCCGCCACGCAGTAATGTAGAGTGTGTACTCCCGGCATCCAAATTCTTAGTACTTGCGTATGCCCTTAAAATGATGGTGAATAATGGCTTACGAACATTTCAAGTTGCGAACGGCCTTTCGGAACGCATCTCTTTCGTGAGTAGAGGAGCGTCTGTATATTGGTTGTAAAAGAAAATTTTGAATATTAAGACATTTCAAGAGGCAAAAAAGGCACAATTTCTTTCAAGCCTTAATGCAATTTTTCTCAATAATTCCTAAATAAGGATAACGGAATCACATCTTTTGTTGTATGAGACAATAGAAATAGAGCTGTCACTTAGCAAATTGTGTCCGTATATTTGTGTTTTCTCAGGAGAGTTGCAGTGTGTTATCACCTAGCATCTCTAATCAGGTTGCTGCCTGTTGCCTCATCATGCATTGTTGCCCTTTCCCATAAGAAATTATAGACAATTTCAGGCCTGGAACAAGGTTTCTATTCAATTTGATTCATGCTTACAAAGGCATTAAATACCACTTGCTAAAAGAATTACAGTATGATGTGCACCTGCACAAACCTCTGGCCTTTTGCTCCTTCCTAACAGAGGCTGTCCCTATACTCATCATCGTGGGGACTTCAGTCGGGGGAGGCTGTGTTCTCCTCATCTGTGTTATCACCCTGGTCACCTTCTGTTGCAGAAACTCTGTAAAAAGTAAGGTGAAACTCACTAAGGAATGTTTATATGATTAGGACTCAATATTTGAATAAATCATGTTTGGAAGCCATTAAGAGTTTAGACCTAGAAATAGGGTGAGGGTTTTAGGTGACATATTGTTTGTATTATTCAGTTATTATTTATGCCTGCTTCAAATAACCACTAAAGAATCACTTTTTCTCAAGGTAAAAAGGGAACAAGGCTCTCTAAAAGTGACATCAGAGTCCAAATTGTGCACAGTGATCACAATGCAACACGGAGCAATGATGATGAGGAAGATGTCAAGGAACCTATGGTACAGTGTCTTATCTCTGTTTATAAAAAATCTTTCAGAACATTAGTACTTAAATTACTTGAAATTTTTATGAAAGCTTGATGGGGAGAATTAGCAGCTCACAGCTTGTTACGGTTTTAAGTTGGTCTAATTGTTAATTTTGGATAAAATATTTAAACCTCCAGGCCCCAAACAGCAGCGAATCTCCAGGTACATCTCGAACAGAACACAGTGACCTTCTAGAAGAGGAGGAGGATGAGCGATCCGAGATCAAGGTAAAGCAGAAGTGGAAAACTTAATAAGACGCTTGCATGTTTGTGTTCTCTTGCATGCTTGCCTCTAAATTGTGTGGGGCCTAATCTGGTCTCTCTGTGTAGGATCCCACCAATGGCTATTACAATGTCCGGGCTCATGAAGATCGCCATGTACGCAGTGGTTTTTCAGAATATGTGTCCAATCCACGGCCTGTCTATACTCCATCCCAGCTGGCCTCACCTAACCCGCTGTATGGGCAGCACAGCACCCAGCCGCGGATCTATGATTTCTCCCATCGTTATGCCACCACCACGGGTGCACGCTCAACCTATGAGCAGCAGCAGCAGCAACAGCAGCAGGCACAGCAGCAGCAGGGAATGTACCCCCCCGAGCCCCTGTATGGCAGCTCTGCTTACCTGCCTGCCACATACGGCCGTGCCTTTACGAGCTATGTCAAGCCCTCTGCCTATGAGAAGGTGGATGCCTACGATCAATCGGATCAAGCCAGCAAAGTGTCCAGCTCCTCGCGTTTCTCCTATGCTTCCTCCCAGGTGTCTTCACAGCTGTCTGACTATGGCCGCCCCTCACACCAGCGCATGCAGACACACGTTTGACAAGATGGGGAGGCTGCAAGGGATAATAAGTGATCTATTCAAGCATCTCCTCTAAAGGCTACATGGACCCTGCTTCTCTTTCCCGTGGAATAGGTCTTAAATCTTCAGCCAATGGTCTTCTTTAAGTTTTTTTGGAATACTGTTTTTAATTTATTGTGTGTTATTGTTCAATTGGATCTGTATCTTCTTATCCTCTGGATGAATTGGAGCTTCTGATGATAAATTCCCTTCAAGTGTGCTTCATTATTTATTTTTTTAAGGATGACAAAGATAAAGCCACACTAGTTTCACTGATGCCATCTGCTTAACTGTTTATGATTTATATTGTGTATGGGAAGGTGTAAATTGGAAATCTCCTCTTACCAAATGCCCCATGGCTGTGGGGTGAAAACAGGATTCAAAGACTTGCATCTGGTGAACTTAAGATTTAATTTATTTTTTTTTTTTAAAAAAAGAAAACTCATTCATTTTTGTTTCTATCAGCATGCAAAAGAATTCTAAGCACATTCACGTTTCGATCCGTTATAAAAGACTGAGCCAAACCATGAGGTTCAACTTCAAGCTGTGAAACAGGCATAAAAGTGCAGCCAAGCAACATTCACATATTTTCTGGATGATGAATTCTGTAGAGTTTTCCTAAAAAGATTTTTATGCTTTTAAGATTATTTCAGACAACAGTTCTGGCCTCATGGATCAGTGCAGACAACTGAAAAGCAGATTTCAAATAATGGAGAAAAGCTGATAGCATTAGGTCACAGCTACGAAGGATGTATTAATCATTTTTGCTTCAACGGGGGATGAGTGACTGAATGAATATCCAAAGATTGTGGGATATGCGCAGGTGGAAATGGCTGCCTCGCTCTGTGTAATCATTTCTGTGTGATTACAGCGTACATCCTAGGTTCACTTTTAAAATGAAGAGCATCACCGTTCAGTAATGTAGCTGATTTTGGGTTAAAGGCTGTGTTCTTTTACAGAGAAGGCTTTGAAACTTGGTTGCAATTTAGCCAAACTTTCCGATCAAGAAGCTTGATTACCAATGGGAAACAGTCACATGAGTATGCATCCATCCATCCATCCATCTTCCAACTGCTTATCTTGGTGAGGGTTGCGGGACATGAGTATGTAGAAGCTTGAAAATGTTTACAAACCCTATACTACCCAAAACTAGTTAAGTGTACAAAAACATTGTCTATCTGTTGCATGCAGATGTGTTCAAGTGAAATACTTTGACATTTTTCATTTCCATTGCCAATGTGAAAGATTACATATTGTATCTTGTTGCAACTTGGATTCAGTTCACTGGAACGGTGTACTGCCATTTTTCTCAGAACTGTCCACAATCCACTGGGTTGGGAAATGAAGCAAAGAGTGAAAAATATTGCTCGTCTTTATTTTTATATTTTATATAAGCCTTAATGTACAGCGTGTAAGCTGCTTTACTGTAAATTGTATCTTTATATATACATGAATATATATATCCTAACTTGATTTTTAAATCTGTCCTCCATTTGTCTTTTACTGTTTGTCCATCAACGAAAGCAGAGAAATGCTTTTTTGAACGCAACTAATGGCCATTGTTTTATTTAATTTTTAATAATGGATCATGTTAAAAAGCGATTGTGCTTGTAACTTTGTACACATATTTATATTTAAATAAAACCATTTCAGATAAACCTGTCCAGCTGGGACAAAGTTTATGCTTGAGGACGTACAACTGAATCCGTACAAATGCTTTTTGACAAGGCCACACGTGTACCTGACCTGAAACACACACCATTGCACAAATTTCCAAGGTAGAAATGCTTATTATAATTAAGACAAATAAGATCTGAGCACTCCTGTCTGTAAATGACACTCAGGAATAGTCACCAGCTGGCTCCCAAGTGACAAGGAAATCAATCTGATAAAGCAAGGCATAATGTGACACTATAACCGTGTCATGTCCATTTCCATGCTTCTTAATTATGAGCAACACTTGAGAAATGCTAGCAATGGCTGGGAGAATAGACAGCATAAAGAACCAAGACCGACAACAGAAACAAACGCTAAACGTTTCACATGCTTTGAGGATGAAGCAAGCCCACAATGTATCTAGCACAAGGTATAAGAACAAAACAAGGACTTCAAAATCAAACAATATTTATTGAATTCAGTGAGGAGATGGTTGTTATAAAAAAGTGCACATAAACAAAATGTGAAACGGCACTATGTACCTAGTCAGACATAGGTACTAGTGCATAAATCTCTATACAGCAAAACCAGTATTACTGGTACATCAACCAAGTGCTCAACGTTTGTTATACATCTCTTTATATATATTTATATCAAATATATATATATATATATATTTTTTTTTTTTTTTTAAAGGGTATATTTCTGTGGGTTAATGCAATTGATTTCTTAGTAAGGAATTCGCTACCTTGAAATACATATAGTCCTTTTTATGATTCCATCTGGATCATTCCCCTGGTTACAACATATATTAATAGCAGGTACTTTAACAAAATAAAATATGATAAAAGTGACCAAATACAAAACGACCACATAATAATGGATAATTCAACACTGTGTATGACCCTGACAGAATTTAATTTACCTCTATTTCGTGACATACTCCTAACAGTAGCAAAGTAAATCATTTGTTGTACAGGCAGTCTCCCACGTAACGTCCAACTTACAGACAACTCATGCTTACGAACGGACTTGTAAAGTCTATTATATTTAATATTTAGTTAAATACAATAGCTTGTAAAAATGAATGCACGTACTACTTTGTGATGCTTATGAAAACATTGTGTGGCTTCAGTGGTGTGTTGGCTCGAGGTAAGTACAGTACCATATGTATTTACTTTTATTATTAACTTTATTACATTATTATGTGCTGTATAATTAGTATTCTAAATTGCCTACAAATTCGACTTAAAGACAGACTTAGGGAACAGATCTCATTCATATCCTCTGGAATGCCTATAACTTTTAGTTCTGGACAGCTACACAAAACCTAACAAGCAGCAAATAAAGAACAACTTAAAAAAAAAACAGGGATGTTTGTATGGAATACTGTTCACCGGCTTCAACATGAGAAAACATCACATCATCTTCATTTCTGTGCAAATATTAATAGCAGAAAAGATCCCTGACCTGCTGAATACAGCACCACCAAGTCCCAAAATAGTCAGAAAATCATGTGGCAATTACATAATGTGTCCCTTTCATAAATAATTTAATAGTCTAACTATGACTTGGTATTTTACAGACATCAATGTACCAATGTATTCAACTTTAAAAAGTCTACACTTAACTAGGCTACGCATGAACGTTTTTTTTTTCTTCCTTTTTTAGAGAAGTGCTGGTCTTCAGAAGTATTTCAAAAACTTCAAGTTCAAAATTCTCACCAACATGACTGACATCATGTGTTATATGGTCATAAAACTGCAGTAAAATCTCCATATTATACATAAGTACCTGTTACATCCCACCTCAGACCAGTGTTAACCACCACACATAAAACATCACAACTATATTAAAATTTCACCAAAAAAATGTTCTCCTCATTCCCTTAATGCATACGACCAGCCTAGCCTTTCTATGGCCAAAGGTCATCTGATAGCAAGCTTGCTGAATATGGTAAATATTTGAGAGCTACCTTGGATAAAATCTCTTAGGCCACCATATGAAAAACAGGCTTTTGTAAAACTATGATTTTATGACCATCACTGTGTCATCTTAGCCATTTCAAAACTTCTCATCAAACAACCACAGGATTTGCAGCTAACATCCAACATGCCCACCTATGTGTTGAACCTGACCACCAGCACACATTATTGAGCTCATCAATACCTCCTAAACTTCAATAGCTAATTATTTTATTTAATTAAAGTGAGCTGGTGGTGAAATTCATGAATGCAAGGGGTGACCCCGAGGTTTTGGAACCAAAGCTCCGTATTACTTTTTACTGCATTAAATCTTTATTCAAATATATTTTATTTATACTTTATTGTTAATTGATATCAATTTAAAACAGTATTGATTGAAGAGACTGTTCCCAAACATTCTCAAACTTTTCACCCCAACACCTTTATAACAGTTTCTCGAGTGACCTGCATGTCGGTATTACATGTGAATTTCTGAAACTGCCCCCATCTTCCTGCTGGAAATGCTGGTTCTACACCCCACTTTCCTCCCGGATCCAGTCCCGCAGCTTGGTAACGCGCGTGTAGACCCCGGGCTTGTTTCGGCGGGCACAGCCCTCACCCCAGCTCACGATGCCAGCCTGGAACCACTTGCCACTCTCCTCTCTGCATACCAAAGGGCCCCCCGAGTCTCCCTGCAGGGGAGGGCCAGGAGAGGAAATGCTGTGAATCTGACACAAGAGGAAGGACAAGGAAAGGAGCCAGACTAGGGTGCACAACAAAACTCTGGTGCAGCATTTTCTGGAAGAAACTTTGCTGGAAAATTCTTTGTAGCCGTAGCAAATAAACAGTAGATATTTTACACGCACAATCAACATTAAAAGGTATGTTTGTGTTCCTCACCTGACAAGCGTCAACACCTCCCGCCAGAAACCCACTGCAGAGCATCCTGGATGTCACCTGGCCCTCTGTTACTGTGTCACAGATTGTGTCGTTGATGACCTTCACCTCTGCTTTCTGCAAGATTGGTGCAGCGTTACCTAGTGGTCATTGAAAGGAACAAGAAACAAAAGATTAAGAGATATATTGGAGAATTACAAAAGAGTCTTCCCTTCCACCCATACATTTCTTAAAACTGCTGATGCTGACCAGGGTCACAGATGGGCTGGGAGCCTATTACAGGCAGCACAGAGCACAAGGCTGTGGTGCACCCTGGATGTGATGACCATCCATGGCAGAATGCACGCGCGCACACAGAAACAGAGAGAGACCAATTAGTCCAACTGTATGTCTGTGAGATGGGCTGTAGAATGCAGAGAGAGAAGACACAGACTCCACACACACACACACACAGGAGGTGAGATTCAAACCTCCAGGTGTGAGGCAACAGTCCTGCCCTGTCAGTTTTTTTGAACTGAATTCCAAATTAATGCATGAAAGGAGTGAACAAATAACATATGAATATTATCGACAGTAAATGTTGGCACTCAAATCATGCATGGAGTCTGCAGGTATGGAAACAATGCTCTATAGAGAAGTACTGTAGGGAGGAAGATGTTTCTGATATGGGGGAGGCTCACCTCCTTCGCGCAGCGTCCCCCAGCCCGTCACCCAGCAGGAAAGCCCTGCCGGGAAGACGTGAGTGCTGTCAGGCAGGCAGATGGGGTGGATGGTGTTGGTGAAGAGCAGCGGCTCGTTCAGCTCCAGCAGGGCGATGTCATAATCATTCGTCATGTCATTATATTCCGGGTGGGTGATTATCCTTTTGATGTTGCGCATCTGCACGTTTTCCTCAGAGTACTGGGTGCGCAATCCGCTGTATGCCCGCCAGTTGTCAGGAATGAGATTTCTGAACACAGTGAACATTTGAAAGATAACTCTGTACAATACAATACACAAAGTAAGGCTGGGCAGGTCATTGAATTTTAATTTCAATTACCATTTTGACTTCCAACAATTATCTAAGCAAAATAATCAAGATAAAACGATTATTGTACAGCATTTTGTTTCACAATGATGCTCCCATTTTGTCTTTTGTTATAAATCCAGTACATTCCTTTCTAGCCCCTTATTTGTTTCTCAGTTTAACCAAATTTAGAGTTCAAGGAAATCCACAGCTAAAAAGACAAGTTTTTTTTTTAATTTTTTTTACACAAGTTCAATAAATGCATGGGTATTCCCAAAGCCATCGTGTTAAATAACTGATCTCAATATTGACCAAAAGAATCGTGACTATGATTTTTGCCATAACTGAGCAGCCTGAACACAAAGCGAAAAATTCACTTCTGTCTCACATTTACATTACAAAACAGTTGTAGGAATTTTTAAATTTGGAGTAGCACTGGATGCACTATGACTCTAGAAGAAATTTTGAAGACTGAAAGAATCTCTCAAACAGAAGGTTAGTGCTTCCACCTAGTGTCAGAATCATAAAAACACAAGTATCAATTGTGAAATGGTCATAAGAATCCTGAGCACAGAATCAAGTATCAAAGAAAACATTTACAAGGGAGTTTTAAGACAATTCTTACATGATGATGATTTGTAGTAGGTGGTAGCAGTGGTAGTAATAGTAGTAATATTAATGATAATGGATTTAATATTAATAGTAGTGGTAACAATAGGAGTAGTATACATCCATCTGAATTTTGAACGGCTTAGTCTGGTCAGGATGACAGAGGGGGGCCTGGAGCCTATCCCAGTCTAGGTCAGAAGAGGGCAGCACAAGGCACAATTCGAGGACACACTCTGGACAGGATATCAGCTTAGTTTGATTGATGTTTTGTTGTGCACCCTGAATCTGATGCTAAAAATAAACTAGAACACAAAGGCTAAGGATGGGCTTCTTGGTGACCCAGTAGGTAGCACTGTCACCTCAAACCACTAGGAGACAGACATACTAGGAGGCTCTTTTCCAATAATGTACTATTGTGTGTATGCATGTGTGTACTTTGCAATTGATTGACAACAAATCCAGAGTGTACCCCAGAATTGTGCCCTGTGCTGCCCTCTTGTGATCTAGACTGGGATAAACAGATAAAAGATGGATGGATGGATGGATGGATGTTAAGGGAGTGGTTCAGTGGCTCAGTGGGTAGGTATTTAAACTGCCGGGATTAAATTCCATTTCTGCTGTATGTGTGTGGAATTTTCATTTTATCACTGAATTGGATGAATGCTTAGTGTTGCGGACTGTGCCACAGCTAAATTTTCATACTCTGAGCATAAGGCTAAAAGAGGTCATGGTGATTGTGCTGTTTGTATTGGCCCATCAGAGAGACACACAACGGCACTAGAGAGGCCTGGCGCCACATCACGTACTCAGGGGAGGTCGTTTGGAAGCAGTGAGCAGCCGACAGTAGCCAAGTCTTAGACAGGATGGAGGCACCGCAGACGTGGCCATTGGTCATGAAGTGTAGGCTGACCTGCCATGGCCACTCCCCGACTTCAGCATTCTGGCCACCCACGATGCGGTTGTGCTTGTAAGGCCTGGTGCCACACACTGAGGAGGGAAGGAAAGGAAAAGGCAGGGAAGGACAGCAAAGGGAAGTACCGGGAAAGAAAAGGATGTGAAGGAAATGGCAAGAAAGGCAAGGGAAAGAAAAGGCAGGGAAAGGCAGGGCATGGAAGGGAAGTAAAGGGAAGGGAAAGAAAACAATGGGAAGGAAAAGGTAGGCAAGGAAAGGGAAGGAAAAGGAAGAAAAGGATGGAAAGGAAAGGGTAAGGAAGGAAAAGGCAGGCCAGAGAAGGGAGGGGAAGGGAAGGGAAGGGTTAGGGGAGTGAGGCAAGCAACTTAAATTGAGTTTAAAATAAAAGTAGCATAAATGAATAAAAGCTTCCTCTGGGTGACCAAGTGTACAGTTTTACATTTATTCTTTCAAAACTTAAATAGCAGCAGTAACAAGGTTGCTCATGCTTTGCATGTTCTGCTTGTGCTGCATGGATTTTCTCCATGTACTGTGGGCTAACTGGTGTCTTTAAACGGGAGATGTGAGTGAGGTTTGTGACTGTGCCTTGCAATGGACTGTCATCCTATTCTATCCTGCTGTCCCCCCACCTTGTGTCTGGTTCTGCCTGGAAATACAAACACCTGCCACTTCCCAAATTGGATAAGCGGTTGGAAAACGGATGAATGGACAGCAGCACTTGAATCATTGTTGAAAATCATTCCATCATCTCCAAAAATAAGAAGCACAAGACATATTTGTGTGCAAAAAAAACAGCTTCATTCATGCACAGACCATCCCTAAAGAAATCATGGTTTAGGGGAAGGCAGTGAATACCCAGTGAATGTACTGGGAGATGAGGGGTGTGCTGCCAAGCTCTGATTCAGTACTAAGTACTAGTTAAGTGCTCAAGCAATCAAGTTTAGACAGGCACACAGCAGGGCAAAGAAATGCTGTCATTACTGCAGCCCTCTTCATCAGATCCGTCACTGCAGTCATTGGTCAGGTCGCACTCGGCGTTGATTTTGTGCACACATTCCCCGCTCTTGCACTTGAAGGTGTAGTCAGTGCAGACATTAATCCCTGTGCAGAAACCACAATGCATTTAAAACAACAGGAAATAACAGGTACAGCAGATGACACAGATGAAGCAAGGCTGCACAGAGCCACTACGCAAGCACTAACATTTCACGTAACCTTAAGAAAACATGTTGCAAGTGGTTGAAGAAAATGATGACTATGGTATACTCACATAGCAGGAGGGAGATATGATGACTATGGCTCACTCACATACTAGGGGGGTATGATGACTATGGCTCACTCACATACTGGGGGGGTATGATGACTATGGCTGACTCACATGCTGGGGGGGTATGATGACTATGGCTGACTCACATACTGGGGGGGTATGATGACTATGGCTGACTCACAGAGCGGCGGATATGATGACTATCGCTCGCACATAGCAAGGGAAGGGAGATATGACGACTATGGCTCACTTCGAGATGATTCGGTAATGCAGTTTGACTCATCGCTCCCATCTAAGCAGTCCTTCTTTCCATCACACATCAGGGTTTTCAAAATGCACATCCCATCAGAACACCTCCATTCGCTTTCCTCACATCCTGAGTTGGACAAAAGATTTACCAAGAAAACAACCAGGGAGCAACAGAACTGCTAAAAAATATTCAGCCAATTAGATGTTGTCAGAACGATAATAACGTATTCCGCGGACAGCCCCGTCATCCCTGCCCCATCTAATTCCTTCTCCTTCCACACCCCACAAACTCCACACTCTATAGCCCCTCTACACTCTCCCCTCCTTTCAAAATATCTTTATTAAAACCTAATTTGTAAGACTTGTCCCAGTGTAATCAAGGTCACCAGATCTGTGTCTGTAGCTGTACTTCCATGCGTCACCACTAAGCGGCATTACTGCAGTTTTGGTAAAATTTGTCTCAAAATGAAACTGGTGCCAGATCATCACCTATACAATGTTCCTAGATCCACAAGTATGCAAAACCCTTATCACGTGCAAATTGCTTCATATTTCAGTGGATTTGATTCATATGGTTTTATCACAAATAAAAATACACATTTGTGGATAGTGTATTTGTGGTTTTTTTTCCTACAGATCAGTTGCGGTATATGGAGCCCCTTAGAGGTCAGGGTGGGAAAATATTTTAAAAAATAATTTTGTGCTTCTTCTAAATAGTTTTGTGTTCCCTCGCAATACTTTTCTATTACTAATAAATGAATAAATAAAGCATAATATGATACAATAGATTGTTGTTTTCCTATCCGATATATACCGTCATATTACACAGCCCTACTTCTATCTTGGTGCTCCAGCCAATATTGCACTGCTACAGTCCATGTATAATAATTGCATAGATCTGTATTTCCCAACTGAGGAATACAATAATTACACTTTTCATATATTACTTTGGACAGTAATGGAGGGATGATGGCTCCCTCCAAGTTACTAAGTTACAGACTGAGATATAAACTGGAATAGGCTACATTTAAGCCTTCTGAGGAAGACAAGGATTGTCTTCAATCATGGAGTGATCATGTAAATCAACATCTCTTATCAATATGCTACCACACAGAGCTCTATAGTACTCAATTCAAAGCCTTATAATGCTGAATCTCCCAGCCAGAGAAGAGAACTCACCACAATCCTTCTCATCACTGCCGTCGCCACAGTCATTGACACTGTCACACACCCAGTAAATGGGTTTGCATCTGCCATTGGCACAGGCAAACTGCTCATGGTCACATTCTGGAAAACAGAGCTCACTCAGTACTTCATTTATCTAGGAGTCAGATGCATTTTTTCCCAAAGTGACATTAGATTTATTAAGTTTATTAGACTATTTTATCCAAAGCAACGCACAACTGAGAAAGCAGGGTCAACCAGTCCCTGGAACAATCGGGGTTAATGGCCCAACAGTGAAATCGCTCTGTCAACCCAGGGATTTGAACTGGCATCCTTCTGATTACAGGCACAGCATCATAACCTGTTCAGTCACACACACTACCCTCTGCCATCTAAGTAATAAACTGCTTCTGAGATCAGACAAGTGTGGACATATTCACAGCAATATGGAAGCAGACATACAAGTGAAGGTCAGAGAGCAATGTCAGAGAATGTGCCTGGAGCTATTGGGATGAAGGGCCAGGCTGAAGGGCCCAATATTCAGCCAACTACAGGATTTGAACCTGCAACCTTCTGGTCACAAGCACCGAGCCCAAACCAGCATACCACACTCCATTCCTCTTGTGGAAATAATGGGCTTTCTTGGTGCAGTTTGAAGGAGGGGAACAGAAACTCACTGCATTGTTCTTCATCGCTCCGATCTCCACAATCATTCCATCCATCACATTGCAGTTGTTTTGCGATGCAGAATCCACTGGCACATGCAAACTGATCAGGGCAGGCTGCAGGAAAAAGGAAACGACTGACTTCACTCAGAATCTTAAACAACAGAAAATCTACTGATATTAGACTCACTGGGATCCTTCTGGGACTGATATATTTTTAGCAAGATAAGAAACTATTAAAATATTGCTACCAAGGTCTTAATTATGTGAAAAATATTAGACACCCTGCCCTTCCAAGTGGTAGTGCATTTCCTTTGCCAACACTTTGCTTTTTGTAGCTGTCCAGGCCATCGAGGATGCCTGTACATGCACTCTGACATTTGAACATCACATCCATATCAAAAACATTTTTGATACAATAAAAATGTAACTATTAAGGGTGGTTCACAACTAAATGTTTCTTATTACTGGACAGTTTCCTACATTTCCAAAGTAAATTGTTTTACAGTCCCCTGCAAAAAGAATCATCCTCTGACATCACATGGAGATATTTCAGGCTTGTAAAACTGTCAGTTATTCAGTCTTAATAATTGACTGCTGCAGGGTTACACGGAGGTAATAATGGGGGAGAGTTCAAATCAAGACCGAACGGGGGTCAAGACTGAAATAGGTCCATAATCATACTTATTCACTATCATCATCCCCGGTACTATTTAAAAGTAAAATGTTATTAGTGCGAAATTACGGGACAGATCTCATCCCATATGTTCCTATACAGAATAAATTGCGTCAGTTCACAAAGGAACACAGCATTTTATTAGTCAATATGAGACAATTCTATGGTAACTTTGTTCAGAACAGGACAGTCTTTTCCACTTTCAATTTTATAAGCTCTGTAATGTTTCAGACCAGTCAGGATGAAAAACAAAGAAAGATAAATCATTTGGGGCACAACCCGGTTTCCAAAAAAGTTGGGGCGATGTGTAAAATGTAAATAAAAACAGAATGCAATGATTTACAAATCATATTTAATGGAAAATAGAATAAAAACGACAACAAATGTTGAAACTGAGAAATTTTATGGTTTTATGACAAACATATGCTCAATTTGAATTTCATGCTAGCAACACATTTCAAAAAAGTTGGGATATGGCTATGTTTACCACTGTGTTGCATCACTTCTTCTTTTAACAACACTCTGTAAATATTTGGGAACTGAGGAGATCAGTTGATGGACTTTTGAAAGTGAAATGTTGTCCCATTCTTGCCTTATATAGGATTTCAATTGCTCCATAGTTCAGGGTCTCCTTTGTTTTATTTTTCATTTCATAATGTGCATAATGTTTTAAGTGGGTGACAGGTATGGACTGCAGGCAGGCCAGTCTAGCAGCCAGACTCTTCTACTATGAAGCCGTTGTAAAATTTGGACAGTGTGCATGGGGACCTCTTGCCATCTTGCTCATTTGACGACCTCTGCCGGCCCCTGGAGGGTGGTCCCACCTTTGAGTCTGGTTCCTCACAAGGTGTTTTCCTTTTAGGGAGGTTTTCCTTGCCATTGCAGCCTTTGGTTTCCTCACTGGGGGCTTTGGGCAGGGATAATGTATAGTGCTTTGAAACAATGTAATGTTGTGAAAATGCGCTATAAAAATTTAACTGAATTGAATTTAAATAAATTAATATACACAGAATGCAGTTTGGCATTGTCTTGCTGAAATATACAAGACCTTCTCTGAAAAGGACATTGCCTGGATGGCAGCATCTGTTGCTCCAAAACCTGTACACATTGTTCAGCATTTATGGTGCCTTCCCAGATGTGCAAGCTACCCAAGCCATGGGCACTAATGCCAGGCCCAAGGAGAGGGGGAGTGCAGCTGGTACATCGCTCCAGGGCCTATGAAGCTCAAGGAGGCCGATGAAGCCCAATGTGTTCCATAATTTTTATTATACAGTGATCCCCAGCTATACTACGGTTCAGCTATTGCGCCCCCGCTGTATCACGGATTTTTCTGTGAAACATATGTAATATTCTATCACGGAAATCTGCAGTTATAGTAATCTTTTTTTATAGGTTTATGACAACTTTTTACGTTGAAATAAGCATTTTTCTATGCTAAACTATTAATAACAATGTATTACTGTAATTATAACATATATATACCTGTACTGTATATAAATAAAAATGGAGTAAAAATTCAATAAGTACATCCTACCTGTAGGGTACTTTGCAGCCTATTCAAAACAAAGCATACTGTTTTCAGCAGACACTACATGTGCTAGACAAAAATTTGTTAGAACAATATTATAATTTATAATAACTAACGTATACTTAACATTTAAGCAATACACTAGTAAATCATAAAACATACTGGTACGTACAGGAACATGCAGAGTCGGAATTCATAATGAAATGTACATACGCTTTCATTTGTCACTACGCGCGCTAGACAAGAGTTCATTAGAACAATACGTATTATAATTTATAATAACCATAACTACATATACCTATATATTACATATTATTATTATTATGTTACTCGTATCCTTAACCCGACATCCACATATCATATGTGTTTACAAAGTGTGTTTTAATAAGTTTACATGTGTTTAAAGTGTGTGGGAGAGGTATTTTAAGGCTTAAACTATATAAAAATAAAATGTTTATTTATATGGTCTTTCTATATTGCGGATTTTCACCTTTCGCTGATGGGTCTGGAACGTAACTTCCGTGATAGGCGGAAAACCAACTGAGCCCATTGGAGCTGCTGAATTGCTTGAAAAAGTACAAACTGGAAGGACTCTTTCCAAATATATACATGAGTCTGCGTATTCTGTTGACAATTCCTGCCACTGTCGCCTCTGCACAGCGCTCATTCAGCAAGCTGAAGCTGGTAAAAAAATTTCCAGATCCACTATGTTACAAGCACGACTAGTAGATTTGGCAAGACTCAGTATTGAGTCTGATCTAGCAAAACAGATTAATTCTGATGATGTTATTCAGAGTTTCGCCAGGAAAAAGGCCAGGAAAGCACCTTTGTTCAACAGACAATAAATGTTATTATAAACATCTTTTACTATTATAAATATATATTACTTTATTATTACATTTATACCTATACATACTTATCTAAATGTATCAGTGTAATCTACAATTGTTAGAAATAAATAATAATATACACACATACATGTGTGTAGAATTTTGTATAAGGGCCCACACACCTTCTTCGTACCGGGGCCCGGATTTTCTCTCGGCGGCCATGCTAATGCACCCCCATACCATCACGGATGCTGGCTTTTGTTTTGTTTCGTTTGACTGGTTGATAAGTTAGATGGTCTCTCTCTTCAGCCTGGAGGATGTGGCATCTAAGATTTACAAAAAGAATTTGAAATTTTGATTCATCAGACCACAGGACAGTTTTCCATTTTTCCACAGTCCATCTTAAATGAGCTTGGGCCCAGAGAATTTGGTGGCATATCTGGATCATGTTTAGATATGGTTTCTTCTTTATATGGATTTTCATCCTGTATATGTGGATGTAGCAACAAACTGTGTTCAAAGACAAGGGTTTTCAGAAGTGTCCCTGAACCCATGAAGTGATTTCCACTATAGAATCCACAGCTATCCAGTATTGGTTTTCGGCCTTGTCCCTTGCATACAGAGATTCTTCTGGATTCTCTGATTCTAAGGATATTATGTACTGTAGATGATGAAAATTCCCAAATTCTTTGCAATATTACATTGAGGAACATTATTCTTAAACCGCTGTGCTATTTGCCCATGCCATCTTTCATAGAATGGTGAACCTACCCCCATCTTCACTGCACTGAGACTCTGTCTCCCTGGGAGGCTCTTTTTATACCCAAGTCTTCCTGACCCGTTGCCAATTAACCTAATTAGTTGTGAGATATTCAACCAGGTGTTTTGTTTTAGCATTATACAACTTCTCCAGTCTTTTTTGAGCTTTGCTGGCATCAAATTCAAATTGAGCATATATTTGTCGTAAAACAAAAGAAAATTATATTGTAGCACTGCCAGGGTTTGCACGTCCCTGCATCTCTCGCAGGTAATTGTAAATAGCCCCATGTTTGTCCTGACGTTCTAGTTATAGTTACAGTTGTCTGTTACAGTCCTGTTCAGGACTAGAATAAAGAGCGTGTTTTGTTGGTCTTCGACATCATCTGGCAAGCCTGCTCCAGTCTGGCAGAACTCAAGGCAGCAAGAAAGCAGCGGTGGTGGAGAAGCAGTGGTACTTCACAGACAAGGACAATTCGGCTCGTCTGCTGGTGCTGCCTGAAAGAAGGGCACCGTGCACACCACTTCCCAGAAGCCTGCACCAGAGCCACCAGCAAATGAGCTGGGGACGCTAGAGTGAAGAAGGCACCATCTGCTCTTTCAAAGACACACCAGACCCACACAGTGCACCCTGAAGTCGCTCCTACCACCCCAGCGGATTTCTGTCAGAAACAACAATGTTGTTGTGCGAGGAAGGCGGGCTCTTCTGCAGACTCTGGCCCCTCACTGGCCACGGAGTGCTTCCCGCTCATCAATCGTGCGACCCCAACTGCGAGCACAAGCAGGCAGAGGCTGCTCTGTGTGAGCACAAGGAGGCACGCCGCAGCTGGGATGCCTGGCTTGCTGAAGAGCGGTGTGAGCTGGAGGAGAGGTAGGAGCGGGACCATTAGGACCAGGAGCGGCTACGGGAGTCCACAGAGTAGGTGCGGCAGGAGCTGGGCTGCCAGTGCAGTGAGCTGGCCAGCTGGGAGTCAGGAATGTTTGGCTGAGGCAGCATTACGGGGCCGTGAGACGGCACTACTCGGCCAGGAGGAGGCATGTCACGGCTTGGAAGCTCATCTGGCCCAGTAGCGCCATGAGCTGCAGGATGACGAGGAGTGACTACGGGGCGCACTCTTGAGACACTGCTAGCCAAGAAGCACCACGAGCTGTAGGAGGCAGAGCCTGACCTGCAGGACCGCCTGGATACCTGCGGCGGCTGGCAGGTCTTTCTGGCTGAAGAGTGCCAGAAACTCATGGAGCATGCCCGCAACCTGGGGACCCTGCTGCTGGAGGACATGGTGAGCTGGCAGGTCCAGCTCACAAACGACCTCCACGAGCGGTGCGAGGAGGAGGCACGCTTCTGAGAGGCCATCCACCACGTAGCAGCTGTGCAGAGCCGCCCAACCCTGCGAGCGGAAGACCCTGCAGCAGGACCTGCCTACAGCACAACATCAGGGCCCCACTCAGGGCCAGGAGAAGGCCACACTGCAGTGCGGCCGCAGCAGCTCCTTGCGCTGGCTGTCCCCGGAGAAGAGGGACTGGAGGGGAGTTGCTGGGTGTGGGGTGCCCTGGCCAGGTAGACCCCCTGGAAGGAGTCTTAGGTTCCTTTAAGGTGCACAAGAGGAAGGGTTGGCCCTGGGAGGGAACTGAAATGCCAGCGCCCGCCAGCAGCTAGCCACTCCAGCGCTCAGGAAGCCCCACCATTGGAGGCAACGCACTGTTGGCTGTCAGAGGACCCCTGGCACTTGCTTCGAAACTGAGGTGGGGAGTGGGGGTGGTGGTAGCTGGGACAGTTGACCTCTGAGGATGGGGCAGTGTAGTGCCAGTGGGGTTTATATGTCCCAGCATCCCGTAATTGTAAATAGCCACGTATGTCCTGATGTTCTAGTTATGGTTATAGTTGCATTTCCCTGTTGTCATGCATGTGTTTGCCTGTGTCTTATGTGCACCCTGTTCGATCCATTGTGTAAATTACCCACCCCGCGGGTACCTGGACGTCCAGCGTCTGACCTCCCTGTGTTTAGTTCGTTGCTCGACGGGGGCCTGTTACAGTCCTGTTCAGGACTAGAATAAAGAGCATGTTCTGTCTCGGCAAGCAAGTCTCCTCATCCTTCGCTTGCTTTTCTACTAACACAGCCTGATACGTGTAAAGTTGATAATATACTGATAATGACAATCAATCAGACAACACATAAAACGGCAGTTAACATAATAGCTCAGTAACTCTCAAAAGCTTTTGTGGAGAACTAACCATGTGAAATCTAAATGGTGATCACACTCATTTCCATTCTAACAATATCCAATGGACTGAGAAGTTTGGATCTCGCTGTAAGCAAAGTGTGCTTTCATATGAGAAAATAACTTCTGTGATTAAAGTAGCCAAATCGATTAACAACTGAAACTGACGTGTGTTCTGGAGGGATTTCCAAAGTAGCTTTGCACTCTAGGACAGTCTAAAAAATTATGCAAAATAACTAGAGTATACAGGTAATACAACAAATGTGAATGATAGATTAATCATATTTTATCAACTGTATTTTATTAATATATATCATTATTTTGAGAGGTAAGTGAAAGTAGAAAGTTTATCAACGGTTACAAAGAACAGTCTAGTGTCTCGTTTTAAAATTTCAAGTCCAAACCAAGACACA
This sequence comes from Mormyrops attenuatus, assembly GCA_026777985.1. NCBI lineage: Eukaryota > Metazoa > Chordata > Actinopteri > Osteoglossiformes > Mormyridae > Mormyrops > Mormyrops attenuatus. The sequence continues at coordinate 21,573,427 of JAODKC010000137.1, read as the reverse complement.
AATTCAAGAGACGTTTTCAATCCTGAGATACTTTCAAGTAAGTGAAAAAGTGATCTTGAGATGAAGACCAGACATGAGCACTATGACATTCCGGTTTCTAACCATCACATTTAAAAATTAAAGGCAATCTAGAGGATACTCAAGTAGTCAATATTAAAACAATCATTTAACTATTTAAACATTCAACTAACATGATGAAAAACATTCAACTAATATGATGAAAAACATAAATCACTAACATGATGAAAAACTGACTTACGGTTCACGGGGTCATAGGCAACGTATGTTGCCCTGAAGCCTTTGTCTGTGTATGACTCATCTGAATGGAACTTGACTTCTAGTGTGTTGTTCTGGCTTGATAGGGCCAGCAAAGACTTCTCTCCACAGTACCTGTATGGAAAAAGTGGAAAAATGCAGAAAAGAAATATTCATCTATTTTCCACTCCTTATCCTGTGTAAACTCTATCGCAGGCAGTATAGGACAAAAGGCAGGGACACCCTGGAAGGGATGGCAGTCCATCACAGGAAAAGTTAGAGAAACCAGTTTGCTTAACTGCATGTGGGAGTTCCTTGAGGAAACCTGTGCAAACATGAAGAATATGCAAACGTCCCCCCAAGTGGAGGTGGAGACAGAAGTCAAACTCACAGGCATGCAGATGTGAGACCACAGTGCTGTTCAGCTCCCATCCATTACCCAGCACTTTCTCTATGAGTAACAATCTCAGGAGTGATATATTTTGTTTATAAATAGCATCACACACACACACACACACACACACACACACACACACACACACTACTAGTATAAATACTTCACTATTTGAGGGACATTTGTCAAGAGTAATTAAGCCACGATAAATAAACAGCCTTACTTTGTGCCCAACACCTCTACATAGTCCTTGTGGCAGACCTTAACATCCACTTTTGGTTCCTTCATGCGAAAAATAGTGAATCTCAGCTGGATTTTCATGTTTGCAGGTACCTGACAGACAAAAAGGCCACTATGATTGGCAAATAACTAGACCATGGGAGAATTGACCTCCTTGGCATAATATTTTACTATTCTGACACAGTGTCACCTTCACGTGTTAAATCAGAATAAGAGAGAAGGTACAGATGCGGGTGGGTTATTAGTAATGTATTTATGATCACAGTCTTAAAGAATCAGCATGTTCATTTGTCGACATGTTATGCTACCACTTTAAAGCAATACAAAATAAACCAAATAAAGTCATTGACAAGTTATTTTTATTTGATGCGGGTATTGCTCATATTTCATGGCTAAACAGTACTTGATTTTTTAAAAAACATAACATGTAAATGCATATGCAAATGGATTATCTGGCAAGGTGCAATTTGGACATATGGAGGAATAGCTGGGCTCTGCCAGATGGTCTATATTTAATCCCTGGTCACCTCTAAAAATAGTGACAGCACATATTCTAACCACCCGAAAATGTGAACTTTGAGCATCCTTAATAAATGCATTCTTACTAGACAATAAAAACTGTAAACATAAAGGGAAACTTTTCCACTACAGATTCTCAGTAAAAAAGCAGAAAACTATTTTCTTGAAAGCTATTAAATAGATGTTAAATAGCTATTAAATAAATGTGCACAAATTACTACACAGGTTAACATTTCTCAGCCTTAGAAGAAACAGTGACTGGGATTTTTGAGTCCCAAATATTGACAGCAAGCTTGAACATACTTAAGTCATAAGTAATTACCTCAATTGTCCATTTGCAGTCAACAGAATTAGGGTAGAAGCTGGGGTAATGTGGAGAGTGGAAACTCCCAGACTTATTGGTCAATCGTCCTCCACATTGGTTAGCTTATGAAGAATAAGACACAAAAATATCCTTTAAGCTTAAAATTAGACCATGTCACGAAGGCTCCACTGGATATTGAACACTTCATGAAATCTGCATAAAATCCCGAGCCAAGGAAATATAAAGCTTCAAGTTTTGCCTGGCTAATGATATCTCTGACATGCACCATCTCCCTACTGAAATGTTGAGTGGTGAGTGGGGCTGTGTCGGATATAATGTTAGTACCTGTGATTAAGGGGATGACCATGTACATGGCACTGAAGCCAGGTTTCTCCCTGCCACTGTCCGATACCAGGTTTATCGACATTAGGTTGTTTGATGACACAACCTCAAGGGGGTTGCTGGGAGGCCTCTGACCACACTTCCTGTAGAAGAAAAAAAAGCAACAATTACAACAACTTCACTATTAGAAGGGAATGCATTTCATATCTGAGTAATCTATATTATAGTCTTTTCAAAACTCAAGTTAAAATATTTCTACCATAAAAAGAAGCATATTTGAATTTGCGTTTTGACTCTGACTTTTAAAGAAAGCTGCCAAGCAAGAGATACTGGCAGTTTACATTGTGCCTAGACCTTTCCAAAACACGTATTCAAAAAGCACTTTACCAATATACACTACAGAGTGATCATGACCTTGAAGACTATCCAAGCATACACAGAGCACCTGAACAGAATGTCAGTGTATCACAGGACACACATACACACGCACACAAATGACAAATCTGAAGTGTTTCTCTAGGTTGTGGAAGTAAAATGGTATACATATGGTAATGCAAGTTTTTCTTATATATATATATGATGAGCCATACCATTAAAACCACCTCCCTAATATTGTGTAGATCCCCCTTGGGGAGGCATGGACTCCACAAGGTGTACTGTTAGCAGTACATCCTCTAAGGACTGTAAGTTCCAAGGTGGGGTCTTCATGGATTGGACTTGTTTGTCCAGTGCATCCCATAGATGCTTGATCAGATTGCGATCTGGGGAATTTGGAGGCCAAGTTAATACCTTGATCTCTTTTCCATGTTCCTCAAACCATTCCTGAACATTTTTTGCAGTGTAGTAGCTGAAGGAGGCCACTGCTACTGTGGCAACGCAGACCTATATATGGCAAACTGTAACCAGATGGGCTAGCCTTTGCTTCTCACATGCATCAATGAGCCTTGGGTGTCCATGACCCTGTTGCTTGTTCACCAGTTGGCCTTCCCTGGACCACATTTGGAGGTACTAACCACTGCATACCAGGAACACCCCACAGGACCTGCTATTTTGGAGATGCTCTGATCCAGTTGTCTAGTCATCACAATTTGGCCCTTGTCAAAGTCACTCAGACCCTTATACTTGCCCATTTTTCCTGCTTGTAATAGATGAACTTCAGGAACTGACTTTTTGCTCATCAAATATATAATAGCACCCTTGACAGATACCATTGCAAAGAGATAATTAATGTTATTTACTTCAGCTCTCAGTAGTTTTAATGTTCTGGCTGATCGGTGTTCTGGCTGATCGGTGCTGATCGATCGCATTTCATACAGAAGCAGTTCATGGTGCTAAACAGATTATATTAGACATATAGTAAAAAAAACACATAGTATTGCAGAGAAGTCATTAACTACAAAAAATATAGTAAAAATAAAATGTAATGTGGTATTTGAATAAAAAGGTTTATAAGCTAGATTTAAATGTGTCTACTGCTGCACATCCAAGCTCTTTTGGGAGCAGGTTGTGGCTGTGGGAAGCATAATGGCTGAGAGTCATTTCACCATGTTTGGTTCTAACTCTGTACTAACACCTGACCAGTCCTTAGAGGTCTAAGAGATCTAGCAGTTTAACCTAAACGAAACCGACACGGACACTGCAGCAACATGCAAACTCTATAGCGATGGAGGGAGGTTCAAAGTTGTGATCCCTGCTGTGTCTGATCTTTATAGGGTTGGGACCCATTATTTTACTATACAGCTACATGCCTGCAGTCCTTGCTACTGTAAATAGAAATGATAGACACACATTGTTCACTTACAGTTTTTCTTGATTGATTTAGCTCATTTCTCAAATTATAATATCTGCAAAAGAAGTGTAATCTTCACACTATAGTATGACTTCTGCAAATCACAACGTCGTTTCTCATTGTTTCACACAAATTTCCAAATGTTTCAGTACATGCATGCAAATTGTTTTGTACAGTTGTCATTATTTGGCACAATTTCCATTTGCGTTAGTTTTGTTGGTCAAAATAGATTATGTAAATTCCCCATTGTAATAATTTTGCACCCAAAACTAAATATGCAAGTGATTATCATGTAAGCCACCACATGCGAAACAGTTAACCAAGCTTTCAAAAGGATTCAAAAATATAATACATAAATTGCAGTGATATAGCATTGTTGTGTTTTTGGTCCCGACAGTACAGGATTTTGTCGCCATTTTGTTCTTCTTGTATTGCTGTTTTTCTGTTATACAGTGCTGTGTGACTTTTTTGTTTGCTATTGTAATTTGTCTTGAGATCAGAAAAATGCATGAGAGTGCTTTCTTTCAACAGTGAACTTTACATACTGTAATATGGAGTTTAGCAAAGTTGAAAGTAGTGTCTTTGATATGAAAACTATCAGTTTGCTAAAGAAGAATGACCGGTCAGTAATAATGAGAAAGTGGGAATCGCCTATTATTCCGAAGTTTGGAGCTCCGAAGCATACTTACACTGACATACTAACAATATACCTAAGCATTTTGACTCTAATGGTCAAAAATAATCCTGATTGTTCTTTTCATTTTCTTAGCACCGACTGATTCATTGGGGGAATTATTTGCTTTCGATACAAGTTAATTGTTCTGGGTGTGTCATGGCCGTTTGCAGCTTAACCTTACTGTCATTCTATATGCAGGAATTGTTTTGACAAATGCTCTTATAGTTGTGAGAATATTAAGTGTTTCATGAAATGTGCTAAAGAACAAACTGTAATATTTTAAATCACAAACTGCTATGCTTAAACAGAAAATATTTAAAGTGAAAATTTACTGTCTACAAAACAAAGCCTAAAACCAAAAAAATGCTATTTGCCTACATATTCAGACCTGGTTCTCATTTAGCTCAAAATGTAAAATATAATGTGAAATATAGCAACCTAACCTATTTGCATTACCTTTGCACCAATGAAAAAACTGCCCATGTATATTGGCTAAAAACCTCTCTATACGGGAATTGTTTATGAATCTGAAGGAAAAATAAATGAATGATTAAATACATATATACACATCTATGAAAGAGACAAATATATAGACAGACAGACAGATAGGCAGACAGAGACAGAAGGCATAACAAAACCCAGGAAACGCACCATCTGGAAAATCAGAAGAGTACTGGAAGCTACTGGGAATCTACCAAGCATCCTGAAAGATTAAGGAAGGTAGGGCTGCCACTAACAACTATTTTTCTATGGATTAATCTATCGGCCATTCTACCTATTGGTCGATTAATCTAAACCATGAATTTTCCTCCAGAAAATCTAGTAGGCCGTTTAATTTAAGTTAATTTTATTTTGACAACAAACAAACTGCATGTTATTGCAGGGCTTTAGATAATGGATACTGACTTTTTGGAACTATACAGACATTATTTTTGCCCACAATTCGAAATATGGAAAATGCTAATGGTCTGACAAGCCTGAGACTTTAGTTCCTTTAGATAGAAGGCAGAGAGCTTTATCTGACAATTCTGTCCAAACCCCCAAAATGTGGTGTACGCTAATGACAGCAATATGCTTGGGGGAGACTTCTCATTAGCAACAGGTGTGAACTAAAATAATGAAGAATGGCTCAGAACAGGAAACACCCAATGCTTGATAATAAATTTATCTTTAAGCAGGACAGTACCAAGGCAACACTGGAGAGACGAAAACAAAATGGCAAATTTCCAGCCATCTAGCCAAAGTCCCAAGATCAACTGCACTGAGAATCTACGGTATGCTCTGCAACCCACTGTCAACAAGTGTCGGACAAGGAACTGGCATGAGCCAACCTACCAAGACATGAGAACATAAGAAATTAACAAACAAGAGGAGGCCATTCGGCCCATCAAACTCGTTTGGGGAGAACCTAACTAATAGCTCAGAGTTGTTAAAATCTTATCTA
>JAODKC010000137.1:21522862-21536521 GCA_026777985.1 Mormyrops attenuatus | reverse complement strand
CCCCCCACACCCCCTCTCCTGAACATGTCAGAATTATTAATTGTTGAATCATACGTCTACCAATATAACAAATTCGATTGCTTATATTTCACAGTACTAGTGCAACACACAAAAATCGCATAAATGATAAGGCAAAATGTTTGCTGTTCCAGATATAACGTCTAGGGATAATGCAAATAAAACGCCCATCACCCGCCCAGACACGACTCCTACATCCATTTTTCGCCTCTCCTGTAGGCGTCCCTCTCTCTTGTCTGATATCTCTCTCTCTCTCTCTCTCTCCAAGACTATTCCTCGCTTCTCGGGTGAAGCAAATCCATTTTACGAGTCGGGTTGAGGCATACAAAAAGGGCTTGGTTTTCCAGTGTACCAGAAGACACATAATATCCCTGGGTGCGATTGGAGCGCATAGTCAAGCAATTGCAAGCCGTAAAACTGAAGACATATCACCGCTGGACACTGGCACACAGCAGTTTCTTTAAAGATACCCAGATTTGGGAATATACCAGATTTATATAAGAACCTCCAATTGGAAGGACGGGAAAGGGAAAAGAAGAAAAATGGGACATACTGTGTTATCTCTTTTAATTACAATACTGTCCCACTCCGTTTGGAAAAACGCCGAGGTAAGATGTTAAATTGAACCGTTGCGTTGTTTATTTATATGCATTCCAATTTAATAATGGTTATTCTAACCGAATTTAATATTATCATTTGTCTGAGTAGTCTTTGTTGTTTCTAGAATAACAAATTATGGGAAATTTTCGCTAGGTAAAAAGAAACATACCGGTACAGTAAAAAAAAAACATTTTATTTTTTCGGCTTGCACATCTGTCCTGCACCACTTATAAAATCACATGCGAGCCTTTTAGCCCCAATTCGCTTTAGTTTTATGATCATTAATTGCAAATATGTATTAAAGTTATATTGCTTAACATAACTAAATATTATAAATTGTGCTTGCTTTCGATTCTTCCTGTTTTTGGATTCTTCCTGTTCCTGTCCTTTCCTGGATGTCGATTTGATAAATGGAGAAATAAATTTGTCGATGTTCTTTCTTGCATCAGACCGTCCACCGTTTTCAAATTATTTAAAAGACTAAGTACGCCGTGTTATCTTTGGGCCGGAATAAATCGCTTTGGATGTAAACCTGATTAGGATGTTTTATAACCGATTTCACAAAAAGCTGTCATATAATGTTGTATGACTGTGCTTTGAGCATGCGCATAAATTACTAATAGAGAAATTTACCGTTTGTTTACAGTGATATTAACTAGTGTTTCCCAATACCCTGTTTTGGGTGATGACGTCCACCAGTACTAGGCATCAAGAAATGTTGCACGACGTGTATGCATCGGTTTAGTGTGATATTCTTAAGATGGACATCTGAGACTTGTGACAAAATTCAGGGCCTGATTCTACTGCACTCAGCATCATAAGGATATTGTGGTATTCTTAGTTTGGGACTGTGTCTTAAATTATGAAGAGGATGTTGCTGAAAGGCAGCAGTCTGTCTGGATGAACTAATGAGCAGAAGACAGACAGCTCCTGTACAGAGTAATCATTCTTTGTAAGGCCTGTGCTTTTTGTACGGAAAACAGCAATAGCAAGCAGTTTGTTCCTATAATACCCAGGAGAACATGTATCATACAGGGTTCTTTTTCTTTTTAACCTAGCTACATCAAAACACAGAACTATGTTCTTAACCCATCATTTATCACTTTTAAAATAAGGGAATGATTATATGTATACATTTTTAGGAATTCTTAGGAATGAAAATATATTTGTGTCTGCAAGATTTAGATGAGAAGTACTTCTACCCTATTCTACTATCTAGTATTGAAGTCATGTTGAGATCAATTAATAACAGTCAAGCACGAATAATCTCATTATTGGACATGCAATGTAAAGACATACCCCTTGCTGGCATACAGATGTCCAGGCAACACAGCAATGATCATGACTGGACCATTAGTCAGTCAATTCTCCTATATGCACAGCAGCTGGTTGTGGTTGTATACTTTTTTACTCACAAATGATTCTCAGTTCACGGGGTTTTTCACATGACAGTGCAAAACAAGCTACTTACTAATACTTTTCCCCACTGGTTTTACACTTTTTTCCCCAATCTGATTCCTATGGATTTCAGTCAGCTTAATATTTGTCTTCTATGCTTGCACATCACAATTTTTGCCTTGTACTTTGTGATTATTCCTTCCTCAATGTTAGTGTGGGCAGAGCTAATGATCACTACATCAATGCACAGCTTGCAATTGGGCAATTGCTATTTGTCAGATCGTGAATCACTTTGTGATGTTCAGGAGAGCTAGCTTTAGTGGTGCATCTCTTGGATTCTAAATCCAGGCCTTGTTTTCAGTTCTTCTGGATAGTTTGTTTAATAATTACTGATTCTGATTGGCCACAGGCTTCACACCTGGTTCACAGGTAAAGGGAGGCTGGAAAATTAGCAGTGCTCGGCCCTTGAGAACCGTGATTTGAATAGCCCTGATTTACGCAACGATATGCTACAGTACACTGCCTACCTTAAAGACTCTCATCATGAAAGACATACCTCACACTCATCCTGAACTTGGTTGTATGTGGTACTTTACTTTTTTGTAGCATTGGATAGCATGAATTTTTGGTTTTATGCTAAAACAGATGAAAACATAATATCCAACCATTGAATGTAAGGAGTAATTATGATGCTTACTGATTCTCTGTTTCCAAAAATATGCAAACACAATAAACAATAAAAATTTTGTGGGGGGGGGGGGAGGTTCACAAAAATGTGTGAGCAAATGTACCAATAGCTAAAATTAAGGATTCTAAAAAGACTGGAAATGAAAGGAAACCTTGCCTACGTTCATCACACTGAGATTCTGCCATTTCTTATTTCCTTTCGCAGTGCTGTGTGACAGCAACGATCCTTGCTTGACATAATTGAAACAAAGACTTGAAGCTGTATAAAGCTAATACTCCATTTGTACTGTATGTGGTGTTTTTGACAATTATCAGTGTGGCTATAAAGAATTCAAAATATGATACAGTTCCCCGCAGCGATTTAATACAAAAGTAAGATTAGAATTAACAGTGTTTTTGTCAAGTCTTAATGCACCTGACAAGCATGAGGGAATCCTGACCCCAGCTAGTACTTAAACATGTAAGTCTCCTCGGAGATGGTAAATAATTTGCTCTCCAGGTGTCTGTTGAAATAGAGAGGCAGGGAGTAATTTAGTGGGGCTTATGGAGAGATAGACAGAGGACGAGGCATACTGGGAATGTATCCAAGCCATGGGGATTACCACCTGTCTTGTAGGGATGATAGTCAATGGAATTTGATTGATTGTAAGGTTTCTGAACTTGCATGACGCAGGAAGCAGAATCTAATAAGATGTAGTCTGCAAATTACCAGTCTAACAGCACAAGAGAGACCGGGAACAAATGCATCAACATCCAGTTTAATCTGAGAGGTCAGTTTGTTGGATGTGTGGTCTTTATATTTTGATGTTGAGTCTTGATGAACAGATGTACACGTATCATTTCAATTGGATATATTTTACAAGACTTTAATCAAACTTTTGTTAATATCACAAACCTGTAATAAAAAAGAAATAAAAATGCAATCACCATTGGTTGAGCAATCGGTAAACTTTCACGATTATGTACAAGATCATTTGCACTGACTTTGTAATTGGTTACAAATTGGTTGGTTTCCATTTATAAGTATATTTTGATAAATAACTGGCAGTATTACTAAAATAACTTGACTCTCAAAACTAAGGGTGAGAATATGACAGTGATGTGTTGTAGGTATATGTTGTAACATGGAGTTTGGATGTCATTTGTACAAAGGTTCAGCACTGTAGATATGGTGTCTGAAGATGATCTCAGCAAATGTGTGTTTTCCTGACTACCTGCATTTTGGCATTTTAAATCCTATCATTGATTATCATCACTACAGCAAACTGAAACCTTGAATCAGGAGAAGTAGCTGATCACTAGCAGTGGCTTTAACCCAGATTTTTTTTTTAGCTTTCATGGGGTTTGTTTATTAACTCTAATCTGAATCCTTAATGTCAATAATAATTTATTTGAGGGTGAGCACAAGGCTTGCCAAATACATTCAGAAGTCCAGTAAATAATAATCCTGTACTGCAAAACATCTAGTACAAAAAATACAAGGATATGAAATAAAAAAAAATATTTTGTAATCTGGATTTCTAAAAGCTTTTTGTGATGTAGTGAGTCATTGAGTTGAAAATTGAAAATCGCAAATTTAAGTTATTTTACATTTCATGCTGTACTAGGAACAAGAAAATCTATGGTGTGAATTAATCATAATTGATAATCCATGGTCAAAAATAATAAATACAAGATAAAAACAGATGACAGCAAAATATCAAGTGAAACACATTGTGTGATGTCACGTTCTGCACCAAGGCAATAACTCAGGAGCATTGATTGTATCCCTCCATGAATATTTCACTCTGCAGGATTTGAGATCTGTTAAAACACGTAGCCGACTTACCCTTGTTTAATTAACTTAAGGGCCAAAAGATTATCAGGTTTCTTTAATGGCTTTTATGCATTTTTGAGATACCGTTTGCATGTGCCACCGGCAAAATGTACCATAAAATATCTTTTATTCACAGGGCTGTTTTGTGATTTGTGAAAACTAATGAAACCTTACATTGTGTGATTTCGGCTGCATTGTGAGCTATTGCTTTTGAAGGTCCAGTGAGTGGCATTAAAAAAGTAATTAAATGAAATAAAAAAAATTGAATCACCTAACACATTACATTAGGTTCAATATTCCAATTAATATGTCCTGCAAATGTATGAATGAGTCACTGAGAATAGGAGAAAATAACAGCTAAGTATCATGCTCCTCTTTGCTCACATTTCATAGAATAGTAGATTGTGCCCTTTAAAATTGCTTTCTTAAGCATAAGAATTTTCAGGCCACTGATGACATCTTTTAGGGTTGCTTTATTGTATAAAAAATCATAATCACAATTATTTAAGTCAATATTGAGATCATGATTATTTAACACAATTATGCATTTACTTTGGAAATATGCATTTATAGAACTTTTTAACAGTGGATTTTAACTGTAAACATAATTGAACTGAGAAACAAATAAAAAGGGTGCGCTGTATAGAAAGGAGTGCGCTGTATTTTTAACACAAAACAAACAGGGAGAATCATTGTGAAATTAAAATGAGTGAGAATCATTTTTTATCTTGAGTATTTTGTTTTGATAATCATTAGAAGTCAAATCCATAATTGTAATTAAAATTACAAGATTCAGATTTATTACCCAGCCCTAGCGTCTTAACAGAGTGCCTTGGAGAAAACCAGTGGACATGCTTGTGGAAATCTGATGATTTCTTTCAGTCACATGCACTTTTTTGTTGTTTGGATATTGGGTTGGCATATTGGTCCCCTACCTGAGATTTATTGACCTTTGCATTAATTTCACAATCAGGCCTGTGAGATGGGACAAATTATGATATTTATAAACAAGTTATGGGTCTGAATTCAATGGTAGAACTCTATGGGTTCCAGCTCTTAAAATAATAATAATAGTAATAACAATAATAATAATAACAATAATAATAACAATAATTATAATAACACTTTATTGATCTGCATGGGGAAATTTTCTTTTTGCCTATCCCAGCATTCTCTTCATGACATGAAGACACATATATAGGTGAGAACACGCTTGGCAGCAAAGGGCAGCCACTTGCAGTGGTGCCCACAGAGCCGCGGTGTTAAGGGCCACGCTCAAGGGCCCACAGACATGTGACTATTTTGCCGAAGCCTCTTACTAGCTGTCCTAGTGATGGGATCTTTCTTAACTCATATGTGGCAAAGATGTTGAACTAAGTATAACTTTAAAACCTGTTTCAGTGGGAAATCATCAAAAGTCATAGAAGTGACACAGAAACCTACAGTGACAGAGAGAGCTTAAAGGTAAATGATGGAACATTGGGACAGTATGATTTTGGACGACCTCAGGGAAATTATTATGGTGTTACTGTCATATTAAAAATTCTGTTACATTTCTTCCACAGTGAAAATTTTCTTCAAACTTTTTTTTTCTGAACTACAATTATATCAGTCCAACAAAGGTCCCATAAGAAATATAATAAGTTTAATCTTTCAAGCTGTCAGGAATTCTTGGTTTAGGAAAACCACAAAGAATTTCATTTTTATGCAAAATATATGAATAAAAAAGAAGCTTTGACTGCAGATGTTCAATGAGAAATGTGTTATTGATTATGAATTGCTGCATTTCCCTTTAGGCACTACAAATTAAAAACAACAGAGCAGTTGTATCTACATCTTGTAGTGTTTCTTTCATTTTCTCATGCAGCAATTATCCAGCCTGGCAATACGTAACTAATTACTTATTGTGAATGCTGGTGAATATTTATTACAATAATCTGGTGCTAACTTTTCAATTATTACATAATAAATAAACATTGGATACAATACCTTATTTTAAGATAACCTATGACGGTACATTGCACAAGAATAAGCTGAAGCAGGTACTTGTCTCCCTGCAAATTTCAAACATTTCTCCCTTTTGCAGCACATATGAAATGTATAATCATATGATCAGTCATTTTTTTCATGTGACAGTCTGGAGGAACAACAGCCTAAATATGATATGGGCAATGTAAGGAATACAGATCTGAATTCTAAACTGCATTTAGAAATGTAACCTGAATTTTAGAACACCTAGCTCAGCTGTTTGTGCGACATAATTCTTGTACCTATTCTGTGCATTTTTATTTTATGCATTGCTACAAATATGTCAGTCCTTGACCTTTTTTTACAGGACTGAACAGTCGGAAATATACCAGAGTATATGAAGCACTGCAGTGACCAGCTGTAGCCAGGTTATAAAATTCAGAAATGTATGCACTGTACTATATACTTGCTCAAGGACAGTCACTGAGTGGGACCTGGATAAAATCTAAACTAATTAAGTAAGGGCTCAGTAGTCAAAGGTGATTACTGTGCTATATTATCAACTATGCAGAAATGATATATGATAAATTATTAAAAAAATGATAAACGACTTTTCACAGTTTAATATACTTGAAAATCTAAATGGTACCTAAATGTCTATTTCAACAGTCTAATTAAGAATAACTGCAAGGAACTGTAGACACATGAAATTTGTATTTTAGTTTGTTAGTAATTATTAGTGCATGTCTGTAGATCATAACACACACCCACCAAAAAAACATGTACTGACCAGAACATTAAACCGAGCATATACTCAAATGAGACTCTATGAGGAAAATATATGGTGATGCTCAATTAGTAGAAGCAGATAGCTAGGGGAAGAAAGAGAAAGACTGAGAGAGTGGCACACTTGAAATTCTGCAGGGAGTATGTTGCTACGGTAACAAAGAAGGTAGCTGGGCTCCGGTGGGAGGTGTTTCCACAGCAACCAGCCATGAGTGGCCATATGATGCTGCTATGAGAGAAAGGGAAAAAGGGAGTGAAGGGAGGAGGTGGAACACTAACACACACAAACGTATGTGTGAATGCTTCAAGCACAACTGTGTGTGTTTGTGTTTGCTTTGAGGCCATAGGAAAAGGTCTTCTGAAAAATCTGTTAAGATGTCATACTGAGCAGTTAATCTTGAAGTGTATTACTCAGGAGTATCTTGGATCCGTACGACTCAAAAACTTAATTGTAGAAATTCATACTGTTCTTTCCATTTCTAATCTTAATGGCAGCTGTCATGAATAAAAAATGCTGCGTAAACACTTCTTATTCCTATGAAGTGGAGAAATCAATTATATGGCATGTGATGTGACTTGGTGCTTTGTTATTGTCCTTTACTCAAAATGCAACAGTGCAGAAAGTGTAAGCTTGTGAGGACTGGCAGGCATGGCAGCGCCTTCTTTGTCCTGGGCTCAGTGTTCGCCTGCTGCTAGCTGCCTGAACGCAGCAGCGCTGCAGCTGCACATCCATCACGCCTCAGCACCCAGGAGAACGGCCCTCCTCCCCACTCGCTGAAAAACCTCTCCTCCCCCACACTTACAAACTGAATTTGCATACCTGACTCATCTGTCACGTGGGCTCCCCATTGGGGGCAGCCAGGAAGCAGAGGGAACACGATGCGGGCAGAATTAAATATTATTATTATTCGTTTCGCAAAGGCAGATAACATACAGCATATAGCCTTGACAACGGAGGCCTTTACCTCCTCTGTTTTTAAAATTTACTGTGTTCAGTCCTCCAGCTAGGCAAAATGGCCTTCCTCACCATGCCTGAGAGCGTCGACTGTCGTCTGGAATGTCTGTGTTTGTGTCACACTTAGCTTAACAGATGCAGATCGGAGTGTGCTGGGTCGCAGCATTGCACAGCACAACACATCCGCAACCTCCAGCGTGGCCCAGGAGACATAGGCAAAATAACAGGGAGAATCAGAGGTACTGGAACAAACAGGCTGCCTGAGGCGAGGCACGTTTAGGTAGACCACAGAGTCCTAATCTCCAGAGAGCGACGTGATTTTGCTAAATATCAACCACCTAATAGGGAGACAATGCAACCTGGAAAACAGTAGAAAGCTAATGTCAATGCCAGCTAAAGCGGCTTGTAGCTAATTCAAAATCAATTTCAGTACTGTTTTCTTCAATTCTGACAAAAAAGCATTCAAATATATGAATGTATATTTAGATCTGAAGTTATTTATTGGCTAATTTGAAATCCTTGTCCTGCAAACCCCTGTGATATGAATAACTGCTGGAAAAAAATCTTCATCCTCTAAAATCCAATTTTACACAATCCCTTAATCTCTAGTAACCTGTGAAAAGAAGTGTTGCATTTCAGGAAAGGAATAACAGTTTCACACTCATTTATAGATTGAGTTCAAAGGATCAGCTCTGTTAGAGGTGGTAATATGGCTAAGCAGTGATTTGCAGTGTTCCTTTTTAAAGTAATAGCAATCAGAATAACACCCTTCTGTTTGCACTTGGTTACTTTTGTGCTTTGTGTCATTTTCTCTATGAACAGTGGAAAAAAAGCATGAACAGAGGCCCCTATTCTGCTAATGCCTTTGGGGTGACGTTGTCACAACTGGGCTGGTTATCAGCTTAGCTCTGTATACAGTGACAAAGCGATGGTTTCACCATGGAACCTCTGGCATTGTTTGGTTGTTCTTACATGTCTGTCTTTGCTTTGCAGGTAACTTATTTATTGCTTGCTACTTTATACACCAGTTTTATTTTGGGCCCAAGTTACAACAAATACCCTCCTAAACAAACAACTTGGTGTAGCCATGTGTAGCCATGTGTCATTGTGAACCTGTCACAAATCACATGCACGATGCCAAGCCTTTGTCACTGAATATGTAGTGTGCCTAGAAGGATGCATACTCACTGTTCTGCTAGCTTTAGAGAATGAGGACAAACTATGTAAAAAGCATTCTCTAGAACTGGAGTCAGAGGTAAGCCTATTCATTTTTGTCTCATTGCTTCATGATGGTTTCAAATTGTTGGCTGGACCAATGTATTAAATTCATTAAGGTTCACACAAGCCCATTAACCAAGGTCTATTACTGCCATGTCAGCAATGGTATCACGAATACTAGTGCAGATGATGCTGATCATTTGAGTGTAGCATGAGGGCTGGTAGGAGTATGAGCAGCGAAAAACAGAAAGATATCGTGCTCGTTTTCATTTTTGTTGGGAAAGCGCGCTCTGTTTTTCAGAGGCACAGGAGACTTCCTGTGTTCCTCCATGCATGCAGACGTCAGGGAGTCCACTTTGTGCATGACGCACACAACACCTTCTGTTACAATGTGGGAGTTGAGGAGAGCAAGAGGATGCTGGACTATCTCTTTTACCGTGATGCCAACTTCAATGGAACTATCAATATTATCTCCCCTGCTCATGGCCAATGGAGCATTCCTCTTTGGTAGAGTCTCCCCCACTTGGACAGAAAGTACACTTGAAATATGACAGAGCACGGGTAATTTAATCAACAAAAGATGTCCATTATTACTGTCATTATCACTATGTTCTGTAATTCATTCTTCCATAAATGAAACACATTTAGCACAGATCAATGTCAAAGAAAAAAAGAAGAGAAAAGAATGGCTGTTTAAGAGAAATAACATGAACCTTGGATCTATTTTTGCATGTGTAATTGGTATCCATCCATCCATTTTCTGTGCCTATTCTTCCTATTTAGGGTTGCAAGGGATCTTGCAAGCTACGGTCGCCAACCCATCACCATGTGTAATCAGTATTAATCATTAATATCCATGAATAAGAATATAGCATCTTGGAGGTTAAATAGTAATAGTAATATATCAGTATTAGTAGTAATGGTGATTTTATTAGAGAAAATCTTACTTATATCCCATACCGACCTCCTGAGGTTATCTGAGTGTGCATGCAGCATGAGTAATAAGAAGGTGTACAATTGATCTGGAGTGAGATTGTTTGGGAAGAGGACTCATTTGGTTCAAGTGTGATTCTTCATGTAGGCCGGTCCGGATAGTGCCATTTTATAAGGAAGACACCTCAGCTCTGCTTCCTCCATTATGTCATAAACAGCTTGCTATGCAAAGATTATCTTTATACAAATCAGGATTTATTAATCTGAAATATGATGCAATGTATTAAATACTGAACTTCTTTTGGTGAAATTCAGATATTCAGACCATAATAACGTTAATGATAATCATGTTCTTCAATATACCCATGTTCCCAGGAGACCAGGAAAAGTGCTTCTCTTGACCACAGGCCTCAAACTTGGACTATGGTTAAAACCTGTACTGTGACACTGTGATCTAGCACCTGAAGAGTTCAATAAATGTATCCAGCTGTCAGCGAAGAAAAATTATTCAGTGCTTCATTTTTGCAAGCGTTGTCTTTGTATGAAAGTGCTTTTCACCAGTGCCATTTTTCTGAATGACCTCTAGGGTATCAGAATGATTATAGTCCATCTGCTGTCTGTTCAGACAGCTGGGTTTTGCTGAAACAATTAGGGAAAAATGCATTGATTAACAGCACTGCCCGGTCAACCAATTCAATATTTTGGTTAATGGTCAGAGGATGAGGGGGTCATGATATTTTAAATTCTCCTGGTATCTCAGTCATCAATTCATCAGCACCAATTCATCATTAATTGTCATTTTCTGTTTTGGAATAATTTTGATCTTCTAGCCAACTTAGATATACAAACCTTAGGCAAATTCCCGTTTGGGTAGGATTACCATATCTGGTGAGACGAAAAAAAGGGTGTGTCCAGGGATCAGAATATTAATGAGCTTTCACGTTCACCAACTAATCAGGTAGCATTTCGCTTATGAATATTCATGAATTTTCCCTTTACACCACCCTGTAAAATTAAAATTTGCGTCTGGGGAAACCTGGACGTATGATAACCTTACAGTGAACTCTTGTTTTACAAATCCTACAATCAGACTTATAATTAGTGAATACTAAGTTAATGTTTGTTAAACAAAGTGTCAACATGCCAGTAGTTTCTGGAAGTTGACATCACTCATGTGCAGCATGACATGTAGGGATGTGCATATTATTTAATTTTTAAAGTAAATGTGTGCAGAAGCCTTGCAAGCACTGTGTGATGATACTGAGTGGCTGCTGTATATTGAAACTTGGTGCCTTTTCCTTCATTTGGTACTCCACTGTAACTTGCAACACTCGGTCATATAGGTTGCAGCGCCAAGTCCGGACAAACCAGTGATTTTTCAAAAACTGCGGGGACACCCGGACAAGGGCCCAAAAATAGGACATGTCTGGGGAAACCCAGATGTATGGTAATCCTATGTTTCGGGTCAGCAGCTATAATGTTTCATTAATGATATAATTAGTTATCAGCAGATGAATCCATATTGTAATTTAAAGCAATCGTAAACACCATCAAAGACTCATGTGCCAACAAAGAGAGTATCCATCAGAGCCCTTGACAGGCACATAAATGAAAAACGGTAAAAGAATTAATGCATAATTATTGTGATGACAGTGATAAATGCTCGTAAAAGTTTTGATGATCCGGACTGCCGACACAGTTGTACATAAGCCTATGGGGACTGCGCAGGACAGAAATGCAAGCTAGGCCTGAATGAAGGTCTAGGGACTGCTGCAATCAGCAGAGAGGGCGGGTCAGTGTAGCAGGCACTCCCGCTAGCAGACCATCTGTGCTGCTGAGAGCTACATGCACAAGCAGTCCGTCAGGGTTATTAATAAGCAGGGGAACCAGCCCACATTTACACTGCATGCTGGATTCAGCCCTGACTCTGCTGGTGTCAAGAGGTTTCGGGGATCTGAGCAGACCTAAGTCAGGCCTCCATAAATTTAGCATCACCGTGCTAACATCCATCTGCAGTTGTCTTTGCTGTGAGACACATTGCAGTTGGTGATCCTTCAAAGGAGATTTGCTATGTGACTTTGCAGTGTATTGTTAAGTCACTGAGACCCTGTACTGGTGTGCATTTATGTAAGATGGTTGGACAGGTAAATGAATGGGTGTCAACTAAGTGGGGTGTTAATTGGATTAGGCTGTGTCGCATCATGCTCAGACAACAAGCAGAGGTGATGAACTGAAAAGCAGCCCCTCCCATGCTTCCTACTCCCAAGCCTTCCTGAGTTAGGCGGTTGCATCATTTCATTTCATGAAGTCATCCTGAAAAGAGGGACAGGTGATGAATATTTAATTTGGCAGCACTGTACTATGCGGAAGGAAGTGCAAATGCTCATCCTGCATACTGAGTCCAGGGTGCGACGGCTGCAGCTGATCCAAAGTGTGGATCTTGGGAGAAAATGGCATTATTTTTGGTCAGTAAACTTGCCGCCCTGCTCCGCTGGGCTTTGATGCACAGTGATTCATTATAGAGGGGTGCGAGGGAAAGCAGGAGCCCAGTGAAGTAGAGGCTGCCTCAATAAGCAGCGAGATGACATACATGGAAAAACAGAGGATGGGCCGGGGGGGGTGGGGTGGGTTGGTCTGCTGGGAGCACAGAGGGGAAGTGGAAACCAATCAATGCATCAAGGCTTGTGTCAGCAGCCAACTATTAATGATGAGATTGGCATTGCAGTGTGTGGCTGTCAAGGCTTTCCTTGTCTGCTTGCCTAGCTCCTTCAGCACTGAGGTCTAATATGCTGGTGTCTTCTGGGGGGGGGAGGGGAGGTGGGTGTGCATTTCTAAGCCAACCTTGTTCACCCAATGTTTACTGGGGTCTAGTTTAATTGTTCAGCTGAGTCAACTTTGGGGGAAGACAGAAAGCTCTTTCACGCCGATTTCTGTATTTGTCAACAAATGTTCATTATCTTTCAAATAACAGTATGAACCACAAATTAGTAATATAAGCAGTGAATCATCTTCTTATCATTGTAGCCCTGTTAAAACCATATTATTGGTACAGTTTTTTGTTTAGTTTGGTTTTTGAATAGAAGAATAGAAAGAGGTGACTAGATTACACTAAAATACTGACCTGTAAACGTATAACAGAATAACAGGTTTTTATCATACTTTGGGGCATTTGGACCCCACAATGTAGAAAATACAGTTGTTTTTATATATATATATATTAGTGCTGTCAAACGATTAAAATTTTTAATCAGATTAATCACAGGGTTGCTGTGGATTAATT
>JAODKC010000137.1:21486832-21503511 GCA_026777985.1 Mormyrops attenuatus | reverse complement strand
ACGATTCTTCCGGAAATACAAAAAAAAAAAAACAGTCCTTGCCATATTAATTTCAAACCGCCTATATACACTTTACCCGTGCCCCCCCCCCGTGCTTGATGTTCTGTCATGACTCCTTGGTTCCTTTGTGCCCCCCCTGCTCCATCTCCCTTTATACGTGAGGGCTTAGGCACAGGCTAGTGAGTTGAGCATTTGTTGCGTATCTTTGTGGCCAGGCTTGCAGGGGATGGTCTGTGTTCCCTTAGTTGCATGTATCTACTTTGATGGTCCTCAGTAAAGCCTCCTTGGCTCTACATGTTCATCCTGCTCTCCCTACACTTAGGGCCGCAATGTCAATTCAGCATCAAGTCATTACAGAACTGGTTCTAAAGAGATGTCATTTTCTTTTCACTTCTAGGTACGTAAGCTGGGACAGAGATGTTTCATTGGGCTTGTTACCTCACTGCAGACTGTTAATCTAAGCCATCTGTCACAGTAAATAAGATTTTGTATATCTGTCTATCTTCCATAACTGCTTATCAGTTGCAGGCATTACTTTGTACTTGATAAGGAGTCTACTTAGACTCACACATTCACCTAACCACATGGTGTAAATCCATAGTGTTATTCTCTGTGCCATATGGCACCACCCGCTCAGGAAAAATCAAATCAAAACTTCATGGAAGGGGATGGGCATCTTTCCTGGGCACAATAAAAAGAAATTGTCTTGTAAATGAGTGGGAACAAGAACCAGGTGAAATGAGTAAGTGGGCGCATCACCTGATTTTGCAGAGCTCCACGTGGGCCAGACAAACATCCCAACAACAATATATCTACTCTACTGGACAAATAACTTTCTGATTTTAATCTATGAATATCTTTCCATCCATCCCACTGCTCATCCTGTCTGAGGAAGGCTGAAGGAGATCATTTCTAGAACACCTCAGACTATAACAATGCAGACTTTTCATATATAATTTTCTAAAAACATGAACAATATATAACATAAATTAAATGTATCACTTAATGTCTTCTATTCACTAAAAATGTGAAAACTGTAGCAATCTTGATGGAGTATGATTGATAGTGGCTTGTATATCATTTAGGAAAAGCAATCAAACAGATCCATATGATATGGGGATTGCAGGATGATGATTTTATCCATAAAGATATTAACATTAATGCAGTCAATGTCTTTCTACATGAATTTGCTGTAGCCTCTTATATGGTGAACCTTATATTCCCAGGTTTAGTTTGATTTTTAGATAAACGGGTGGATGGATTATTGTTACAGATGCTACAAAGAGCTAGGATGCTGGGAGTACGCACGATACACTGCTGCGCGGCAGGAGTAGAGACCAGAAGTCGTACTAGGCGGAATTGATGCGCAGAAAAAAAAAATTATGTTGCAGACAGGAAACGGGAGCCCAATGAACACAATTTCGGACTTACAGTCCTCTTTGTTCGTATGACTGAAAGTTCCTAAGTTGAACGTTCGTAAGTAGAGGAGCATCTGTATTCTATATCATCGATTTAATATAAGCATATTTTTATGTTTTATATATTGTATATTTGTTAGTTTATGTATTTCACTCTTTCAAGACAGCTTTGTATCCCTCTGAATGGCATGTGTAATACAGAATGCTTCTTACCTGCTGGGATGGAAATTTCTGCATGCAGATCTCACTCAGTAAAAAATCTTAGCTGTTTTAAAAGTAGTCGTGTCTTCAGTCCCCTGACATACCTACACAGTTTTGTTCTGTTCCTCCTGAATGATAGTATAGCAGCATTCCAAGGCATATGCAGTGCCTGCTATGGAAATCTTTGCAAAAGGTTTTACAGAGAACCTTAAGAGACAAAAGCCGCTGCAATTGTACTCGTGTGGCATTAATTGTCACTTATTATCACTGTTTATTGATTGCTGTTCTGGTAAAAAGATAGGAACCTGTTCTTTGTGCTTCAGGGAGGGTTTCTTTTACAATTTCTGAACTAGCAGAATTTTCAGGCTTTTCAGAAATTACAGTTCTCTTTTGATGAATGATTTAATCTGACAAAAATCTCAGTAATAATTTGTTTCATTGCTATGTGTGATAATGCGTAATTTAATAAAAGTTACTTGACTTCTCCTGAACCATACTATTTTCTATACTAATATGACTGGTCTTTAAATATGACAAATCAGTCTTTTTGAAATTTAAAATGGCATATATTTAATTTCAGATTGTGCTGATTGTAATGGATATTATGAAATAATTAGTTTCATCTATGAGGCGGAGGAGGTCCATGACTCTGTGTCATTCTCTCAGTTCATCAGTCTGAAACACTGACCTTCGCTGTGGCAGTCAAACAAAGCAACCGTTTGTGGTGGGCTTCTCGTAATGCCAAGTGATTCACGTCATGGTTTTGTCACCTAAGCCTTTCATTAAACTCCAATGAGATTATCAAAATTCCACCCAAATTTTATCCCAAAACACACTCATGGCACTGATTTTTACCAAAATCTAAATATATCCTGACGGTTTCTTCAACAGAAGATTCCCAAAGAACTCATTAGAGATGGGACATCTGCTACATTCCATGCGGCTACATTCCTTGTAACTGTAATACAAACTGTGGGGGGTTAGTGAACACCCAGATGTGTCAAATGTCATAAAGTGAGACAGAGGTCTTAGGGCCTTTACAAGGATACATCATAGGCAGACATAGACGTGTGCAAAAAGCCATAACCTTTCAGAGCAATGCAGTACACAGTGAATTACATTTTAGCCCAAAACAAACTCATAGAGTTCTGTTTTCTTCAGAATACCTGGAAGTAGCTTAATCAACTCATTTACTGATAGATTTCTTCAGTGAAACCTCAGGTTCTTTTAGTTGAATGATTAGGCAGGTTACTTGAGCTTAAGCAGTTTATTAAAACAGAATGAAGATGTAACAGAAAGATGTTTACGCATGGTCGGTTCAGTGTCTGTCTTTGACTGTCTCTCCCCACTGAGGGAAACAGGCCCTTTATCTATGGTCTTCGCACAGACTCCTGGAGCCAGAGGGTCAGACGGCCTTGGTGAGAGTAAGTTGTATGAGACAGGCAAAGAACATGATGAGCGAGTAGCAAGGACAGAAAAAAATATAAAAATAAGAAATATGAAAGCTATAAATGAATTAACTAAATGAACAGAATTAAATACCTACAAATCAACCAGGGAAATCCCTCAGTCCCCCCTATGATTCTATGGAAAACAAAACACATCGAATCATCACGAGTAATTAGTTACGAGTAAATGACTGATCAGCATATAACGGTAAAAACTTTGCATAAAGCCTTGGATCTACACTAGGTTCTAAAAAACCAAGTGAGGCACCATGCAAAAAGGTAGCAAAATAAAATAATACAAAATAAATCCATATCCATTAATCAATCACAATTAATCAATCATAATTATCATCATCAGTTTCGGCAATCATGTTTCCATAAACATATTTGCACAGACTACCAGAAAAGCAAATGTGTGTGTTTGTCTGTTGACAATCAGTAGTGTTGTTGTTGATCTTCTGGCTGGTTAAACTCTGTGACTTTGTCGCCCAGCAGCGTAGGCTACTAAGGGAGCGATTACTAGCACATCACCTTAGCACTTTAGATCTCAGGAACATAGTCTACCCTTTTGCAGTGGCTAGCATGAATCCATCTGCTTTTACCACACAATTTAACTGCTGCGTTTGTTGTTAACAGTACCTGATATGGGCCCTCCCACTTAGCCCCAAGCAGTTCTTTCTCGGGTCTCTTGAACAGTACCCACTCACCAGGTACTAAAGTGTGACCTCCATCTATGGGCTCTTCCCATGCGTCAAAAACCTGTTGAAAGGCAGACTGAACGGCATTGGTTAGCTTAATGCAATAATCAACTAGGCTATCACTAGCAAGGTGAACGTCTGCTTTTTTTAGATCTATGTTGTCGGGAAGATGCATCGGACGCCCTGTGATGATCTCAAATGGGCAGAAACTATAATAACCAGAAACTATTTACTATCAATTATTGGTTTCAGGCAACTGGGTATTTGCTAAAGCACAGGATTAGGGTTTTCGGCTTGAAGCTTATTATATGTAGGGTTCTTCACAGTTGTTCTGCCTTATTGTTTGAATGGAGTGAATCCAACAAAAGTTCCTAATGGGAAAAAGAAAATGAGATCAGATCCAGGAAAGCCATTTATTCTGCAAGTTTATCTCTAGCAGAGGTTAATTTATGCTGAAATATATCGAATCTATGCTACTTGTGTAATTCTGAGGCATATTTTCATTTAAGTAATGCCATGCATGTCCTTGTCAGTGATCATATCCCAGCAAGAAGGTCCTGGGTTCGGTCCAGGGTCCTTTCTGTGTGGAGTTTGCGCGCTCTCCCCGTGTTTGCATGGGTTTTCGCTGGGGGCTCCGATTTCCTCCCACGGTCCAAAAGCGTGCAGGATAGGTTGATTGGTGAGTCTAAATTGGCCCTGTAGTTGTGTGAGTGTGTATGTAAGTGTGTGCACCCTGCAGTGTGTTGGCGACTGCCCAGGGTTGGTTTCTGCCTGCGCCCTTTGTTCCCGGGATAGGCTCCAGTCCCCCCCGTGACCCCAGTTGGGATTAAGCGGTTACAGAAAATGGATGGATGGATGTTGATAACTCCAAGACTATTGCACTACTGAATTGCCCGCGTCTCCAAGGTTTTTCCAAGGTTCCTGTCTGACATACAGATTTTGTGGCATTTTTTCAGCTTTTTAGAAAAACATACAATTAGAAAAATAGATCAGACATCCATTGAGGCACTTTTCCAGGACTGGATTATGGGGGATCCTGTTGCCCATCCCAGGCAGCACAGGGCATGAGACAAGGGACAGCCAGAACAGCATGCCAGTTTCTGTGTTTTATGGTCTGGAAAACCAACTGTGTGGATGAAAGACAACATCCAAACCCAGGAATGTACTATGGATATGCACAGTAGGCCTGAAGAAAAAATATGCACTAAGTGTCCTGTGAAGGATAGTATAGAATCATGTCAAGGTGACGAGAACTTGAAACGCATGGCCATCTCAATCTGCCAAGCAGAGGATTCGTTGAGGTAGTATGGAATAGAATTACAGCTTCTGTTTATTTGTATGTTTCTCTCTTACAGTAAAGTTGTGAAACATTTCAGCCAAATGAACAAACTGAACAACTGGAAACTGCTAAATGAGTCATCTATACATTTGTAACTGAAAGATGGGCTTGTTTCACACACACACACACACACACGCACACACACACACACACACACACACACGCACACACACACACACACACATGTCAGGTAAACATATCTTTATGGGGCCCGCTCATTCATTTCTATGGGAAAAATGCTAACGCTATCTATGACAACCTTAACCCCTACATAGCCCAACCATAACCATAAGTAACCAAGCAAAGTACAAGAGTTTTTGCATTTTTAGTTTTTTCATTGCAGTCACAGATTTTTATTAAATTGAGTATTCAAATTGGGTATTCATCACGTTGTGGAGACATTGTATCCCCATAAGGTAACACACACACACACATGTTTGTACTCATATCGTTTTGGAGAACATCTATTCATTTCTATGGGAAACTCATGAATCCCAATCATGACAATCTTAACCCCTACCCAGCCCTAACCTTAACCACCATACAAGACTTTTGACTAGTTTTCTGACTGCAGTCACAGATTTTTGTAAAATTGAGTTTCCCTTTGTGGGGATGAAAAAGGTGGTGCCAACAACGTCAAAACAACAGGTTTTTATCACACGCACAGACGCACACACAGACATAGATGCACACATATAGAGAGTACTGTGCAAAAATCTTATGCAGTCAAATGAAATGTTGAAAACTATTCATCTGGGTAGTAAGAGTACACTGTAAAAAGGAAAAAGTTAAGACAACTTGAAATTTCAAGGCAACTTACTGCACTAGATTTTTGAGTTTTGAGGGCAACTCAAACTTCTGCGTTTTTAAGAACCTATTATTATGCCAAGTAATTGTTTTTCGTTCAGATAATTAAACCTTTCATATATATAAAAACTTCAAATGTTTAGTTGTACTTACTAGGTATTACTAAAAACAAAAGTTGTTCCAACCTATTGTCTGTGTAAAGACTTAATAAATTGAGTTTAGCATACTAAGGCTTCACCCATTGCAGTGCACTGGGGTACAAACAGTGCCCAAACATGTCCTGGGCTGGGCTGGGCTGGGCAGGACTTGAACTGGCAATCCTTGGGTCAGAGGCATCAAGGTTTAATCCACTGAGCTATATACTACCCCCTCTGGACTGGGATGCCGCCAAAACTCTGAACAGTTATAAAACTGTGAAAAGTGTTTTTGTCTTGGCACCTTATTCAGCTTTTGTTCCATGCACCTGAGTATGTGGATCTGTGCGCTAAGCCTCTCTGCTCATGATGGTCACTAGTTCAATCCCAGCATGACCACACGTGGGGGCCCTTGAGCAAGGCCTGCGACCTCCCTAGGCACCACAACCAATAGCTGCCCTTCAGAGCAAGTTTGCTGTCATTCCCCACAGGGATCCTCAAAGTATGTTTGCCATTATTTATTAATATCATGTTTAAAATAAACATGCTAATTGAATTGTTTTGTTATCATCATCTTTAATAATTAGTTGACATATATTTTGGGGTTTTGTGTTCTTAGCATATTTAACTCAAATTTTAAAGTTTTTACACATATGAAAGATAAATCATCAGAACAAAAGAGAACAAGTAGGCACAACTTTTGTTGTTTGTAATTCTTAGTATGTAAAACTAAAAATCAGAGGTTTTTATAGATATGAAAGATAGATTACCCGAATAAAAAATTATTAGTTGGTTCGACAATAGTCCTCAAAACTCAAAAATCTAGTGCAGTTGCCTTGAAATTTTAGGTTGTCTTAACTTTTTCTTTTTTACAGTGTACATTTAACATTAGAATGTTAACATCAGAATATATCCAAATTAAGGGCACCTCAGCAATTTCATGTGTTTGTTACGTTACTGGATCCTGTTCAGCCAAATGGCTATTTCAATATCAGTTTAGATATTAGAACTCATGGCCATAAGTGGAAATTTGCGGGAAAACATTTTAATTAATTTTAATTAATTTGAGAAAGCACTTCTTTACACAGCGTGTAGTTACAGTATGGAATAGTCTTCCTGTTAGTGTAGCACAAGCTAAAAGCCCGGGTTCCTTTAAATCAGAGCTAGATAAGATTTTAACAACTCTGAGCTATCAGTTAAGTTCTCCCCAAACGAGCTTGATGGGCCGAATGGCCTCCTCTCTTTTGTAAATTTCTTATGTTCTTATTTCACAATCAGCTCACTTAATCAATCACTTAAGATAGTTTTAATGGTCAGTGAGGTATTATTTAGCTATATGAGGTGTGTTAGTGATCATGTGTGTTTCATGGTGGTTGCAAATAGTGAGGTGATTTCATAAGAGGTTTAGATATTGTTACTCTAGCACACTTTTACAAACATAATATCATAGTTTTACACCCACATGAAGATCATTTAAACTTGTCCTGTCCTACAGTATATCAGTAAAGTTAAAGCCCTCAGACCCTTCACATTTACAGGGTAGAAAGGCCAGCAATTAAGGAAAGTTCTGACCCTGCCAGTTGACAAAAGTGAAAATTGTAATCATTAGATGGGGTACATCCACTACCCAGCACCTGAAGCTGGTCACTGCATTGCTCATCATGTGTGATTCCCCCATTTCGTTTTTGGAAACACCCTCTTTCATACACCCACTCAAAGAATGATTTGGGGGCACATAGGCCAATCATTACCCACCAATCTGACATAAAAGTCCCCAGGTGCCAAAGTAATTTGGGTCACTGACCACTTCTTATTGTCTTGTTTGATCATGTGTATACTGTGCTGTTTACATACAATTTCAATTGAAAATATGAATAAAAGGATGACTTTAAAAAATCTTATACAGCATTTTTGCTTTTTTGTTGTTTTCTTCCTGAAAACAGCATTGCAGGATGAGGCAGTAAAATTGAGGGTACACTGTACAGAGTTCATAGTATGCTGTACAGACCATTTTGGGTGAGGGGACTGGGTCACCTCCCTGTACTCTGACTCACTCTCACCACATTGTGCTCATTTGCATGGGGCGCTCATTTCTCTGTAAACTCTTACGTTTCCTTGGCAAGTTGGAACCATGACACTTCTGAGGAACTAGAAACTTCATGCTGCACTCACACACATGCACAAAAACCCACAGACACAGAAAGAGAGAGAGAGCCAGAGAGAGAGAGAGAGAGAGAGAGAAAGAAGGAGAATGAGGCAGGTATTCAGCGCTACTATTATTAATACCCTCGCTTTTGAAATTTGATTTTGAAACTCTTATTTTTCATAGGCATATTATTAGTGTTGCTACAATCTAAGGTGGTGTAGATTTGGAATGATGCAGTGGAGCAGAGTAAGACAGGTCTCAGTGGAATTTTAGTGTAGTTGTGGTAGAGCAGAATTATAAATCTGGGTGGCCTTCCCACGGTGGAGAGAGAATGGGTGACACATTCCTGCCCAAGCTTGGTTGCCGGGCCTGCAATCCGCGTGACTTGCCGAGTCGGGCTTTTCTCAGTACCTCAAAACCTTGCTGACGAGCGGACTCCTAAGTCGTTTACTCACACAAGAACCCTGACCACAGACTCAGGGACTGTCCCCATTCTTCACAAACGCACATTGCCGATTGCAAAACACGCTGAGCTCGAACGTAAATAGCAAGATATCTAGGCTTTTGGTTTTCCCACATGGTCAAATTCAAGGAAGAGCAACCTTGGCTTATATACAAGTAGCGCTCAAGGGAAATAGAAAGTAAGATGGTTGTGAGTTCTCTGTTATTTGATAACGTGTGGTTACAATTATGAGAACGTTGGTCAGATACCTATTTTAGTTGTTTTCTTACAGTAGGAAACTGAGAAAAGAATTTACCAACCAGAAGAACATGCAGTACTGTTGCCACAGATTTTGGTTACTCACATATACATAATTTCTGCCTTTTAAATCTATTTAATGTTATTTGTCATATTTTGCTATATTCAATATCTGAAACCTCGAATTTTGTGCAAAATATCAGGTTTAACCTGACATCTATTTGAATTTCTATATACAGTAACCCCTTCACATTTGTGCATTTAACATTCTCGGTTTTGGTTATTCACAGGTTGGTCGTGAACAATTAAACAGGAATATTTTAGGAGGTTGTCGAAAGATTGCAAAAACTTGAACATGACGCGTAAGATGAAAAACAATACTGAAAATGATTCAGATCACACAAAATTACAAAATATATAGATATATACCCTATGTACTAATTTCTGCTAGTAAGCCTGTGAGAATTGCCATCTTATGTTAATTCAAACACTAGTATTATTATTCGCTTGTGGAAATTAGCATCACAAATCCATTCCATTGAGCTGTTCTATAGTACTTTTCAAGTAGAAGGTTGGAAATTTTCAGATTCTGTGCTATTGGGAATGCATTAGTACGTCACAATGCATGATACTACTAATGATGAATAATATTTAATATATGCCCATTTATCCTTCAGATAATTCATGTGCAGAACTCAGGTATCTCCATGGATTTAGACCAACTACATGGTTGTGACGCAACCAGCTTGTTTTGGTCACATTTTTGGCCCTGCTTATAAGTAGGCCCATGTCAGCGCAATTATGGTTCAGCTCGCATACTTTACCATGGAAAACCGCCAGTGGTATGGCTCAGGTATGGCTTGGTTCTTGTGGTAGCCACACTTAAGTGTTACCTGTTTTTGTGATCGTGGAATCTCGCATTTCTTGCAGTAACTTTTAAACTTGGTTGCAAAATGTAGTGCTCCCAATGTGTACTATAGTAACTTTGTACATTCAGGGGCTGTAGTCATGTTGCCTTCACTGCCCTTCCGCATACTGGAAATTTGTGCTGTGTGCATGCCCGACCATATTGTGGCTATGGTTCACTACTCGCAACTATCTAGCCATCCATCCATTTTCTGAAACATCTTCTCCTATTCAGGGTTGCGGGGGGTCTGGAGCCTATCCTGGAGGCTATGGGCGTAAGGCGGGGAACAACCCAGGATGGGACAGCAACCCATGGCAGGGTACTCCTGGCTAATGATGGCCAAAACGATGCTTTATTGAATCATTTGCTGTATTTTCTGACCCAACTAGATGGTGTTCTCTATTCAAAAACCTGCTCAAAACATGCCCCTCTAGTAGGATTAGAAGATAAGGCAAATATTTAATGAATCATCATTTTAGCCATCACTACTCCTGACTCTTGGCAATTGACAAGTTAGTAAGTAGTAAGCCATAGATTCTAATCAGCTGCGCCTGAAGCATATTAGTCTTACCTCTGGTTCCTGCCCTCTTGTTAACCAGCCACAGCTGCCTTGCGTTTGCTCCTGTGTTAGTCATGTATATTAGTGTCTCTTCTCTGCTCCTGTTCGGTCATTGTTCCCTGTCTATACGTGTGCCCTCCTGCCTGTTCCCTGTAATAAACGCCCCTGCAAGGGGTTTACTTGCCCACAGCCTGCCTTTGGGTCGTCCTTCTCAAGCTGATAACGTGACAGTTACTAAGTTAACCCTATTTTAACCCTATATTCCCCATTGGATATGTCCATCCATCCATCCATTTTCTGAAACTACTTGTCATATGCAGGGTCCCCGGGGGTCCAGAGCCTATCCCAGAGGCTATGGGCACTAGGCAGAGAACAGCCCAGGATGAGGCACCAACCCATCGCAGGGCCCATTGGATATGGGTATATTAGTATGCAATTTTAGTGAATGGCAGATATTACAGGAATGCATTAGTCATATTGACCATCCATGCTCTCCGCCTTCCCACATGTCCGGGTGGTGGGCACCATCTGAGCTGGAGTCCTGGTTCAGTCCCATGGAGGGGTGACATCGCAAATGAGTCATACGAACTATATCATCATGGGTGCAGCCTTCAGTGCCTCCCAGCACAGCAGAACGTGGAGAAAAGATCTTGGCCACCCCTCAGAGGCCAACATGGATAACAGACTCATTGATGGACTGTGTCTCCATTCTTAATCACAGCATATACCTCCCTTTTAGCAAGCATGTCCACTCTTCTCTGTTTTCAACAATGTTAGTATGCCCAGGGAGGTTGGGCAGCCAGTTGACCTTGGACCCCCAGAGGTTTTTTTTCTCCCTATTTGGGAGTTTTTGGTTCCTCTCCTCCATTGTCTTCTGGCTTTCTTTATTCAATTTCTTTCTTTCCTTTTTTCCACATTCTTTATCTCCCTCTATTTCTGTTTCATGTATCACAACACAACCCTGTAAAGTGCTTTGTGATAACTCTGTTGTGAAAGGTGCTATATAAAAAAAAAAGAATTGAATTGAATATTATACCAGGACTGATTGTAGATCCCTACCTTCAGGGGCTTTGTATAGGTAGACTTTGAATGTTCTCCAGTAGGGGAACACCTTAAATGGGATACCAGTGCATCACACATACACTCACACTATAGACAATTTAGAGGTGCTCGTTTATCTATCTACCTGTTTTGGAAGTTCAGGAGCAAAAACATGCAAACTCCTCACCCAAATAGTGTGGGGGAACCTAAATATCCAGGTCTTGAGGTGTGACGCTACACATTACACTTTACCCCCTACCATCCATAAAAATATTCTATATTGTTTGCAGTTACATGGATTAAAAATCCAATGCAATTACTGAGAAATTTTTATTTAACTACCTTCCACCAGAGGATGGCGTGGGGGACAATAGTTAGCACTGCTGCCTCACACCTCGGGGACACGGGTTTGAGTCTGGAGTTTGTATTGTGGAGTTGTATTCCCTCTGTAGGGGTTTTCTCTGGGTACTCCACAGTCCCAAAAATGCTAATGAAGTGAGTTTTGAGGTACTGAACGGTGTGTGCGAGTGCCCTGCAATGGGTTGGAACCCTATCCTGGACTGTTCCCTGCCTTGTGTCTGTAATCTTTGGGATAGGTTCTGGACCCCTGTGATCCTATATAGGGCAAGTGGATACAGTAAATGGATGGGTATTTTCCTGCAAATTATTTTTAGTGCCCTATTCTGGTGGCCATTTAACTTAATTTTTTTTCTGATTTTGGCATTTTATCTCAGATTCACCCTCAGGTGACTCAGGGATTTTCCTGAAAAGATCAGCAGAATTAGGGCCAGGGTTGAAATTTCAGAATTTTTGGAATTAGCCAACTGAGCTAGTTCAATAAAAAATGAAGTCCAACATGTAATTTGTTTTTACTAGCCAGCAGACTAGTGTTTGTTGTTTTGTACTCACCCACCATCTAAATTACTCACCTCAGGCAAGTGGACGAGCTTAATTTTCAGCCTTGATTAGGACAATGTCTTTCAGGCCGCTTGTGAGGTTCAGACACATAATGCATCAGTTAAGACAGCTATTCTGCTGTGAGGATGTGCTACACAACTTATGACATCTCTTCAGAGTAACTCCTTAGGCCACTGCACACCAACGTGTTGAAGCCTGGAAATTAACAGTATATTTTGTTTTTCAGGTTTAGCATACTGACTAAACCATACTGAACAGTACCTCACTATTTTAAGAAATCAAGTCTTCTCTACAGTCTGGTTACAGGTTTACAAAGTATTACGTTAACTGCTCCCCAAAAGAATAAACTACAATGCACCTTGTTTAGCACAGACACTCAACAAGGTAAAAGAAATGCAGGGAAGTACAGATGTTAACAAGCTCTAAGTCTAAGGGGACAAATGACAGAGGGGACCGGGGGGCTGGTGGGTGGAGCACATCTCCCTACAGTTATGTAGGGACCGTGATCTGCCCTGATCTGTCATGCATTACAAACTGCTCACAGCATGTGGTTACTGCAGGTAGGAGTCTACTCAGCCACGCATATCCCCACTGGCCCACTGATTTCCCTACGTTTGTAAGTAGACATGGTAAAATGCGCACAGTCCAATAAGCCTACACATAGCTTAAATATTTTCCACTTCCACGGTGCCCTACCAATTTAACAAAGCATAAATATGTCAAATACTAATGTTACTTTCTTAAACATTTTATTCAAGAACATATATATTTGCCAGATTTTTGTTGACTTTGTGCATTCTGTTTGTGTTCCATCGTGTTCTGGAATTTAGGTCCTGAACACGTTGAGAACTGAGTTACCTAATTTGTGTCAGATGCAATTTTGGTCACATGGACCAAATACATTTACATTAAAAATGCAATTGAGAAAAAAACACAAAGATCTATCACAGCATTCTTCCAGAAAGAATATAATGCAAGTAGATTTCTATAATTCTGTATAACCTATGCAAGCCTATGTTGAATGTAACTGTCAACATAATTTTCCCATATTTTAGATTGACCAATTAATGTAACATAACAGTATAATGGGGCTCAGTAAATTTAAACTTGTGACACATTGTAGAAATCTATCTGGGTTTAAGCTATTGTCCAATAGGCCAGTAGACCAGATAACAAAGTAACATTGTATGTATGTTGGGCAGTGTCAATCAAAATGTTTAATGTATAAAACCACTAGCCTAAATCAGACCAAATGCCACATCAAGCATGGCTGGATAAGCTTAAAAGTTGAGACCTTTTGCTCATTGTTCGTTCCCTCCACTTCAAAAATCTCTCCTGCACACCTGTCTGTGTCCATCTATTATCTTTGAAGGGATAAAGTGCTGGATTTATAAAGCTACTCTACCTCATTATTTCAGATTTAAAAAAAGCTAAAATATACTGGAGATGCACTCTGACTACATCAATGAACAAACCTTTTGACTTGGCAGGAAAATTTGTACTGGGGTTTCTGTATGAGCCTTGGAAAAAGCATTCAATGCACAGCTCACTAAATAATACAAATCAGAGATAACAGGACAAGGAAAACCCTCAAAACCCCAACCACCCCTCATTAATTTTTTCAGTTATGTAAAAATACACCCATTCACCTTCCATTGCAATTCACCCAAAATACCTTATTAAACCAATGTTGTGGAGATTTAAAAAATAACAAGCATCTATTTTCATTCAGCAATAGATAAAGGGAGTTCAAGATATAAGTATATATCCTAAAGCTAGAAAACAATGTAGCAATACAGAATGTTTTAATCAGCATGAACTACATCCCTGGATGAAACAGTGATATGTAACAGTACACAATCATTTGGAGTATTCACCTAGGCAGGGGATAGAGACAGGAAATATATTATGTGAGTTAAGGACATACTTGGCATCACCTTCAATGACAGAATTCATTCAATTCAGTGTTCAGATGGTAAAGGTCAGGGAAATGCAAAACGGTTACAAGCACACCTTTAAACGACTTCAAAATTCATAAGTCATTTGACGATCAATGAATGAACAACTTCTTTCTCAAATAACAAGCTCCAGGGGGCTAGCCTGCAATTACAGAGAATTTTTCATGCAGCTGCATAATAACTTTTCAATTTTTTTTTTTGCATTTCTTCCAACCACAGCCCCAGAGATACTTTTTGAATGGCTGGCCCTGGTTTAGAAATTACTGTACACCCTCCCTGCAGCAGCCCATGACGGTTTTTCATTCATTCATTTTGTGTCACTCACAGTCATTGCTATACTGTTCCTCTGAACTGTGGCAAACACTATTACCATCATCACACGTAGTTCTAGTCCTTCCATAAGTGTTCTGCCTGCCCCATTTTCACCCTCTTTGTTGTTTCATTGTGTCATTCATAAGAAACATCAAACACTGATTGATATTGGCTAATTAAACAGTGCTGAGACAACCAATCAAGACTTACAATGTCAGTTTTTTTATATTGCATGAATAATCATACAAATGCCAGACATCACAATGCACCAGCAGCAGGAGCTCAGGCTTTGATATTTACCTACATGGGAAGAAGCATTAATGTAAATTTGTAACTGACAATGAAAAAGACTTGGTTAGGGTGACTTTACAGATTACTGCCAGGTCTTCAGTTGATAAACCACAGAGAGCTATGCCCCCCCAAACAAAACCAGCACTTACTCTTGCTTCTTCACTGGAGTGGATTATACTGCTGGAATCATTAAGCACAGGCAGTCTTCTCAACTCAAAACAGCATGCATCAGGCCTAAATACTTTTGTTTTAACTTATGTAAACAATACAACATTGAACAACGGTTTATTTTTCTTTAAATATAAAAAATGGGATATGTCAATGGACATAACATGCAATTAAAGTTTGTAACACAAACATATCAGAAATTCAAAATAGAATATAGAATGTGATAGGTCAGACTGCATTGTAACACTTTAATAATTGCTGTGTTGTTGCATTGGTGCATTGTGTACATGTCTGTATACTTTATACCTTGTTACCGTATGACAACTAAGAAATAGGGTGAAGCCAGCAAAAGCGGGACAACAGCTAAAATGGGACAAGTAAGGTTTACCGTGTGTTGCTTTTTAAATAATGAAATCCAAAATGATAAAACAGTCTTGGAATGTTCTGACAATGGTAATATATTTACATATCAGCAACTGATTGGTCAACTTGGTGAATTTTTTGGGTATGGTTGCATCTGAATTGGAGGAAGATCTGAAGAAGAATGGGGCAAGTCTCATACAAACTGCTGGGATTTAAATATAACAAGGGTCATAAACCAATACAAATTGAACAACAATATACATTTAATTTTCTAATGCTGTCCAATAATAAGGTAATTAAATTTGAATCCATTACTGTTCAGATATATTTATTCATTTTTCTTAAAACTTCATTTCCATTACTGTCCAATTTCAACTGAACGTGGTAAAAAAAAATTGGGACAGTAGCATTCAGCAAAATAGAGACACCCAATGAATAAAACTACTTTGTGAAGGTGTAGCATATATGAGAAGCTGTGTAATGCAGAAAAAAATTTTAGAGAACATTTTCAGAAAATGTTACAGGTTTATACAACAAGACAGGGAGAGTGTCACGCCCTGCCTACCTGACCCTCCTGTTTCCTCCCCATTGTGGCCCTAATGAGCCACGCTTGGTCTTCCTTTGAGTTGAATAAAACACTGTCTGCTTGCCCTGACTCCTGCTCCTGTGTCCTTCGTCCTGATAGAAAGAGGGCACACATAGGCCTAGGCTAGGTGGAAGACAAAGGTACAACTAATGGAGTGATGAAAGAATGACAGGTACAATAAATGAATATAGGGAAAGAGTGGAGGCAGGCCAGGAATGTTCCCTATGCATCTTTGTTGTTTTTTTAGCTAGGGCATGGTCTGTTCCAATGCCCACCCTTCAAATAGTGGTGCTGTAAGTGGCTTTTGTCATGCCTCTAGTAGGAAGCCATTTTTATTCGAATCATCTGAGAGGGAATTAACTGAGATGTTGAAGCTTCTATCACAGAGAGGTTTCCCCCTGACTGAACAAGTCAACCAGAAATTATGCAGTCGAGATTCCCACATTTGGGGAATTCGCAGGGGTCAGCACAGCCGCAGTGCAATGGTTGGGCCTCACCCTGGGTGAACCACCTTCGTGATCATGGTATCTCCCCTGCCAGGTAAGTATACTTATTGCCCCCTGGCTGGGCGCCTGTATATTGGGGTTTACCAATTTCTGGTTGACATTCTCGCAGGGAGTGTTGCGTCTTGGTACGGCAGCTGCACTGCTCAGGACAAGAAAGCTCTGCAGAGGGTGGTGAAAAC
>JAODKC010000137.1:21458783-21477107 GCA_026777985.1 Mormyrops attenuatus | reverse complement strand
CCCCCCCCCCCCCCCCCCCCCCCCCCCCCCCCCCCCCCCCCCCCCCCCCCCCCCCCCCCCCCCCCCCCCCACCAGAGGACCCGGAGGAAACCCCACAACAACATGGGGAGAACATGCAAACTGCACACACATGTAAACCAGGCAGAAATTCGAACCCCGATCCCAGAGGTGTGAGGCAACAGGGCTAACCACTGCACCACCATGCCACCCTGATGTATAGGTCTATTACCCATTAATTATTGGTATTAGCAAGATAGTGTAGTACTTTTTAGTGTAAAGGGTTCAGTACAAGTAGTCTAAATAATCTTTGGATATAAGCACCAAATCAGCAACTACATACACTGATCAGCCATAGTGTTAAAAGTACCTGCCTAATATTGTGTAGGTGCCCTTCATGATGACAAAACAGCTCTGACCTGTTGAGGCATGGACTCCACATGACCTTTGAAGGTATCCGGTGGTTACTGGCCCTAAGATACTAGCAGCAGATCCTTTACATCCTGCAAGTTGAGAGTTGCGGACTTGTTTGTCCAGAACATCCCGTAGTTGCTCAATCAGACTGAGATCTGGGAAATTTGGAAGCCAAGTCAACGCCTTGAACTTGATGTTCCTCAAACCATTCCTGAACAACTTTTATAGTGTGGCATGGTGCATTATCTTGCTGAAAGAGGCCACTGCCATTGAGGAATACCATTGCCATGAAGGGGTTTACTTGATCTGCAACAATGTTTAGGTAGGTGGTAGGTGTCAAAGTAACATCCACATGAACGCCAGGACCCAAGGTGTCTCAGCAGAACATTTCCCAGAGCATCACACTGCCTCCGCTGGCTTGCCTTTTTCCCATAGCATCCTGGTGCCATCTCTTCCTCAGGTAAACAACGCACACACAGCTAGTCATCCACATGATGTAACAGAAAATGTGTCTTGTTAGACAAGGCCACCCTCTTCCTTTGCTCCATAGTACAGTTCTGACACTCACATGCCCATTATAGGTGCTTTTCGCAGTGGATCAGGGTCAGCAAGGGTACTCTGACCTTTTTTGTACTGTAGCTATGCAGCTTCTTACGCAGCAAACTGCAATGCATTGTGTGTTCTGACACCTTTCTATCATAGCCAGCGTTAACTTTTTCAGCAATTTCTGCTACAGTAGCTGTCCTGTGGGATCGGACCGAACGGTCTCGTCTTTGCTCCCCACACACATCAACAAGCCTTGGTCACCCATAATTCCATCGCCGGTTCAAAGCTTGGCCTTCCTTGGACCACTTTTTGTAATTACTGACCTCTGCATTCCGGGAACACCCCACCAGACCTGCCATTGTGGAGGTGCTCTGACCAACTCGTCTAGCCATCACAATGTGGCCCTTGTCAAAGTCCTGCGTCCAACACATCAACTTCAGGAACTGATTGTTCACTTGTCTGATATATAATGGCACCCTTAACAGGTGCCATTGTAATGAAATACTCAGTGTTATTCACTTCATCTCTTAGTGGTTTTAATGTTATGGCTGATTGGTGTATAACCAATGTCGTCCTACCATTGAACCATTTATATATTTATATATCAATGTCACACAAATAATTATCTCTTTAGTCCACATTACAATGCTTCGCGTCAGTGCATATTTATTACACAGCGCAGTTTCACAATTGGTGCATCGTGGGACCATTCAGTGGGTCACGAAGTGTGTGGTTAGACAGTAATAATTTTACTGCTAGCACCTCTCCACCCATGCTGGTAAACTAATATTACTGGTAATATATATATATATATATTGTTGTTATATGTTGTATTCACTATTACTTAAAATATAAACCATTAAGTATTTGGCTCAAAATTTTATGAATTTGGATGTGCTGAGGCGAAACTAGTTGAGGACCGCTGCTATACAGTTTATATACTAATTGACTATGTAGAGTTGAGCTGCTGGATTTATCTGATGAAGTTATTTATAAATAGAAACATTAAAGCGGTTCAATTTATTATTTACTGCTTGTGGGCAAGTTAGTATTTTCATGTAAATAAGATAATAATAATATAAATAAAATAATAATGAATATGACTGATATTACTTGTAAAAGAGTGATAAGTTCCTCAGATAAAGGTAACACTTTGCCCTGATATCTATTTAAATGATGCCTTTATAGTTTTTTAACACAGATAAGCAGGTTGTGAAAGTTTAGAAGCATGTGCAAATCATTTTTGAAGCTAGGAAAATTACCAACCAATCATATTCTTCCAAATAGCTGGGGGCGGGTATGAGAGGCCTGGTCACCACGTCCCTCACCTCCTTCACAACCAATGTCATTTCTAGCGAAGCCGCAAAGTGTGTCTGCTCAGCGCTCAGGATGGAAAGGGGGCTTATGAGTCACTTGTGAACTGGTGAGTTCAAGTACTGAACAAGCTTGCTGTGGAGCTCTGCTGACTATCACTGCATGTGTCTGATCTTCCCGGGGCTTTAGATACAATCTATAAACCTGTATTTCAAAGAACTACATGATTTCTTCTTTATAAATCTAGAAACAGCATCTTAAATATGACTAATCACCAAAATATTATTACATTTTATTGTATTGTATTATCGTATGACTCTACTGCTGAGTATTGATTTTAGTGTCTGTAACTGCAGGCATAGATTGTACATGGAGCTATTATCTATGCTGATCACATTGATACGGCTTTTTGTGACAAGTTCTTAGTTCAAGCATCTAACTCTCGGAAAATTGTTTATTAAAATTCAGCCACCTGGCAATTCTCAGTATAAGCCCTGATGCCGTGAAACTAAACAAACTAAACTTTAGGAGTGTAGACAAATCTGGACACAATATTTACTACTACCTGTTATGTATGTAGAGCTTGAGTACCTATACATTATGTTACACAAACTTACCTGTGTGAACATATCTGTTTATCACCATTGTTGCCCTATCCTTCAGACACAGACTACATCTGTTTAAGCAATGAGGCATTTTCTTGTGCATTTTTCTCTGTGTACTTTTAGGGTTTTGCTATAATTGCAAAAAATATTGTGTGTTGTTGCACTGACCTACCCTAAGTTTACAAATCGCCAATATTATTTACCATAAAGCCTCTACAGATGATTTTGTCAGACTATACTCTGTGCAAAGCATTTGTATGGTGCAGCGTTTGTGCAGTTCTGTAAGGGCCTAACATATTACCATCATCTGCAAAGATTTATAAAACCTTTTTTTTGTAAAACACTGTGAAAAGTACAAGCTTCTGAGCACCTTTTCAAGTGCTAATATCCTATCACATATACCTAGAATTTTCTATTTTATGAAAATAGATTATCATTACTATTTTGATGTATTATCATTTCAGTATTGTAGTGTTTTGAAGGAGTTTGGAAGAGTTGACATATCTGAGACTAAGATTACTTTAAATATGAACTACAATATTGACAACACCTTCATTTTAAATTAAACTATTCTACATTCCACTTCTATATGTAGCTGATCAAAATAACTTTATTTTAGTTAGACTTGATAAAGTTTGTTAAACTGTGGCCATAAAATTGATGAAATCTTTTAAATCTGATGAAATTCTCAGTATACCTCTCAGCAGTTTAGAAAATGAACAGGACTTACTTAGACACAATGATTAAATTAATTCTAGCTATATTTTGCTGTGTAAATGTGTTTTTTCACCAGATTATTTTTACCACATGGTATTTATATCACATGAAAAAGGAAAGGATTGTGTTTGCACAAATACAGTATAGAACTTTAGGCATAGTCAAAGAGGTATATGGACACTTTTTTGTCAGTTTGTCAACATCAAAGGCTGTTCTCAAGTTGTAGATCTAAAGATAAGATCAATTTAGTCTAGAGAGAGCAGCTGAACTGAATA
This sequence comes from Mormyrops attenuatus, assembly GCA_026777985.1. Lineage (NCBI taxonomy): Eukaryota > Metazoa > Chordata > Actinopteri > Osteoglossiformes > Mormyridae > Mormyrops > Mormyrops attenuatus. The sequence goes on along the minus strand of JAODKC010000137.1, from coordinate 21,473,239 downwards.
CATGGCTGTTTTTTTCCTTTTTTTATATGTCCTAGATACAGGGCATGAATTGCAATTTAAAAATATCTCCATATTATTTGAACCAACATTGATTTTTCAGATGCTCAATTGAGCATCTTCTTAAATAACACATAATTTTTCCCATGCTACAGCCCATTATGTTTTAATTTTTTTTAATCAAAAATGCATTTAAAAAATAATAATAAAAAATGCATAAATTATGTGCTATTTCAGAAAACAATGCTATCTTCCAAATGATCATTTATGACATTTTCTATGGACTGTAAAATCTAAGAATATGCTATGTGGCCAAATATTACCAGCAGTCATAATGTGAAATGCGGACACAGCTAATGGATACTGCTGGGTCTTAATGGTATATAGTACTAAAATTAATGTATTAGCAGACAATTTTTGAGCTTTTAGTCATACCACATACACCCATTGTCTTTAGCCACTTATCCCAGGAAGCAGAGGGCAACAGCTTCAGGGTAGAACAATAGCCTTGTGAATAAAGTGGACAATATCGCTATATCATTTTTATTCATATATATATATATAAAAGATATAGCGAACATGTTAATATATATATATAAATATATATATATACACACACACACACAAATGAGAAAAGTAAGTACTGAACATAATTTAATGTAGGATCATTTGCATTTACGCTCTGAAAATTCGCAAAGGCATCTTTGAGGATTGAAAATGTAAACGATAATTAATTTTCGGACTAATTTTGCATGCTACAAGTCATGATAACAAAATAACTCAATAATACCAAACGCTGCTTGGGTATTACATTCTGCAGCATAATTGAAATTTTAAATTGTTTCCTAGCGGTTTGACAAATGTCTGTGTATTCAATCAGCTGTCTATTCCGGATTTACACAGTAGTGATAAATCTTACTGAACTTCATCTTGAACAAAATAAAAACTATTTATTTTTTTCCAAAATTGCTACAGCAGATAGCACAGTGGTTATTTTGCCGGCCTTGATGGAATGGATGTATATATTCCAAAATAGGTTGCTTTTTATACTGAAAAACTGTATTGCTTCAGTTGAATTGTGTATGTGCACATAAAGTGTGTCACATTGGCTAAGAGTGTTTTACCACATTTGGTAATAAGTCTCTGTGAAACAACCATGGAATTTCTCATTATTGTTTAATTGTCTCCCATCTTATTTCTCTTTTCAGAAGAAAATGAGTAGCATAATGTTTATTTTAAACAGACTTTCAAATAAATGAGGATTTCGTTAGCTGAAAGCCATGCTTGTGCAGCAATCTCACATGAGAACATTGAGAGGTGACCCAGGTCTCTAGTTGACTGGCCTAACAATTGAGAGAGAGAGTGTCTTTCATTTCATTTGATGCCTCAGACAGTCCCCAAATGTGGATTTTCACCTCATGTCTCATTCATTTCGTAAAAGAAAATCGCTGATTCACAATACAAATGCAGTTTTAGTCAATACCTTAAGTAAAAAATTTATATTTAACCTATTTTAACTTGCTCTTTGGGAATAATATGTTTGTGTTAAATTTATATTTCAATGTATAAATTTAAATTAACCACCGATATTTTGCTGTGAAAGACTGGTTTTATTGCCCGTTGTGAACCTCCACATTGAGTGAAGATTCAATCTAGACCATGACTGTTACTCAGTGTTGGTAATTTTTGCAAAGATTGCAATGATTTAATCCAGTGTAAAGTAAAGAATTAGTACCAAATAAAACCAAACATAAATAACTGAAAGAAACTAATTAATACCATCTAGCCCCCTGCTCATCAACCAGCTGCCATCCAGCAGTATGGATGGGGAGGGGGGGGTCGCTGGAGCGTCTCCCAGGTATCATAGGGCACAAGAAATAGCAAATAAAGGAATAAAACGACATGCCAAACTTTTATTAAACTAGCGACATTAAGAACTTTTAAAAAACAACATACTTTAAACTGTAAGTGATTTTAGATGGTCTGATGAACCACAACCCAGTATTAGATAAGTGATTATGGAAGACAATGAGGGGCTGAATTTTACAGTAATTTTAAAAAGAAAAAAAGCTTTTTTTGCTTTTTCTATGTGTTCATTGTGGAGGAAGCAGAAATAAGTATGCGATATTTGACGAAAGGCATGTACGAATCTTGTGAAAGCAATGTTCTGTATGTTCAGTATAATGGGCATTATACTGAAAATTCTAAATTAGCAGTTAAATTAGTGGTAGTTTGAATATTTAAGTATTCTGGGTAAAAAAATAAATGACACACAGAACATTTGGTATCCTAAGCTTTGTATCACGGCCTCTGGCCCCTAAGACCCATATCGAACTCAACACATTGAAATAATTTCATATACTACCCTGTGGTGCATGCACTGCGTAGGCTTAAATGGGGACTAATTCGATTTTATCAGCGTTACAAATTTTTAATGACAGCGCATCATGAGTCTGAGAGTGAAACCGGCTGACATCTCCAGGCCCATGTGTAACTGCCGATGCGTGTGTGTGCCTCTGTGCCTGAGGCTGCGAGGCTCACTTCCAGTAATCACAGTAATAAATGTTGTCATATCAGTTCCTCTACTTTCCGGTGCATCAGCCTTTGTCGGCAGACTGAGGAGGAGTGGACGTGCATCACCACTGCTTGTTTTTTTTTTTATTATTTTTTCATTCTTCTTCGCATTGTATAGCAGGGTAAAAAGGGTTTCATATCAGATTTCTGATTTTAGTATCTTAGTGTTTTCAAATGCATTCAGCATCTTTTACTCTGAAGAAGATGAGTTGGATCTTCGCCTACTCTTTCCCTTACGTCATTTGGTGGAAGCACTATGAGAAAAAGGCTTGGCGCTATAATTTGTGCCAGTACCTGGTAACTCTTAATTGTACTATGAAACCAATAATATTATCTATAAGGATGGCAGTTTTGATTATTTTAAGAATATAACATAGTACTTAAACCTAATCCTGTATTTAATAATAACAACTGAAACAACACACCAGTCCATGGTGTAGAGAAATTCTAGTGAGAATTCTGCTGTCTATTTCTTCTAGTTGATGTTAACATAATAGCAGCATATCCTGCTTTGAGATTTCAAAGATTAAGAATTTTAGCTCTTTAAAACCTCAGCTTAACAGGAGATACTGAAAACAAGGACCCTGCTATTTAAAGCAAACCTGCTTTAAGGTAATTTTGCTCAGTTTAGTTTAGTTAATCACTCTTGGATATTACATACATACATCTTTCAAGTAGATAAAGCAAGTCAGCTTAGTCATGTGGCTGATATCAAAGCAAATCTTATGTGAGGAACTGTTGTATCAAACCTATTATTGTTGTTGTTTGTTGATCAAAAAGGCAGCGAGCCTCGTTACAAGGCATACGAGTACTCCTGGCATTAGTCATGGTTTCGTATTTTAAGGAGGTTTGTGGCTTTGGTGTGCGTACTTGTAACTTGAATTACAAATTTGATGCAAAACTCCTTTTCCGGATTCTTGAATTCGCAGCCATTGACAGCACCTCAGGAGGGCATCAGCAGAATCCCTGGGATTTTTATTCATTTTCTTATCAGCTCCCAGACTGTCAAATGGCATGGAAATAACCAAATCAAAATATATGATGTACAACTAGTGTGTGCTATATCATTAAACTAAAGGAACAAGAGACAGCTAAGCAATTGATGGACTATTTGTGAAATCTGTGATCGTCTAGCGTATAGTGCTAGCCTTGTATGTGCTCCTTATGGCATAATGTGTGTCTGGCGATAACTTGTCCTTGTGAGGTGCAATAAGGTCAGTCTGCATTTGTGATCACATTTGGTTTTTGGCCAAGTACATATAATTTACAATTTGGTCTATTTTTGTGTTATTTTTCCATTTTGTCTTATTTTCAAAAACAGCTCACACTTATCCAGAGTAAGAATGGAAGAACCAAGCTGACAAATTAAATGTGTGGGACATATGAAAATCATGTCATAATGTTATTTCAGTCACTAATTTGCTTTACTTTAAAAAGGAACATCATACAATCTCAAATCTCCATTAAAACAAGCAAATAACCGCAGAAAATAATTCACCAATGAAAATAATGAGTGCTCCCTGAGACCCCATCAAAGTGTCCTTGAGCAAAACACTGAACTCCAAATTGCTCCTGGTATGCAGGTTGGCAAGTGTGTGAATGTGAGGCATAACTGTGAAGTGCTTTGAGTGCTTGGAAGAGTAGCAAAAATGCGCTATATAAATATAATCCATTTACTATCGCGTCGAGTTGTTTGCTGTCAATCGGTATAATTCAACAATATCGTATTTTATGAATCGATTTGAAAGCTGTGCTGGAATTGAGTTGCTAACCTACTGCTCATTATAAAACTTTTATTTAATATTTTTCAACTCAAATGGACATTTCCACTGGAGATGAAAAAAAAAACAATTCTAATTTGTATTGTGCTTCTGATTAGTTACAGGTGATGGCCCTTTTATGTATCAAACAGTATTAATTGAAGGGAATAATGCAAATGGATTAATGAAGAAGATCTGAAAACCTTATAAAAATGAATGATATACATCCTCTTAAGTAATTTTAAAGTGGCAAAACTTATGGAAATATAATCTTGCACTAAGTAAATGATCAAATGTCCATCCATCCATCTTCTAACTGCTTATCCTGGCCAGAGTCATGAGGATGATCAAATGTGTTCCGTGAAATAAAAATATATATAATATACAGTTAATTCGTTTCCATGATAAACATTTTTATATATTTAATTTCCAAAAACGTCTAAATAAACATAATACTTATCAAGGTATTAAAAACTAAAAATAGCTTTTTCCAAAATCATTATGTACCATCAATCTTTACAAACATGAGAGTACTAGCCAAACAGTTGATTGCATACAAAGCAGAAGTTCTTATTTTAGTGACTTTATTCAAATGATCAAAAAATTACTAATTCCCACATCCTGCCTTCTTATTTCTCTGTCTCCAGCAAACTGAATGGAGATCTCTTACTCAACATTCAAACCCAAGCCTTTTTTCACCGTTCTGTACCTGCTGTTCTACCCTTACCAAGTTCCACAATGAAGATCCAGCTCCACAACCAACAGTTTTCCTACTTCTTGTGTCAAGCCAATAAGATGCGGCTGTCCGGTGTTCTCTGTGACACAGTCATTGTGGTGGAAAACCAGACATTCAAGGCCCACAGTCTTGTGCTAGCTTGTGCCAGCAAGAAGCTGGAGAACCATCTTACTGGCAAAGGAGATGGCCAGCAACACCACTGCACTCTCAACAGACTCTCTTCCCACACCTTCCAGCAGATTCTTGACTATGTCTACATGGAGACCCTTGAGGTCTCTGCTGAAGACCTAAGTGAACTTCTAAATGCAGCCCAGCTATTAGAAATGCATCAGCTTGGGCAACAGTGCCATGCTCAACTTGAGACCCTGAACTTGACAGCTAGTGGAAGGCAACTGCTGGCACCACAGGAAGTGGCTGGGTTGGTGGGAGAGGGGCCCACAGAGATGCTTCCAAGCAGTCCATCACTGGAGGAACAGTCTGTTACTCCTCCATCTCCTCCCCACCACTACAAAAAGCCCAAGACAGACAATGCCTTACCTGATACTATGCCTCCAAGGGTAAGTGTGATAGCCAGCACTACCACAAGACTGCCCAACCCCTCTTCCTGCCGATCACCTAGGCTAGGATGGCATCCGGTCACTGCCTCTCCACACATGACTCTGACTAGCACTGACTTCATGGCCATTCGCTCTCTCCACCCCCCGGAACATTTAGTGGCATGTCCCTTCCCCCTGCCAAATCCCATGTACCCCCTCTTTTCCTCATCTGCCCTGCCCCAAGGCCACAATCCCATTATGGGCTACGCAGGGATCTTCCACCCTCTTCATCCTGCTCTCCTGCCTGGATCCCATGAGCTGGCAACCAAGAATAATTTACCAAGTAAAGGTGATTTGGTAGATGGAGCACTGATGGGTAGCACTGCTGAGGACGACAAGAGGTAAGGCAGCTCCCTTTACGCAGTGTTTTCACATCTAGAATGAATGTTCCCTCTTTAATGGGTTAAAAGCAGTTGATTCATAGTCTCAAAACAAGAATTCAGAGTCTCCCTCATTTGCCTAAAAGCCAAAGAACCAGCCAATTCACAGGTGTGCGTGTCTGTGTGTCAGTGAGAGTATTTTCCTGTAATACTTTTCTATATTCACAGTTTCCCTTACTTTAATTTCCCCCACATCTCCTGATCACAATTATGCTAGATCTGTAGAAAGCCAGGCATACTTGCAGTCTACATGTTCTGATTCTTCTCAACCTTCATCATAGTTAACATCTATGCACCAAAGTATTGAAGTAATATAATTAAGAGAAACTATATTTTATGCATGTACCAATCCATCGATCATCTAATCTAGCATTCACATTCTGTTCACATAGAAATACTAACCCTGTGGTAGCAAAAGTATAGCAAAAAAACTTAGTAGTATACCAGAACTGGTAAACCAAGGGATGAAAATGTTACTTTGACCCAGCGACTCTTTTGGACTTGCCAAATGCCTTGTAGTTAACTTGTCACAAAGGATGCTGTAAACGCTAACAACAACAGCGAAAGCCCTTGTAAACACTTGTGGTGCCTTTGTTCCAAAGAAAGATCACTGGAACCAGATCAGTTAAAGATAGAGTACAGTATCTATTAACAATCAGTCTTGCTGGGGATTTCCCCCCTATTTCTCCCTGTGCTGCAAACAGGTACATGAAAGGCCCAGAGGTCCACCCACTGATCAGCACACGCTGTTTCACTCTCATTCTTAGACGCTGTCTGCAGATTCTCCCACTACTGTTTGACATATGTCAGATTTACGTTATCATATTTTCCTTCTCTACTTTGCCTGCATCGAGTCCACAAGCCCCCATCCCCCTTAAATTATTCAGTTTTATAACAGAGGCAAGATCTTTTGAAGGTTGAGGGTAAAATTGAATCAGCCTCCTATAGTAAATGTACGACTTCAAAATCATTGATATGGGCCCCTTAAACCTAAAGCTGTAAGAATGTTTTCACAGACACTTTCTCCTCAGGTCCTCCTGCAGATCTTTATCGCTAATCCTCGTCAGTTAAGAGCTCCACTCATTTCCTTCTACCTAAATGCAATTTCAGATGCCTGCTACTTGTGCTTAGTGTTTACTGTGAAGGCTAAAAAGTGCAGCAGCACATACATACTGTGCATGTCTTTGGTAAATTACTTTTTTGCCAGATACAAAACAAGTGATATACTGTTGTTAATACTAAACCCAAAATGTCTATCATAACGGTTAACAGTAAAATTTTTGTTCTCACACTGAAGAACCAACTTCCCCCAGAATACACATCCCCTAGATTAAGCCACTTGGTTACACTACTTTTACTCTGCATGTTCTAGTTATTTATAGAGAACATCATTTTCACTGATGCCTCTCTTTCGTAGATCTCTAAGCTAATATAATGTAAACATGCATAGAGTATGCATAGCACTACTTTTTCTGGGAACAGCAAAACATGAGGCCAGATTAGTTTTGTACAAAAATGATTACATCAGTGTTTTTTTTATTTAAAAAAACAACTTTATTTCAGTATAGTTTTTTTTCTGTAAACCACACTGACATGTCCTCAAGAATAACCTGAATTAATTCGAAATATACCCAAAATCTATTAGCATTTGTCACCTAAACCTATAAACAAGATGTTATTAATATATTGTGGTCAAAGCGGTTAGAGGAAGGACAGGATGTTTCGAGCAGAGATGTTAACATGCTCACATACCTGTTTTCACACCATCCATACTGCTGTTACATACCCCCTTTACCAGGAAACATATATGTTCAAAGATAAACCACAATGTCACTGCACAGTCTAGAAAGAGAATTACACACGAAGTGCAATGCTTCTGATGAATACATCAGCATTGTTTTTCCTACCGCTGTTATTGTTACGATCCAGTTTCAGCTGCTATCATAGGTCCACTTAGCAAGCGTTCTGCTTTGAGTAACTTACTACAGCATAACATTATGCACAGTCAAAATGGCATTCATGTGACACAGTAACCTTGACTGAAACCTCAGCCAGACACCTGCTCCTTTTTTTTAGCAGAGGAAAAAATGTGGTGGAAGAGGGGTTCAAGCAGCTAAAGTAGTTTCTCTGCCCATCCTTTGTTCTCCAGGAAGCTTCCAGAAGCAATAGACAAGACATTCCATTGTCAGCAGCCTGGCCAGATCCAAGACAGCCACCTTCTCCAGACCCACGCTGTTTCTCACCCGGGTGATTATGGCACCTACCACCCCAATTCTGCCATCCTTGTCAATTACATTAATCTACATTTTATATATATATATATATACACACACACACACACACACACACACACACACACACACACACACACACAATTATGGTATAATGGATAGTGTTTCCTTGTCTTTATAGACCATTTTTAAACATCATTGAAACACATACTGTACAGATGATTAAAATACAGTAGAATTTCTGCAATCCAGAAAATATTTCATTTATGCATATTTTGTATGTTTATAACTTTTAAATTCAATCTACACTTTCAAACTGCTGTCATTTAGGAAAACATTTCAAACTACGTTTGTAACATAGTGCATACATCATACGGCTAAAAACATTTTGTGGTTTTTGGCAAAACACATTTTTGGACCCCTCATTTGTTAAGAGAGAGTGAGAGAGAGAGAAAGAGAGAGAGAGGGAGAGAGAGAGGGAGAAATAAAAATGGCACTCAGGCAAGTAAGTGAAGGAGAACACAGGTTTATGATCATCAGTGTAGTTACCAGACGTAATGAACAGGATGTTCTGCCACAAACCAGTGGTTTTGGAAATCTGCCAGAGGAAATATAAAAGATTATTTTTTTTGTTTTCTTACAATTTCCCCTTAAATTCGAGTCAAACTTTTACAGTGCACAATTGTTACAGTGAGCCAGCTGGTATTACGTACAGTGCATGATGTGCTGATTCTTATCAGTGTCGGCAAGAAGCAAGCCAATACAGCACACACTCAGCCTTTCTTTACATGCAAAAATAGAGGGGCCGCACAGATGATGTTTTATCCACACCAGGTTTTTAAACGGTTACTTTTCTTATAATGGTACTTTTCTGTCATACAGCATAATGATATTCTAATTGTTTTATGTGGAATTAGACAAGAATAGATAATAACAGAGAAAAGATGTCTCAATCACAAGGTAAAAACATTGTTTTGGATCAGGTATCCTTTCAGCTAATTCATGTGTAAAGGTCCTTTGTTGTGGTCGCCCTCATCTTCTCCGCTCTCTGCTGGCCCCCTGTCATGCTTGGACAACCTCATGTTAGAGGTGTCAAGTTAACTAAGGTCCACAACAAAAAAAGATCACACCTTCAGCATTGTAGCAGCATGGAGCGTCACTCTATCTGTTCAGAAATGCCAAAAAACAAAGTCTGCTGTCATATAAGGCAATGGAGTGACTGAAGGACATTTACATACAAGACAGAGCCACCATTTTCAGCCAGTGCTGGTGACTGACAGAGCCCTCTGATACTGTTTAAATCTATACAGTTGCACAAATGATCAAATATTATTAAGCCTGAAGCAGAGGTACCATGGCAGGAAAACAGCCTGCATGGGATGCCTGTCTGTCATGGGGCAATTCAGAGACACCAACTCACCTAGTCAAACACTTTTGGCTGTGTGAGGAAGCCCAGAGTCATGGATGTGTTACTAATGTTAATGTCAAACAGCTGGATGAGTCTTTAAATCAAAGAAACAAACCAGTCAAAGCTCAAGAAGGACTGAACTAATTAGCCAAGCACAGGAGCCCTTCAGTTTCAAAGTAGTCTGTAAAACCTGAAGTAGCTCAAAGTATCCTGCCTGACATGGATTATCTGGTCACCATATCAACAGGTAGCATACATGTTGTTGTATAGCTGATGCTTTTATCAAAAATGACTTGCACATTTTACTTATGGCAGCTGGATATCTTACTGAAAACTTGATGTGATTCTCTGCAGGTTGCAACTCCATGTCCTTTACAATCCCAGCTGCTTCCTGCGTAAAATTAGAAATGTACAATAAACCAGATTAGCAATGTCGACCCAATGATTTTCAGATCTCTGAGTCATGATAAATATCTTTTAATACCACTTGCTGATTAAGAAAATCTTTCAGTGTTTTGGATTTCCTTTTTAAAACTGTCACATTGTTGAAGGATGTGAACTTAAATCCAGTTTTTGAAGTATGTTTCCTGCCACTGTGTAGTTTGTGACAGGGCATCAAGGAATGCTTATCTGGAATATGACATGCAACAAAAGGGAAGGGTTTAAATCAGTTTTTGCAATGTGACATCAATATTGTGGCCTATTGTTTGTAAATTGGATGGATAGATAGATAGACAGACAGACAGACAGACACTTTATTAATCCCGAAGGAAATTTAGGCATGCAGTGGCTCGAAAAACACAATGATAGACAGAATAATACACACAGTAATAGAATAAAACACGAGAATTGCTGATGTAGAAGCTGTGTCTATGGCTGCAGAGTATTGGTCAATACCTTAAAGAAGCTGTACAGGTCAAAGTGATTATCTGCACGGATAATAATAAATACTACTATACATTATATGATTAAGAAAATAAATAATGTAAATATATTATATGAAATATATAATCCATATACTATAAAACTATATATATACACACACAATAGTTTAACCTAAAATATATATACTATAAATGATATTAAAAGTACATATTTTAAATATATATGAAACTATATATCAATTATATATATATATGAAATTATATATAATTATATATGTATAAATATGTACTCTATAAAAAAAAAAAGATCCGCCATTTTTGTTCCTGTTTCTTTTGCTTTGTACTGACAACGGATGTGGTTCCGTCCCCAAGAAGCAGCGACCACTAGTCGTTTTGTTTCATCTTCATGAGGGACTGCTGTTCTCCTGCCTCACCCATCTGCCATCTTGTGCAGAACACGCCATGGATCTTGAACGGCAACCCACGTTAACTCTGAAACAGTTTATCTGGCTGGTTTTGTGGGTGCAATGCAAACACAAACAGACAAACCAAACCGCATCCTTTCTGTAAGCTATTTATCTGATTGGTTTCAGAAGTGTGCTCTTTTACAGGGCCTTTGTACTAGACTGTATGTTACTGTACAGTAGGTGGCTTTTAATTCCTACTTTGGCATGCACCCTGACACACAGATCAAATGCCACAACATATGTGATGTTTGCTAGAACAGATGTACTTTTAAGTACTTCTGCAAAAGACTACCTCCCTAAACATTTTGGCTAATTGCCCTTAGAACAACTATGCAGACTGCAGGAAAAAGAAAACCTCTACCTATATTTTTGTTTTTGAGGAAATAAACACTACAGTGTTTTGTGGTCCCCATAATACTTCCAGTAGGAGGCACTAGACATGCAGGTTTTCACTGAAGTCTGAGGACATACTGTGTTCATGTGTTCTGGCAATATGTTTATATATAATAATAGCTTTCTATTTTATTTTGGTGGCATGAAAAGCTGAAGGCATTTTTTCAATAATTATTGAAATGAGTGTTGTTCCATTATCTGGTTCCATTACAACCAGTGTGAACATGAGATTATTCACTTTAATCTGGGGTAGCGTGTGGCTCTGCCAGTTAGTGCTTGTGATCAGAAGGTTGTTGGTTCAAATCCCATGACTAGACAAGTTATTTCACTGTATGGCCCATCAGCAAAATCTAGCAATGCCATCCTTCACCATGCCATCCAGAGGAGGTAGCAACAGAGCATCATTTAATACAATCAATCTAATTAGGCACTTGCAGCATAAATAAGAAAACAGTGTGATGGTGAAATCATTCAGATGAATGTACAGACACCTATTGTATGTATCTGTATGTAAATATTTATTAAATGAGATCAGAACTCAGAATTGGCAGATATAAATGTTGAATGGATGAGATCTGGTTAACAAGAAAACTGGGACATCCCTAGCAGAAACCTTTCTACTAACCCATACAACGCACCTATTATACATTGATTTTCTTGAAGAGCAACTTTCCAGATTTTCCAGTCTTTCCCAAAATCTAATTTACTAAACATTGCATGCTCAGTAATGTAGATTCATTCACCCAGTAACAAAAAATGTAGCCAGAGACTGGACTGCCTGCATTTTGGGCTAAAGCAGAAACCGTTCTGGATATCTGCAGACAGTAACCTCCATACCCCTCTCTGCAGCACCGTCAGAGCCCTTGCTATGCCTTCTCTGTGGCAAAAGCTTCAGGAGCCAGGCATCCCCCAGGGAGCAGCAGTCTCTGCACAGCACGATCTGGGGTCACATTTGCACCGACTGCAGACGCTCCTTTCCCAGCCATGCCGCCCTGCGCCGCCACCAAAGGCTGCACACACGTGGGTGATGCTGCCGAAATCTAACAGACCAAACTCCTCACTGAAGCGTTATTTTGTGTTTTGCAAGTTATATTCAGAATTACATTTAGATTTAAGAAGAAAAGTATCCTTCTTGGAACCTTATATATTATAGCTACCTAACACTTTAGCAGGTTGCAGAGTATCCAAATATTACACAGATTATTCCTTTACTCCTCAATGTTATACACTTTTTGTTCCTTAATTCCCATTTTTGTGTCTCTTTAACTCTCTTGCAGGCCCAAGCGACATGACCCTGGGCTGCAAGTACTGCGGGCGCTATTTCCGCGATGAGGGCTCTTTGCGCTCCCACCGCCGTGTCCACAGCGGGGAGAAGCCCTATCAGTGCGAACGCTGCCCCAAGAGGTTCAGCCTGAAGCATCAACTAGACACCCACCATAGGGTGCATACCGGTACAGTGCATGCCCTATGCAGCACTCCTGCATGCAGCAGTCTCATCTGCACAGTCACTCTGCTACCTTGCCTTGCATCTACATGCACCCTAACCTCATGCTTTGCCCTTTTGTGGCCCTAAGATCAGGGAAAATTTGTTTATGTCTCCAGGCAGTATGACAGTAGCTAAGGGCACAAAGTTGTGGCCCAAAGGTTGTCCCAGTAGGAACTATTGCCATGTCTGAAACTTCAGTTACTCCAGATTTAATTACCGGTCACTTATAATGAAAGCCTCAGATAAGTATAACAGTAGCAAGCTTGCCCACACTTTCTCTGCTTTGCTGAGTCTTCCTGCAGGCGGCATCATCTTTGCTGACTTGTAAACCTTCAAGCAACAAAGGCCAATCCCACATCATATTCCCCCCCCCCCAAAACAGGTGAGAAACCTTTCGAGTGTCGGCTGTGTGGCCAGCGTTCCCGCGACTACTCAGCAATGATCAAGCACCTCCGCACACATGGGGGCGCTGCACCCTACCAGTGCACCATCTGCCTGGAGTTTTGCAGCAGCCTGGCTGCCATGCAGAAGCACATCAAGACTCACCCTGCGAAGGACTTCCCAGCAGACTGGAGCATCAACAGTACCTACTTGTATACCTGCCACAACTGATGCCCCTGCATCATACCTGCCACTACGGAGGATACAAAATTCATCTTTTAGCAGCAAAACAGAAATCACAATTTCCAAGTAAATGCTTGGCATAGTAAAAGTTTCTCTAAGTAATTGCTCCATGCTCAAATACAGACAAAATCAAATAAAGGGTACTTTTCCACTGCACTAGGGACCATACTTATGGAACGTTTTTGAAGTACGATATCAAAAAGTACGATATCTGGTGCAGTGGAAAAACGCTCAAAGACATAGTGATGTTCTGAAGCATCAGGACAAAGAAGACAAGCAATGCACAAACACACCACTAGATCTCAGCAGATCTATACTCTATAACCTGTCAGTGATGCAGGGGTTAAACATGGGCATTAAAAGATCCAAACTGGCAGTAAGACAGGTTGGCATCCAACTACTGCACATGGTACTGATTGTCAAAGCCATGAATGAAAGGACAAATAGCAAATACTGCTAGATAGCAGTAGAGCTGTCATGACCAAGCTCTCATAGGCCTGGGGGAATGCTGGATATGCTTTAAAAGACCACTTAAGATTCAGACCAAGATTTTTGCTTTATTTCAACTCTTAACCAACTCTTTATTTCATGTTAACTCAAATGCCTAACTGTAATAACTGAACCAAAAGTAAGCTTTCAGTGTTATGTTCAAACTTTTTTATTTTTAATTATGAGAAAATGTGCCTTTGTTGTTTGGAAAATAGTATGCAGAATTAATTATTAAATTTAATTTAATAAGTTATTTATGGCTTATTAATAAAGATAATTCTTGAATAATAAAATAATGTAAGGTGCATTATTCATTGGTATTCGTCATTCAATTATTGTTGTCATACTTTGAAACTGTCACGGTTCGGGCTGAGGCGAGCGGGGAAGGAGGCGAAGGAGCTCAGGATACGGGGCAAAACGGGGTTTATTCC
>JAODKC010000137.1:21389660-21419957 GCA_026777985.1 Mormyrops attenuatus | reverse complement strand
AAGACACCCCAAAAATTAAAGTGAAAAAATAATGTGGCAGGCTAGTCCATTTTGCTGAAATTTCATTGCAGCAACTCGAAATCGTACTCAGTAGTTTGTGTGGTCCCCATGTACTTGTATGCATACCTGACAACATCAGGGCATGCTCTTAATGAGACAACAGATGGCGTCCTGGGGGATCTCCTCCCAGATCTGGAAAATAGCAGCTACGCAAACACATGTGACCTAACAAGTCATCTACTCAGGGATATGTTGAATCATAGCAAGCAGAGTGTGTGGTAGATACTTGTTAGTCAGAGGCAAATTACAGTGGGAAGCATAAATGAAGGCATAGTCATATATATACATATTGTATATTGTATTTGTGTTTTTATGAAATTTCCCTCCAATTTCAGCTTAACATAAATGTTGGGACAAAGAAATGTAAAGATAATTAAAATGTGTAGTAAAGTTAGAATTTTGTTGTGTATCCCATGCATTTTATAACTGCCTCACGTCTGCAACCCATCAAAATCGACCTTTGAGATGCTCTCCTGCATTTCTTTCAGTTGCTTTATTGGATTTAAATTAGGAAACTGACTTGGCCAGTTTAGAACTTTTCACTTTTTCATGAGCTTATGAGCTCCTTGGATGCTTGGGGTTGGCTTGCAGTCTTGCAGCATTTTGAACTTCTTGACTTTGGAGGCATTTTTTATATGAAAAGATAAGATGTTTGTGCACACATTCAAATTCATTATGCTGTGAACGTCACCTATAGCCTGGAGGGATGTAAGGGGTGACCACGGTTGACCATTCATCATTCAGTTAATTGGTAAAATGTATCGAGGAGGATCTCAACATAAAACCTCCGAATTTGCTGAAGACATCCGGTGTTTAACTCAAAGGCATTCAACCTTCATTCATCAATTTAACCTTCTTTCATCCCTTTTTCATCCTTCTATTGACCTCTCATTGACTTCAGTTCATTTGTAAATGCTTCTCAGCTCCTGTACTTTAAATGCTGTAACAACTATATTTGCTAAATGTTATTAGATTGCCATACCTATCATAAATGCACTGTTGCTTCTTTGCTCTTTTTCTTTCTTTTGGTGGTCTAATGGTCAGTAATGGTGTTGTAATGGATTGTGATGGTGGTCAAAAATCTGCTTTGGTCGTCTAAGGGTCAATAATGTTAATGTGTATCAGGCCCGGTTCTAGACTGCATTCAATGGGGGGGGGGGTCTCTTTTTAAGCTATGAAGTGGTCTGTTTTATGTGTAAAGCTAAAGTAGATATAATTAATATTTTTAAACCCTCTAATGCATAATCTTAGTATTTTTACCCCACACCCATAATATTCTCAGTGTTTTTTATTTAGATTCCCTTTTAAGTTTTTTTTCCCTATTTTCATTTTTTTCAATGACTCATTGATCATATCTAATTATGTTCTCTGTTGTAGGATCAGTCTTCTGTTTCTTTGTGCAAAACCCCAAACAAATTCATCCATATCTAGTCCAGCTGTTATGGCCTTCTCATGAGCCTGAATCACCAAGTTTTTCTTCCTCTCATGTAACTTTGTGCATCGGAAGGGTGTTAGGACACGTGACAAAGTGGAGAATGTGGCAGATGAAACTTCAATCATAATAGCAGTTACACAGAGATAATGGAGCTTAGGAAAAGCTTCCTTAAACTTTTGGAGGTGTTCGCAAATGGTGGAGAGGTCTGCAACAGCAGAGGTGAACTTTTGCAAACATGACTTTTGCTAAATTTATTAGAAAGGCTGTCGCTGCAGGCAGTACTTGCCAGCTTCTGCAGGGGGCTTAACAAGGCAGCCTCCAGAAAAGAGCAAGGTTGATGGAGATGGTGATTCACTGCCATCATCAGATCAAGATTGCCTCTGGAGGTCTCCTTCTCCACAATGGCTCTGTCCAGAATGTTGAGAAGAGCTCTCTTCAGAGCCTGGCTAGGACTCTCAGAGGTTTTGGTGTGACCTACAGTGCATAAAACAACACTGTCTGTAAGCTCTGAACTCATTGTTCTTTTTCTTTTAGTTACGGGAACAGAGGTGTCTGTCTCAAAATGAGCCAGTGAGTCATCATCTCTCATCTTCCTCAGAGCCTGTAGAGATGCACTGACTACTTCACCAGAAAGGCAAAGGTCAACATGGTGTCTGTGTTGGAGGCTGTGGTTGTCCACTGAATCTCCAGCAGGCGTTTAAGGGAGGGGACTTGATAGTTTTGTGACACGTAATGACGATGGAACAAGGAGTGTAGTGATCTTGATAGCTCAAAAAATGTTTTTGCACATGGCTCTGCCTCTATTGCATGAACCACTGCTAAGTGCAGCTGGTGATTATAGCAGTGGATATAGGGAATATATTTACCTATCTTTTGTTGCAACAAGGCCTGGACCCCAGCCCTGATCCCACTCATAACTGAGGCCCCATCGTTGCACTGACTAATAATTTGGTGTAACCTGAATCAGAAAGTTGATTTATTATTTATGAGGTAATTAATTCTGCGTCCAGCTGACTCAGATCAAGAAGACCAATTAGGTGTTTATCAGGAATGCCATCACTCACAAACTTAATTATAATTGAAAACGTTTCCACATTGCATCGGTCTCTAGTTGAATCACATTTAATGGCAAACACTGTATGAGTAGAATAGAGTAGAATAGAATAGAATTCTTTATTGTCAATATATGTACACATAACGAAATTTTTTGTTGGTAGGACTCGGCTTCAAGCAGAATAAGTATACTTAAGTACACAGTACAGTATAAATAATAAAGATAAGTATAAAGACAGCAGCAATAAAACATCATCAAGACCAGACTCGTCCTGAGGTAATAAGCCTGCAGAGACCAGTGATCTATGTGTGAGGGTCTGCAGGAGAGGAATACGAGTGTGTCTGTTGATAACAAGGGAAAGTATGTGTGCATGTCTACAGGGGGGCAGGTTAGGGTATGTTAGGGCAGGTTAGTAGATGTATGCGTGTATATTAGCAGGGGCCGATGGACTTCACAGCTGTCTTTCAGTCTGCCAGTACGTGTTTTTATGCTCCTGTACCGATCTCCTGAGTGATACAAACAGTCCATTTCCTGGATGGGTGAGATCCGTAGCTATACATTTGGCCCTCTTCTGCACTCTTCCAGCGTATACAGAGTCTAGGTCCAGAAGGGGACTTCCCACGATCCCCTGTGCTGTTCTCCCCACCTGTGCCAAGTCCTTCCTGTCCAGTGTTGTGCAGTTTCCATACCACACTGTCATACTGTGACATAGAATGCTTCCTATAGCGGATCTGTAGAAGTTTGTAAGCAGCCGAGAGGAAAGTCCAGCCTGTCTCATCATCCTGAGGAAGAAGAGTCTTTGTTGGGCCTTCTTTACCAGATGAGATGTGTTTGTAGACCATGTCAGATCCGATGTGATGTGGATGCCGAAGAACTTGATATTGTCCACACACATTACAGCCTCTTCATGTATGAGTATAGGAGCATGTTCTGTTCTTCTGGACCTCCTGTAGTCCACAATGACCTCCCTGGTCTTACTGGTATTCAAGATGAGGTTATTGAATGAGCACCACAGTGCTAGGTGTTGTATCTCCTCTCTGTAGTGAGTCTCCTCATTGTCTGATATGAGACCCACCACGGTCGTGTCGTCCGCAAACTTCACAACCATATTTGTGGCATGGATGGCAGAGCAGTCGTGCGCGAATAACGTAAAGAGTGCTGGGCTGAGTACACAACCCTGTGGCGTGCTTGTATTCAATACCAGTGTGGCTGATGTACAATCACCAATTCTAACCACCTAAGGCCTGCTGGTGAGAAAGTCTCTGATCCAGAGACACAACGATGTAGACAGGCCCAGATTATAGAGCTTTTGCACCAGCTTGTCTGGGATTACAGTGTTAAACGCTGAACTAAAATCGAGGAATAGCATCCTAACATAAGTGTTAGGGCACTGCAGATGAGTCAGAGCTGTGTGAAGTACTATTGAGGCGGCATCCTTTGTAGATCAGTTCTTCCTGTAGGCAAACTGATGATTGTCAAATCCAACAGGGATGGCATCTTTGATGTACTTTAGGAGGATTCTCTCAAAGCACTTCATTATTACTGGGGTCAGGGCCACAGGGCGGTAGTCAGGATGTGCAGGCAGGTGACCGCTGATTTTTTTGGCACAGGCACAATAAGGATTTGAGGCAGATAGGGACCATTGCAAATTGTAGGGAACAGTTGAAAGTGTCTAGAAAGACCCCTGCCAGTTGATCAGCACATATTTTCAGTGTCTTACCAGACACCTTATCCAGTCCTGCAGCTCTGCTGATCCTCCTCAGGGTGGACCTGAGTAGTTGCAGGACTAGAGGCTGATGCTGCTCCTCCTGCCAAGGGAGATGTACAGTGTCCCTGCAAAGAAGCTGTTCAAGATGTCAGGGAAACTAGGGTAATGGCTGACCGGCTGATCGCTGTGCTTATAGTCCGTTATGGTCTTTAAGCCTCTGCACATGTTCCGTGGGTCGTTGTTATCAAAATACAACTCAATACGCTGTTTGTATCTGTACTTTGCCAGGTTGATTCCTTTTTTTAGTTCTTTCCGGGCTTTGCTATATGCCAGCCTGTCACCTGACCTATATGCAGCTTCCCGGGCTTTGAGCAGTGACCTCACCATACTTTCCAGTCACGGTTTCTGATTTGGAAACACCCTAAAGGTCTTCGTGGGCATGACAGCATCAGTACAGAACTGCACATAGGATAGGACAGATGATTAGGGTTGGGTACCTTTCACATTTGAACCGATATCGGTACCGGTACCAGTACTTGGTGTTCGGTACCGATACTCAGTGGTATTTCATTTCGATACCTTGCTCTGAATCTGTAATGCCTGGTTTGTATCAACATAAAAAATACAGTAATAAAAAATAAGCCCCAAACTAATTTCAAACATGGTCAGCTATTTATTTTGAACAAACTCTTCCTGAAACTTCCACACAACTGTGACCAGAAGCATTATTTTAACAATTCTTTTTAAGGAAGACAAGCATGTCAACCTTTTCGGGTGAAAGTCGGATTATTGTCGCTGTAGCTGGGGCTGTAGCTTTAACTGTGGCACTCCATTTATCAAACACCAAACATTCATCCGCCCGTAAATATATTTTATATTTAACGAGGTGTTTCCTGAAGTTCAACGTATTGCTAGCCCCAGTTCTGCATTTTGCGTGGCAAATATTGCATGTCGCGCTGTCTGCATCAGTTTTAGTGAAGTGTAGCCACACCATCGCACGCTTTCGGCTTGCCGCCGTCTTCAGATTTCAACGCAGTTTCTCCACGCATGAGCTTTCTTCCCCTGGCAACCATTGTCATGGTAAACAAAACTAAAATGATCGCTTAAATAGCAAATTGAAATGTAACTACATTAAATATCTGTCTATCCTATTGCTACTTTAAATGTAAATTGCATTGAAACACTGAGATAGCTGTTGATTAATTTAAACCTTTCTCCCAGTTCTGTATGTCCCACTCAGCTCGTGCGCACCGCTGCTGATGAGCATGTGAATGTACCGAAATTTGACACCGTTTGATTTGACATGAACCGAAACCCGGTAGTACCGACATCATTCGGTTGGTACCTTTAAATGTACCGTCCTCGGTACCCAACCCTACAGATGATGTGTATCCCTCTAGATCTGAGCCCTTTTCTTTGAACACTCCCCAGTTAGTATGCTCAAAACAGTCTTGTAGTGCTACAGATGCTTCCTCAGTCCATACCTGTACTGTTCTGGTAGTCAGTTTCATCTTGCGGATCATGGGAGTATAGGCTGGGATCGGCTCCACTGCGATGTGGTCCGACATACCCAGATGTGGGGCTGCTATGGCCTTGTATGCTCCCGGGACATTGAAATACACTTGATCCAGAATGCTATTGGCTCTAGTTGGAAAGTTAATAATATCTGCATTATTGTATTTCTTTTTGATCTCCTTTAATACTAAAGTGGCCAGAGTGTCAGTTACTTCATTCTGAATGTTTTTGAATGTGTGTTTTGCATTTTGAGGAATACTTTTTGCAATTTCAAGGCTTAACATGACTTAATGTACCAAAACAGCAACCAAAAATCACCAAATTTCTCACAGACATATCTGGTGTGTCTGCAAATAATAATTAAAAAAACTAAATATGTGCATTTATTTATTATTGTCTTTTTTAATGCTTTCTTTTTTCTTATAATGGGCGTCAATGGAGAGGAAAATGCTTAAGATGTCCGTGAGAAATTTGGTGATTTTTCGTCGCTGTTTTGGTACATTACGTCACGTTAAACCTTTTCCTTATACTGGGTGTCAATGGACAGGAAAACGCTTAAGTTAAGATAAAGTCCATATTCCTGGCATTTTGGTTTTGATTTTTTTGTCAGGTAAAAGATGAACAGATGTGTCTGTCAGAAATGTAGTGATCTTTGGTCGCTGTTTTGGTACATTAAACCACATTAAGTTTTTCATGTTAAGCGTTTCAGAATGTCTCTATTTGGCGTTTGCAAAGCTAAAGCACCGCCTATGTAGAATCTTTGGCATTAGTGGCGGAGCATTTGGTGGGGCATTGTCCCCCCGTGCCCCTGCCTAGAACCGGCCCTGATGTGGATAGTCATAGTAAAGGTACTGCTAATGCTACCATTGATGCTAAATCAACCTTTTGTAGTAGTGTTAGTGCTAATGCTAATGTTCACGTTAGCTAACGTTCACGACTTGTAGTTACCTCTCTGCCCCCCTCACCACTAAGACCGGTGCTTTATAAAGCTTTCTTTCTCCATACCTCCTCTCCCTTTATACCAATGACTGCATGTCAGATCATTAATCCATCATGCTTATTAAGTTTGCTGACACCACCACGGTCCTCAGCCTCTTCGAGAACAAAGATGAGTAGGCCTATAGGCATCTGGTGACACAGCTGGCAACGTGGTCCTTGGCCTCATCGAAAACAATGACAGCTAATAGGGTGGCACTGGGTCAAGTTTTTGGGAACAAAAATCAGCAGAGAGTTCAGATAGGAGACTCACTCCACCACCATTATCAAAAGAGTTCACCAGAGAATGTTTGTCCTCAGGCTGCTGTGGAAACTTAATATCTCTCCCAGTGTCTGAACTCAAATTTCTATGCACTATGTGCATTTGGCTTAGCCTCATTTTCATATTTTGAGTTGAAATGTAGATTTCATGAATATGAAATAAAAATAATAGCTTGCTGCCCCAGTATTTATGCTTCTCACTGTATGTGAAATGTACGCATGAATGTAATGAGTTGATAACTACTTTAATAGTGATTCGGTAATGTTTTAAGAACAGGTTTGAATATTTCTTTTAAAATACAATGATTTGTTTCATAATGCACATTAGCTTAGTGAACCACCGGAAAATGGGTTGTAAACACACACACACACACACATACATACATATATAATGTGTGTGTATACAACGCTGTCCTCCAAGGTGTTCTGATATCAAGCTGTGTTTCGCATGCTTCACTTTCAGCTCCCGGCATTGAGAGTGCCCCGCTGTGGACAGTGCTGGACAACCTGGATGTGCTAGAGGAGCTTATCATGCTGCTGGACCCTGAATGCACTGCTGCTAAGACCACTCGCCATGTGGCTGCCCAGTGTTCATTCTCTGCTACCTGGATCAACTACATTTACTCTATGCGAGACACCAAGAGTCCTTTTAAAGCTGTGGTTGAGAGAATTACAACAGAATTCCCCGAGTGGACCGTCGGTGACCTTGCAAAGGTGTTTGCGGGCATTGGCCGTGGCGATGCAGTGACAGTGCTCGCCAAGCTTCCTGAATGGAAAGCCATTTGAGTCTGCATTGCTAGAATGCATGCAGTAAATACAATATATTTTTGAATTTCTTACCAAATGTCACATTTTAGGTGTAATTTTTCCAAGGAAAGGTGACCAGCTGTTTGGGCGGGGTGCATAACAAAGTTTGGTGACCACTGCTCTAAAAAAAAAAAAATGAAGTCTTAACTTTGTTTATCTTACCAACTTGGTGTTTTTATAAGTAGAAACTAGTTTCAATCTTGGTGCTTGCAACTTGTTCCAAAAAAGCTGAGACAGGTGACAACTTTTGAACATTTTAAAATACTCCTAGATCTGGTGATATGCTCAAGTTATAAAAACTTCCATGAAAGGATGCAGGGATGGAAGATTACAGACATTCCACAATAGTTAACCCTTTACTCAGAGATTTCTCCCACAGAATCATTTAATACTACATACTGCAGAGGGTGAATTTTTAAAATTCATTTCAGTTGTGCTTTGAGAAATGTTAAGATGTTGGATTATTCAACTACATAGTGGTCCTTTCAAAGAGGATTTATAAATCACAGTTTTATTTGCATTGTATACCATGCCATTTTTTAAAATTGGAGTTACAAAGAAAACTACATGAAGATTTGCAACTAATATGGATAAGGAAAAATCATAAAAATTGCTTATTTTGTAGTTTTTTTTATTCAAAGAATGTCATGCTTCAGATATACTAAAGATCTGAGTATTAAAAACTGCCCTATTGCATAATGTTTTTGAAAATAACTGATTCATGAGTGATTACTTCAGAATAACTGCATTTCAAACATCTTAACATCTTTATTAAGCAAATAACATCATAAATAAAAAAGTGCATAGAAAAATTAAACAGGTTTAGAAATATGTATACAATTATGTACAAACTCAAGTTCTTTATACAAGGTAACAAAGCCAAGTTCACCAGTAATTCTAATTTTTCCCTAAATCTTTTTATGCTTTAAAATAAAGTTGGTACACAATGTTTGAAGAACAGTACTGGGAGTAATTTCCATGTTAAAAAATCGGTAAAACTAGTGCTTTGCATTCTTCATTGCACACAAGCCAGTTCTGCAGGACAGCTGAGACCAAGCCATATTTATGCACTTGCATTCCTTTACACCTTATGAGCTACTGAGGTAGAATCCTTGCAAGAGCTTTGTAGGGCAAGGTACCACGTAACACACACCATTAACGGTTTAATGGCGATAAAGAACAAGTAGTACTGGGTGGGGAAAAATGGTCCTCCTCACTGTGTTGTGAAAGAGCTATGCAGGGGCAATGAATTTCGCTGAAAGATGGGGGGAGGCAGACTCACTCCTTAGCAGGCTGTTTATGGCTGATTGCGGAGCAAATTAAAATACTGGGGAACTAATAACTTTCGCTTTATGCTAAAGTATAAAGCAAATATGAACTGAAATACAGGAAGCAAAGTTACAATAAACATTCCAGATACGTTCAACCACAATTATCTTAAAAGATAAGGAATCTGTCATATGGATAACGTAAGTAGCATTGTTTTTACATTATGGACAGCAAAGAATGCACTCTACCTCCCAGTTACTATGGGTTTGTTAACGGAAAACAAGGAACTTACAGTTAAATTTAAACACACAAAACCTCCTTTTTTCCTTTAAATAATGTACAAAAGGCAGCAGTTTCGAAAAGTCTAGAATTGGAGTGTGGGTGGAAAAACCAGAATTAGATTATTGCACTTACATTTAAGGAAGTGAAAAACCAAATACAAAATGGTCCATAAGGGTAGGTAGTGTTCTGCACATAAATAGAATCTTAAAAGGCGTTCATAATTACTCAGTTAAAAATGACATGTTCCTAGACAGATAATCAAATCTAGATGAATTTTGGAGATGTTAGAGAGGTTGGAAAGTTTTACAAAAAGAAAATAAAAAAAAAACAATATCAGTTTAGAGATGTTCACTGGCAGTTTGACTGAAGCCATCATATAGAGACATGTCAGTAAAAAGCCAATACGCGTAGTCAGGGGAAAAAACATTTCCTAAGATGCAACAAGCATCTGCCCTGAAAGTAGAATAGATCCAGATTTAAAGCTTCGCAACATTGTTTTCTAGGAAAGTAAAACGCTTCATGGATTGTATACTCTGTGCATTCGTACAGTTTCACTGAATGCACAAGACTAAGGAATGACTTAAAAATCTAAAATGAGTGGTGGGATAAAAGATTACAGAATTTCCCAGATAAGATGTCAGAAGGGGAAAATGCACAACTGGCTTCTGCTACCCAATACAATGATCTGAGTGTGAGGGACTTTTCTGCATCACGGAAAACTGCACATGTAGTCAGCAGCTGCTGATACCAGAGAGGAAACCAGTGAAGAAAGTACACTGTATTTTTGCGATGTATTTTTTGATTTCCTGTTCTGAAAACAGGAAACTTACCAGCTGTACACAGCACTTTCCTGGGGTGCATTATACTCATTCGTTTTGGCAGTTGGGATTGTCAAACAAAGAGGCAAAGAGGAAGCAAAATGATGGCTCAGTTTAACTGGCGACAGGAGAGAAGTGCCCCTCTCTTCTCCTTTGCCCTCCAGCTATCGTTAGCTCCTCCTCATCATGCTGGACCCCAGCCCCTCTCTCCCTGCATAGCTCAGCAAGCTTTCTTCCAGCCAATGGCAGCATTTGGAGGACCTTCACTCCCATAGTTCCGTGTTCCTAGTTAAGGAAGCGACGGCAGCGTCTGGCTCCACAGTTGCAGTTCAGCTTGTTGCTGGCGTCCTCAATGGGGAACTTGTAGTCGTAGGTGAGCTCCTCCCCCCGGTAGATCTTGCGCAGAGCAAAGATCACGATGTGCTTCTGGCCCTCCACATTGATGACACGTGAGTAGCAGTTGGGCTCACAGGAGTGGTTGATGAAGCGCGCTGCGTTCCCATGCATGGTGGCGTCTACCACATCAAAGTCGTCGATGCGGAACATATAGCAGCCAATGCCCTGCAGAAAATGCAGAGAGGCAACAGAATTATTTACGCAATGGGTGGATGGGAAAATGATTCAGACTGATAGTTAGACCCTTTCTGGAGAAAAATCTTTTATAAATCATTGATATTTCATGTAATAAGATCTAAAAAGTATCATTGTAATCACTGAAATTCAGAAACTAACTAAGGTTCGGTCAACAACATGAAGCTAAGTAGGTTTGAGGCTGTGTGTGTTCGGTTCTGTGGGTTGTGATGGGAAGTTTGCCATCTCACATGCCATGGTCTGTACAGTGATTGCACTATTGGGCCCCTGTGCAAGGCTGTCAATCCCAATTGTTCTAGGGACTGGCTGACCCTGCTTTCTCAGTTGCATGTCTCTTTAAATACAAGTATATGCAAAGTAATGTAAATGTAAGCTAAAGCTACGAGTATAGTACTAAATATTTAGCTAGCTAGCATATATATTTTAGCAACTAGTTTACCTTAGAAACAAAAATGTCAAAGACAGACCATTGGGCTATTTGATATTTCATGAAGTGAACCTTTTCATTCCACTCAAAGGAAGAATGTAGTGGGAGTTTCAAAAATTTTAAAACAATTTACTACCCATAAAAATCCTATGTCTTAAACGGAGACCAAGCATCTATAAAATTCACAGTTATAAGTTTCACTATACAATAGGAAATTAGCCCATTAATGCTTAGATTTTATTAGACAACTATCTCACCTTGCCATCATAATATTTCTCCCTTTTGTCTGTAAGGACAGAACGGATGACAATTCCGGAATACTCGATAACCATTTCCCCGGCATCGATATTCCTCTTGCAAAACAGGCCGCGGCCGTGGATGGCAGACCTGAAAGAGACAGATGGAGGGCCAGAGCACACGGATAACATTACAGAAACAATAAAATATAACATGGCAACTACAATTTCATGTAAATACCAGCAGTTTTGAATAAAAACATTGGCTTATAATAATGCGCCAACAAACTTGCACAATCTCACTTTGTCCTTGCTGTCCACCCTTAGTGTTACTCTAGCTCTTCACTACAGTTTGTTCTTCCTGCCTTCGTATTCATCTTAGTGAAATGCTAACTGATGTTCATCTCAGCTCTAAATGACAGTTAAAGCGGTATGTGTCCTCTACATAAGAACGCCAAACTATCCAGGCTGCTTTGGTATCTGCTGTGTGGTGAGGCAGCATTTTACACAGAGCTCAGGGCGAAACTCTTTACATAATGAAGTCTCTGTGCCAACAAAGACTAAATTCTACTGGGTTGTTCACTTTGAATTAGATTCAGCCTTGGGCTGACAAGATGTGGAAATTTCAGTAACATGGCTCTCTCTTTTCAATATGACTTCACAAAAACTGTTATAAAACTTGCCTGAAAACCTTCATCTGCACTGCCTTAACATCACACGCCTATTCCTCAGACAGACATCAGATTAAATTATTTCTTTAGGCTATATCATCTGGCCACAACAGATAACTGGGAACTAGGGCTATAACAGAACTCATATTCATAGTGTATCATTCAGTACATAATTTTTTTTTATGAATTCTGTGCACCGTCACACCCGTGTCCTTCACTTTATATTTTTGGTTGCAACTGGAACCATTTAATCTGCAGTGTGCAGCCTTGAGGAACTTAGATGATACCAACCTGTACACTCCCACTGCTTCCTTTGAAGTTCTCTCCAGATGTCGGAAGCGCATGGCCATAGGAAGCTCCATACTAGTTGCACGCCTTTAGGAAAAAAATAAGAGTTCACAACAGGCTAAGCAACATGCTATCAGCACTCAGGAGGAGAGAGAGAGAGAAACACTCTCACTCTGGTTTAACTTGGTCACAGTGCTTTCAAAATAACAAAATCATCTAAAATACAAGCAGTTAGTGTTCTGGCATTTTTCCCAGTTAATTAATGGTTAAATATCTTTGGTTAAGCAGAGAAATTCCAGCTTAAAATGTTCATGTCTGGTTCCTGTCCACCCACTGTGGACTCTACAAACAAGGAAAGCAATTCATTTTGCCGAGAAGGCAAACCAATACTATGAAAATAAAGCATAGTCTATGCAATACTGAAATGGGAATTTTAGGAGTATGCAAATTAAACTTCAACCCACCAACAGAAAAATTAGGCACAAGGTCACACTGTCAAAACATATTTGAGAACAGAGCCTGCTCTGCCAGCAGCTGTCTATTACCTGGTGGATTTCAGTGGAACTTCCTCCTCATCATCGTCATAAGGGCCATTGTCAGGCAACTGTCTGTGCTGGGAAGCCAGGAAGTTAAACATGTCGAAGGTGGACTTCCTGTGAAGAAAAATGCACCAAAACACATCCATAAAGAGATTTCTGAACTTAATTATGTGATAGTGTCTTGACTGAAAGCACAAGATACACTGTTAATTTTATCTGCTAAGATAACATTTCTGGTGAAAAATAACATAAGCATATATTAAATGCTGCCCGACCTAAGATAAACCTCAGAGCGGGCACAGCCAGTGGGATTGACAGGAAGCTCTTCCTCTTGGGTGTCCTGCTTGTGGAAGCGAAAGGTATGGCGCTGACAGCGCTTGGCCCCCTGGAGCTGCTCCACAAGGAAGACCACTGCGTCATGGAGGACACCCAGCATGCGTGCCCCGCCCATGCCAACGAAGGACAGCTGCCTGAGACGCGCTCCAGCTCTGGCCTCCTGCACTCCATCGATCACAGCCTTCCAAGCCACTAACAAATGAGAAGAAAGAGCAATGGGTCAATATACATGGTATTTTTCCAACAGCTTACAAAAACTTGATATTCATCATTTCATTGCATGGAACTAAGGTACGATCAGCTACACTCCAGAATGTCAGCCAAATAACCAATGGTACGTCAGTGTGTATATGCATTCAGTTTGTGCATACTACAAATTTTAAATTTATGCATTTATAAAATCATTTAGAAGGCTTGGGAGAAGACAGTATAGTACCCTCTATACTGTCTGCTTCTACACTGAAGCCATCTTCGCTAGTGATCTCAAAGCGCAGATGAGGCTGATCTTTGTTGACAGGGCACTCATCATCCAACTCAGGTGGTGGCATCTCATCATCTGAGCTTGAGATTACACCTGTTTAACAGAAATATCATAAAATGCATCATGAGGGCTAACAAGAGCACCACACACAAAGAGGATTCCAATGACCAGAAAGATTAAGGATACCAAACAGTGCCAAGTCAGTATTAAGTGACTAACATTAAAACAAGCATGGCATGAATATGGAGGAGCCACCTGAGTGCTTATTCCAGTCAGTTAGGGCATAGCGCCCAGCGCTGTCCCACATAAGTGGCTTGCTGTAGCTGACATCCCCGCCCTTAGATGCTGAAGATAAGCGATCCCATGGTCCTGGCCTGTGACATAAAAAAAAAACAAAAAAACTACGACATTAAGTAAAACATTTCTCAGCCCACTAACTCCATTAGTAATTGCATTATCCAAGTGATCTACATATTTTCAGGTACTTCCTATATTTTTCTAGGCTATTTCAGTTAATTCCCACTTATTTTACCAATAATACATTTTAAATTGCTTAAAATGTTTTTAATTTTGTACATAGATGGTTCAGTCATATTTGCATGCATGTTTGTAGCAGTTTTGTTTTCTTTGGGTAATTCTTTTAATTAATTCATTCCTACTTAAAACAATTCACAATGCAATTGTCATTAAAGTTTACCTTGGGTTCTCAAAGCTGCCTTGGCGTTCCTCCTTTAGATCATCTAGGTCCAAAACACCTTTCACAGTGGGAGTTTTTATGCGGACACCTCCAGACCTGACAGGAACACCACGTTAATTTATCAGGACGACAGCATCAGCCAACCAAAATCTTGACTTCTCTAAACCCTGTCAGCAATTTTTCTCCACCCACCTTGCCACAGAACTGTTAGGCTTACGTTGCTCTTCGAGCGTAGTAGAAGGTTCCAACTCTGTGACGTCAACCTTTGACTTTTTGGCTATGATACGGTCTGATAGGGATGATACCCTTTTAATGCGGACTTGAGAACGGGGGCGAGAGCTCGTGCTGATGGGTGTGGCTGCGGGTTCTGGTTCAATAAGGAGGTCAGGGGGCAGCACCACAGAGTTTGGCGCTGGTACTCTGTTCAAGACGCGTAAATGAGAAGGGCTCAGAATGCTGGCTCCAGTAGGACTGTAGCAGCTAGCCATGGCTTTGTTAATTATGGCTTGGGCATTTAGTGAAGGTTTATCTTGAACAGTAGACAGCTCAGGGCTGGGGGCAGCAGCCATATTTAACTTATTTCTCTTGGGGTTAGGAGCAGCTTTCCTGCACTTGGACTTTTTCATCCCAGGGGTTGAATTATCAATCGTTACTTTTGATTTCCTTCCCAGAAAGGCCTCAGGAGCTGCCACCATCCCATTACCACTGTGGGATACAGGGTGGACAGAGGCTCCTGGGTGCATCACAGGTAGTGATGTCACTGGGGTCACCATCTTGGGGGCTTGAGTTTGGACTGTCGGTCCTGCGACACCTGAAATGTTTCCTGCAGCTGCCAGAGTGGCAGACAGGGCATTGCTTTGAAGGAGGCTAGCGATTTGATTCACACAAGCAAAGGAAGGAGAGCTGGGATTAGGTAGTTGAAAAGTGTTGTTTTCCGGATTTTTCACAAAAATTTGACCAAGGCGATTGACAAGTAAGACATGTGGGGTAGAGTCAACATTGGGGCCACCCACCTCACGAACTGTGAGTATTGCATGACCTGGTAAAGACTGATTTACTACTTGTTGCTGGGGCTCCAGTGCTGGTCTGGGGGTGGAAAAGTTTATCGAGATAGTGCGCCCAGCAAAGGCATCCTTCTGTAAAGGTGTGGAACTACAACCATTTATTAAAATAGGGGTGGGTGTAGAGATAGGTGCAGGAAGAGATGTGGGACGTACTGGCTGGCACTGAGGGGCATCCCTCAACTGAAAAGACAGACCTTCAGTTTTAGTGATGGTGTGAGAAGAAACGGCTGTACCACCTGTTGGTAAAGTATGTGCCGGATACATGGGGACAGGCAACGAATTATAGGAGCCAAGAGGGAGACCAGAGTTTGGTGTCAAAGATACAACAGTTTCATTCTGAGTAGGAAAACCAGAGGAAACATAAGTCACTGTAACAGGAACTGGACGACAGGGTTCGGTGGGTGATAACAAAGAGGTCCGAAAATTCTCCACAGATGGCAGAACTGTCGTCATCCTGGTAGAATGCAGAGGGTCAACTGTGGCACGGATGTGGGCAAGGGGCGCGGGTCTAAATGGCGTCATCGGGAGCTGCACTGAGATTGGGTGTCGTAATGGACCGGGAGAAGCCTGAGAGCTATCAGGAACAGCTCTTTGAAGAATGGGTATGCACTGAAGAGGACGCACCATCGTACTGAGGCTGCCATTATCTGTGCCTTCTAATGAACCTTTATCTATGCCTTCAGTTACAGGGTTCAAGTCAACCGCAGAGCCATCCTCAGCTGAAACAAAATGCCCGCTGCTGGGATCCAAGAAAACTCCTTGCCGATCTTTGTTTGACTCTGTGTCCACTGAATCTTGGACTGTTACCACATCAGTCATGCAAATATCTTGTAAAGGAAGGTTACAACGCTCTTGCACAAGAGAAAGTTCTGAATCGGACTCTCTTTGAACCTGTAAACTCTTAGAGAGCTCTGTACCAGTCATATTATCATAATTTTTGGCAGGTATTATGCTAATCGACTTTTGAGGACCAGAGGACAAGTCTATAGTGGGACATTTTCTTACTTCATTTGTTTGCATAAAAGCTTTGTGAGGTGCAAGTGAGTCAGATGCTGTGTAATGCAACAAGGTATGCTCTGTAAGGGCACCCTCCTGTTTACTGGAATCTTCTGCTTTTGGGGATCCACAGCGTGTGTAGCCATACGGTACTTCTGAGGAAGAAGAGGTACTGGCCTTGGCCGATGTACCACAACCAGGGTATGTAGAGGCCACAGTCAGGTTGCATAATCCATTAGTTTGCCTGTCCTCCTGATGCAGTGAATGAAGTAACTGGTTGGGATTCTGAATCTGAGTTTGGGTAGAGCTCTTTAAGTTCTGGGTACCATCACTGGTGACCATGCTAGCATCACTTTCTGACCCATCATCCACGCCATCTAGCTGGGAAATGGTACCTGAGGAAGAGGGTGTTGGAGCTTGCGAAACCTCCTTGTGGACAGTGTGAGTCACTACTGTACGGGAGAAATTGTAGTAATTCTCCATATCATCATCAGAGGATGTGTTACCCCAGTCCTCCCTGGGTGGCAAGCTGGATTCAGCAGAAGCTCTGCCGTGAGTAGTCCTTTTAGCTATGTCTACCTCACCATCTCGAAATTCATCCGGGTGCTCCTCTCCATCTCCACAAACCACAATCTGGGCTCCACAGTTCATTGCAACACCTTCATTGAGCAAGGTCTCTTCAAATTCCAGGTCTGTGGTTACGGCCACATCAGAGTCAGCATCAAACGGACTGTACGAGAAACTCTGATTTGAAACTAGAGAAGTGCCTTTTCCTGGTATAACATTTGCAGAAACAATGTTCTGTGGCTCTGATGATACAGTAAAATCATGGGGCCTTTCTGTTGAGTCTGTCCTGTTTAAATCACAAGATAACCTTTGTCTTGGGGCAGGCTGAATGGTTTGTGAAGCTGACAAACTGCCAGATATATTTAAAGCAGGAGAGCTGACACTGTCTTGCCACTGGGTTTGAGGGAAGAGTCCTGAGGTAGAGTGGGGCGCTACCATCCTGGTACCATGCGCTAAGGGAGTGCTGCGACCCCCAAGACGGGTCGAAGGACAGGGAAGATGATTTTCAGTAGCACCAACAGAGAAATCTGGAGAGATTGTTGGAGAGTTCTTGGGGTGCAAGGACCCAGCTTCACGAAGGGCAATTGCTCCTGAGGATGTACCCAAGGGTGGCGACGAGATGCGATTGCGGGTCCCACTGGCATTTGAGCTGGGGCTATGGCGACGTGGACGACAGGTTTCATCTAAATCACTGATGGTGAGGATATGGTGAGACTTCAAAAGAGTCGCCCCTAAAGAGGAAGAAATGCCAGTGAGGTAGTTGTCAAATTATCACCATCATTATCATCTTTATAACAATAATAATAATAATAATAATAATAATAATCTGTGCCAATGGACTATATAACAAATTGGCATAATTTCCAAATCATTAATTTCAAGAAGAAAAAAAGGAATTAGAATTTTGAATTTTTGGTGATCAGTGATCATTGTTGACACACCACAGCACACAATGCAAAACAAGGAAATGTGTCCTCTGCATTTAACCATATGTGACATAGCAGGGGGCAGTTAATTCAGTGCCCTGGGGGCAGTGCTTGGGGGCGGTACTTTGATCATGGTACCTCAGGGCTGCCTTGCCGGTCAGGGATTCGAACTAACAATCTTTCAATTACAAGTGTGCTTCCCTAACCATTAGCCCACCACTGCCCAGTTACATTAGTATTTCAGATGACATTTTCTCAAGTTTTTCCAAAATGAAAAACGCCAAAGAAATTCCTTCGATTACTATGTTTTTTGCAGGCCCATTTATACATGCAATGGTTACCTGGGGAAGGGAGGGGTCGAGACATTCCCCCTGCAGGTTTCCTGGTTTGAGGATAACCAGGAACTTTGGGTCTCGCTCCTGGGTCTGCTTTTGTTAGGGGGGGTGGAAAGGAAGGTTCTTCTGTTGGAGGGTGATTTGGAAACTTTTGGGAATCCATGGATTTAGTTTCTGTAGAAAATTGTAGGATACATGGCAGCACAGCACGGTAAATAGAAATATTTATTTGCCCAGCTGTGTGTTTCGCTGACATACACACCAACATTTTCCAAGCTTCAGTTTCAGATATTAGAGTTTAACTTGGAGTATAAAAAAAATGCACAAAAATAGCTCTATAGGTACACATTCGTAAGTCACTCATTATACACAATTTTCAGTTAAGTTAAAAAGTTAAAAGTTCACCAAGTTCACCACTGGAAACTTTCTCCAGGAACCTCTTACATCATAACACAATTGGCTAACTGTCACTTCTTAGAAGCTAGTCAAACTGCAGTGTTTTCAAAAGTATCTTCAAAATTGAGCACTAATAATTCCATCAAACTAATTTTGCTAGAAGTTTACGCATAGAACATTCAGAACACCATTTAAAGACACAGGCATAGACAAGAAGTAATTCCAGAACACATTGGACACCTAAATAGCTTACCCGTTTGAGAACAGGGGCTGTGGGCAATTGTGTGGTTTTCTCCCTGGTCTGGTGTCTCTTCAACAGGCTTCTCCTGGATGGGAGGTCTAACCTCTTTGATCCGACATGTGTATCTGCATCTGCGACGTGGGTCCACTGTGCTCCAGAACCACCGTGAGCATCTCACAGAAAGCATGAGCAGAAAGGAATTTGAGTGTTTGATGTTCTACTCACCAAAGATACCAAATAGTATTTAAATACTGCAAAATAATTAGCCAAGTCTTTGGAATACTCTAAGATGTAAGAGATTCAACTTACTGATACCCCACAGGAAACAGCTTTCCTTGGCATGCTGAAAGTTCAGTTAATACACCCAGCTTTTCAATTTGCAATGAGCCTTAAAAAGACAAAAAAAAACTCGTAAGAAAAGGGAACAAGAATTTTCACTCAAATTATTTATCAGGTAAGATATTCAACTCACCTATCAATATATTGATTAATTCTGGCTCTAAACCAGTCAGGAATTTCCTACGAAGGCTGATCCCTTCAAAATCCACATATACCCTTCGATGAACTTCAAAACCTTGTCCAGTAATTATCTTCAATGAAGGAGACAAGAGAAAATACATTTTACCCCCTTCTGACAAGTGAAAAAGGTTGAGACATACATTTCATCCATACAGCCATAGAGCGATACCTTTCCGCTGATAAGATCCCGGTGCTTGTAGCAGAATACCTTCTTATCATCTTGAAAGACACAGTTTCGGGTACGGGCACACATGAAGTGGTAGTTGCTTTGGCAAGAGGTCAGACAACAACCTACAGTTGCCCCAGTCTGGTTACATCGCTCACAGCGCTGGAAAGAAGAGACAAGCAATGAATAAAATGACAAGTAGCATAACATTTAAATTTATGAGGGAGGTGGAACTGAAGTACAATCAACACAGGGAAAGGTTGATAAATGACAGGGGAGAGCACTACATTTTACATGAATTATACACAAACAGTAGCAGACAAAAGCTAGAGATAGCCAGAGACAGGGTACTTGTGGGTTGCTTGGCTTTGACTGGTACTGAGTGTGCATATTAAATGTGTCAATGACAAAGGGGTCGGATCAAACAGTCAGGGCAAACTGGACAGAACTGGTCAAACTTACCATGAGGCGCCCGCGAGCAACAGCACTGTGTACATGCATTAAAGAGCCGTTGTCCTCTTCAAACACCTCTGCTGACCACATGGAGCAATTGACATGAGCCCACTCATTCTGGCCCAGGTACAGCAGCCTGCCTGCCTCCTGTGCAGTGGGAAGATTATTAAACGCGTTTAGACCAATGAGTGTACTCTTCTCGCTCTTCAGTAGCCAATGAATTTATACTGTTCATTCTTTGGCAGCGAGTGAGCACACACTGTCCATTCTTCAATAGCCAAAGAGCAGTTGTGCACTGTGACATTCAAAATGTGTTGACAGTTTGCCGTAAGACCAATCTTTCTTATTTTAATCAGTCAGCTACTTGTATGTAAATTCTGCTCTCCTTTCTTTTTGGAATAAAAGATGTATCACCCCTGTCATGCCAGCATGGTTCCTTCAAGAGATTTGACCATTCTGAACAAGCTAACAAACTAGTCAACTAAAAATCATTGAATTTGCACTGAAAATTAGATGATGAAACTCAAAACTCTGTGACTTTATTTACAATATTTATGAATGCCAATGGTGAAAAATGAAATAGACTGTTACCCTGGGGTGTAACACAATGTCTCTGTGCCCCTGCATGCGACAAAGAATGAAAACTGCAAGCCAACACCACTGATACCAGTACGTTGCGATATGCAATACTACTGAAAATGAATACACTGTGTGCAGAATTATTAGGCAAGTACTACTTCCGCACATATTTTTTAAGCAAAAGTTGGGCAGACTTATAAAAATAA
The DNA here is from genome assembly GCA_026777985.1 of Mormyrops attenuatus. Taxonomy (NCBI): domain Eukaryota; kingdom Metazoa; phylum Chordata; class Actinopteri; order Osteoglossiformes; family Mormyridae; genus Mormyrops; species Mormyrops attenuatus. The sequence continues at coordinate 21,399,038 of JAODKC010000137.1, read as the reverse complement.
ATTCTGAAGTTTTCTTTTGCTCCAAGTAAATGTAGAGAGAAAATGTTACATTAGACTTTCACAAACAAAAATAAACACTTGATTTTCAGTGTGCAGTATTAGCCAATCAGAAAAAGTGGATTTTCTCACTTCACCATCAACAGAAATAATAAAATTGTCTTATTCAGTCTATATAAGGAATAACAAACTTCACCAAGTTTATTGTCCTGTATAGCCACCTTTCTTCTGAATGACCATCATGAGCCTGTTCGTCATTGAACCAGTCAAGTTTTTGCTTTGATCCCGTCCTATATTAGCTACGTCAGCAATGACTGCCTCCCAGACGCTGCTCTGAGAAGTGTACTGCTTATCATCTTGGTAAATCTCATACTTTAGTCTGGCCCTGTAGCTCTCAATGGGCATTATGTCATACTTTGATGCATAGGATGGGGCACCGTCCTACATGCATATCATGGAGAGGGGCACTGTCCTGCAAGAATATCATGGGATGGGGCACTGTCCTGCATGCACATCATATCCTTTTTGAAAGCTTCTGACTTCTGTGTTTGAAGACGATATCATCTAGAAATTGGCATTAAATCTTGTGGTTAATTTTTATACCATCTGGAAGTCTGAAAGATCCAACAAGTTCATCACTGATAACTGCAGCCCACACCACCACTCCTCCACCACCCTGTTGGTGCTTGAAAAAGGTGACCATCCATGGGCCCATCCATTTGCTCCATAAAGAGTCACTCTCATCTTATCTGTTCACAAAACCTTTATAAAATCACTCTTGAGGTGAGTGTGTGTGCGTATTCTTGACATTTTAGCTTGCATGCCTTATTGAGTGGTTATGTTTCAGCTTTTGTGACCCTAACGATGTCATGTAACACACTGTACATAATGTTTCCAGAGATTCCATCCAGATTGCAGTTTTTTTAAATGGTGGCATTTGATTCTAAAGAGTTTCTACAAATCTCCCCTTTAATTTGATACATACCTATGGCAGTTAATTTATGTCGTCTCGCTACATGCTTCTTCCGTCCTCTTCGTCTGTTGGCCACAAAACACTCGTCTGTACAGTTATCATATTTTAAAGGTTTAGGAATTTTGATTGTTTTGCATCCCTCTGACTGGCACATTACAATATTGTTTTTTTTTCTGCTCTCTGCAAGGTCCTTTTCTAGCCCATTTTAACAGTCATAAAAATTTGCTTAATAATTCAGCACAGGAAAGTATCTGTGTTTTCCTGTTTTTCTCCAAACAGAAAGTACTCAGACAAAATACTGAACATGTACTGCCCTTTAGACAATTCATTCTTAATTACAGATTCATCTGAACTGAAAATATTGGTCGGAAGACACAAATAAAATACACACTTGCCTAATAATTCTGCACACAGTGTATACAGAAAATATGCCTTTTCCTTCAGATAATCCATGCACAGAGCACCGGAAACTGCGTTTAGATCCATCAGATGGTGGTGACGCAACCAGCTTGATTTGGTTACACTTTCAACAATGCTATGGCTAAGCAAGGCTGTGTCAGTGTCGGTACGGATCGGGCAAGGCTCTCACACTTTGGCAACGAAAACTGTCAGTTTGTGGTATGATTTGGGTATGGCTTGGTTCCTTGTGCTAGTTGAAGAGTGCCATTAGAGCAGTCCCTTGGGCCAATGAGCACAAACACTGCATGCAGAATTGGGCAAGCATGTATTTGCTTGTATGTTTTTTCAACTGTTGAACAATAGAGCAAGCTCAGTATTTGGTCGGGAGTAAAATAGGGAACTGTGGATACTTCTCTGGGCAAAATTATTAGCAGATTATTATTTAAATTACAGACAGCAGAAAAAACAGAAGTGCCAGTGAAATGGATGCAAAGTAATTGAAATTCCCAAAATTTTAAAACATAATTGCTGCACAATCAAGTGTTTTGTGTGACAAATGCACATATTTTCAAAACTGCAATCTGAACATAATCGCCAAAAGTACTGGGTGAAGTGTGCTACGTGACATTTCTAAGGTCACATAGACTGAAACACAACCTCAACTCAATAAGGCACACAATCTAAAACATCATGAAGAGGTACAGGCACATCTCAAGAGAGATTTCACGAAGGTTTTGTGGACACAAGAGATGAGAATTCTAGATGGAGCAGATGGATGGGCCAGTGGATGGACCCCTTCAAGCCCCAACAAGGTGGTGGAGGAGTGATGGTGCAGGCCGCAATAATCAGTGACAAACTTGTCAGACCTCTCAGATTTGCTGATGATGTAAAAGTTAACCAAGATCTACTGCCAATTTCTAGAAGATACCTTCTTCAAACACTGGTACAAGAAGAAGTCTTACTTACATTGTGGAAACACAATTACATAATTATTACATAGTGGAGGCATTAGTTTGGACTCTGTCTAAGTACCACTAGTGAACTGGCAATTCTCAATAAATGATTTCATAATGATGGAGTAACAGTAAATCCTTTATTTTTTATATGTGTAACATAGTTCTGGGGAAAAAAATGATTTACAATTAGTTAATTACATTAATCCGTGTTGAGAAAAATAGGATCAAAATTCTACCCAAAATGCTTTTTTATTCTAATGGCATTTTCATAACACTGTGGAGCTTAAGGGTTTTTTTTTTTTTTTTTTTAGAGGGAGAGAAAAAAATTACGTGGGAAAGAAATGCCAAAGAAAAAATGCTTGACGTATATTTTTTTTTTTTAAATTGATGTTTGCACACTCACATGAAACATAACCTGTTCAAGTTCACTTAACTACATGAACTCAGGAACACAGATCAAGTTGAAGTTCAGTGGACATCATCTGAAGGCAGTTCACAGAGGCATCGGTTCAAGAGGCATCTGAGGTTATACTCACATTGGATTTCGCATCACCATATTTCTGGCAAAGGGAGCACTGCCGTTCATCTTCCTTAGACCAGCCAGTGTCCAAGTCTGCTTTGGAGGGTCGGCCCTTCTTTCCTGTATTTTACAGAAAAATCCTCCCATGAGCAGAAAGAAACAATTCATTTGGTAGAATTTCTAATGCATGCATGAGATATGACAGTAAAATTACCCAGACAGCTAAATGATTCAGGATCATATGGAAAAGTGTCACCTTTCAGTTTTAATCTGTGGTTGCGCATATTTCGGAAATAGCTGGTGACTGGTTTGCTTGTCACTGGAGTGGAGAAGTGGGTCCTCTCTTCAGTGTTGTCCTCAAGATCCCCATCATCCACATTCTGGGTGCAAGACAGCACCATAGCCTTTTGCTCTTCCCTCTCTCGCCACTGGGCATACACATGCTCAGTGGATGGAGGCAGCACCGCGTTGGACAGCATTCCACTAGCAGGTCGAGGAGAAGCAAGAAACTAATTACTTTCCACAAATTAGCAGACAGTATACACACCTGACGGAAGCCATAAGCAAGTGTAAATGTACATGGATAGTGTCTTAAGGCTCACCACAATACTACGCTAATCTAAGGTGACATCCCAACACTTAGCCTCTTCAATGGTGATCTCTCCTAAGGGATGAGTATCATTAAGATTTTAACAGTACTCACTACTCTTACCGATACTGCATATCGATACGCTACTTTAACTGTACTCTTTTCAGTACTTAACTGAGCAAAAGAAACAAATTAAGGACAGAATTAACATTGCTTTATTCTCTCATACTGTATGTAAATTAACATTCTGAAGTTGCAAACGGCAACAACGTTTTGAATGTTAAGCACTGTGAAGTCACTATAATAAATTATAATGTGATTCATAAAACCAAAATAAACTTTTACAGCAAAAGAAACGGCAATGTTTTAAACAATTCACACCCCACTTTTTAGCAACTATACTCAGTGACAAAAAAAAAAAGTTAAGCACCCAGTAATGGTACGATTTGGATGTAATTTGGTACATGGGCAGACCAGCGATGGCTATGTAAATGATTCGATTTGCAAGGAGCTGGCATGTCTAGTCACCAGACACAGAGGATGCCTCATAGACGCATTAGACAGCATTACCAGCACTCAATGGAGTTTGATAGGGGTCACATTGTGGGTTTGCATGAGGCCAGGTGCCGTATCATGCAATTCCCCGGCCTGTGGGGCATACAGATGTCATAGTGACCGATGTTGGAACCAATGGGTATGTGAGGGCACACACGTGGTCAAGGTTCCCGTTGCCCAAGACAGACCACACCAATGGAGGATCATTGTATTGTGTGCCAAGCATTACAGAACCACAAAACATTTGCGTCTGGCACGTGGACAAAGGTATTGGACTGTCTACAAAACCCCATGTCATCCTGTACCATGTCTTGACAACTGGCATCAACCGGACTACGGGTTCACCGTCCCATATGTAGGCTGCAGTCAACCAGTGCAGACACAGCTGCCTTTGGAGTGGTGCCATAACCGGGAGGGCATGGGCTGATGACGAGTGGCATCATACCATGTTCAGTGATGAATCTCAGTTCTGCATTACCATGGATGACCATTGTGTGCGCATATGGCAGCACCGAGGGGAGAGGACCAATCCTGCCAATGATGTTGAGAGACACACTGACGTTACTCCTGGCATCATGGTGTGGGGAGCCATCGAGTATGACTTCAGGTCATCTTTGGTAGTGATTTGGGGGACCTTGATGGTACATCGCTAAGTCAGTGACATCATGCGTCCATACGTCTTACCCCTCCTGAGACAGCACCCTGGTACAGTCTTTCAACAAGAACGCCCGTCAACACACGGCACGTGTGTCTATGGACTGCCTGCGTCATGTTGAGGTCCTCCCGTGGCCAGCCAAGTCCCGCAAATCGTTCCCCAATCCAACATGAATGGGATCAGCTCAGACGTCAACTCAGACCCAGCGCCAATCTGCAGGATCTCAAGGGCCAGTTACAGCAGCTGTGGGACGACTTGCCACAGGAGAGGATATAATGGCTGGAAGACACTCTTCTGCACCGTATCGCTGCCTGTATCAAGGCCCACCCTACTGACATGGGGCAAGCAGTGTGCCTATACTGCCAAGTCTGTTGTCAGTTTGATCTGATATTATAATCATTGCAACATGACCTTTCACCACATACAGATTCATTTCCTTTCCAACACTCCGTCTGGGTGCTTAACTTTTTTTTCTACGGAGTGTATTTTTTTTTTTAGAAAAAAGTTTTTGGAATACCAAATCTTAGGTATTTTTCTTTATAAAAGTATTTTACAAGAACACATAATAAGTTAAACCAGCAATCATAGCTTCAAAAGCAATCACAGGCAAATGCTTTACAATAAGTGTATTAAACAGTAAACATTCCAAAAAACAAATGTATTATTGGGGATGGAGGAGTAGACAGTGAATGTTACAAAACTCCACAACCCTTAAGGATGTTTCTGATGCAGCAGACCCACATGAAGAGGGTGAAAAAAGCGTATTGCGGAGAAAGGCTGAGCCATATTAATAAATGACATGACAGCTCTTAAAATTAATTTTACTACAGTGGCTTACAAAAGTACTCAAACCCCTTGGAAAGATTTGTACGCATATTTGTCCATTCAACAATTTTACTGTGAACGCCTATGCTGTAACATTTCCAAAGTCAAAATAAACCATTTACTGTAGATATTTAACTGAAGAAGAAACTCAGAATTTAGTGTTTGTATAAGTATTCAACCTCTACATATTCATATTTTGTCAAGAACCCTTTTGCTGCAATAACAGCCTTAATTCTTTCAGGATAAGTATGTACCAGTCTTGCACATTGTTCAGAAGTGATTCTTCCCCATTTTTCATGGCAGAACTCAGAGATCCTCTACGTTGTTGGGACGGCACCTCTGTGCAGCAGTTTTAAAATAGTTCTGCAGACTCTCAAAAGGGTTAAGATCGGGGCTTTGACTCGGACATTCCAGGACATTCACCTTCCTGTTTTTGAAGCATTCCAGTGTCTCTTGGTCTTATGCTTAGGGTCACTGTCATGGTGAAAATGAATATTTTCCCGAGCCATAGGTTCAAAGCAGACTGGAACGAGTTAATCTGCAATATAGTGCGGTATTTGTATTGATAAATTGCCCCTCGACTCTGACAAGATTCCCAGTCCCAGTACATGAAATGCATCTCTATAGCATGATGCTGCCACCACTGTATTTCACCATGGGCATGATGTTTCTTGAGGCGTGGGCCGTGTCAGTTTTATACCACACATACCCCTCTGGCAAAAAAAATCTATTTTGGTCTCATAGGACCATAAAACCTTCTCCCACATCTTAACTGGGTCTCTCTCATACTTTGCAGTAAATGCCATATGTGCTTTTATGTAATCTTAAGGAATGGCTCTTTGCTACCCTCCCGTACAGGCATATTTTATGGCAAGCTTTTGAAATTGTGGCCCCATGCACCTTCACTGCAGTTTCAGCCAAAGAGCACTGCAGACTTCTCTGAGAGTGACAGTTGGATTTTTAGTAGCCTCTCTCACCAGTCAACGTCGTTGCATTGATGCTTAGTATTGAGGGATGGCCTGTTCTAGTAAGGGTCTGGGTGCTGTGATGAACCTTCCGCTTTCTGATGATGGAACCAACAGTGTTTAAACAGGATATTCATTTTTTTTTCCTTCCTTCAATGACTTTCTCACATTTGCAGAATGCTCCTTTTTCTTCATTTTTGCATTGACTGTTCAACAAAGACAATGGCCCTTCCAAGGGCGTTTTGTTATATCCAGAGAAAAACATCAAGACTAAGTAGTACCTAATTAAGTTGTGTGATTAGTGTGTCATTTGTGTAAACCTGGAGCTTACAAAGCACTGGGGTTGAATACTTATGCAAACAGCACATATGTTTTTATTTTTATCTTTTTTGTGGTAGTAGACAAATGAACGATTTTGGCATTTGAAAATATAATGAAGCAAGAGAGTTCAACATAAATGTTGTTTAAGAAAATTGTGAATATATATTTTATACTCCATACAATCGTCATGAGTTTCAAGAGCGTTAAATACTTTTACAAGCCACTGTATCTTTATTAACAGCCACTGTCGGTGTAACACTAGCAGTGGCAGACACGCTAAACACATGCATTGGCAGGGCTGCCAACTTTCACGCATCTGGCGTGACATGCTGTTTGACTCATGTTCACGCAAGAAATCTTACAGAAAACCTGTATTACAATATGTCGAAACACTCATCACAAAATATTGTATTTGGCTCCATCTATTCCTTTTTTTGTCTAGCCCCCGAATACAAGATGACAATTTATTTCAGATGTATTTTGAAGGGAAAAAAAACCATCATGGTACTACTGCTGGAGACACTAGAGATTTTTTTTTGTGTTGCAAACACTTACGCATTTCACAAGTTGGAACCGTCAATATGCAATTTTACTTTTAAAATCAGAACACTGATACTGAACAGACTACGGGAAAAAATAAACCACACACATTTTAGATTTTTGCGCTACTGAAAAAAGCCAGGTTTTTCTGAGAAAAACTTGCGAACTGAATGAGGCAATGATTTAAAGTTAACTCGGGTATAACTGCAGATGTATGCAAAGATTAGTCTTGAAAATGCTTTCTTCAGAACACATTTCAAAGCTGAGAAAAATGTATCTGCTTTTGAAAATCAGCTCACTTCAATATTTTTGCCAACAAAATGAATGTGCAACCTGAGGCTTGTGTATTGGCTACATATTTTACTGCACTTTTGATGTTTAGATGGATTTAATACTGTATTATAAAAGCAACATATGTAGAAATACTGTATTTGAACTAAATGTAAAGTACATTGAAATGGTCAAATATCAAAGCAATTTAATATTTAACAGATTTTACTTATATTTAATTACATTAATATTGGTTAGTGCTTGACCTCCGCGCTTGACCTCCAAGATGATTCAGTTCTTGGTAGGGCTGGGCAACGTAACAAAATATTTTATTTCAATCATTTAGTTCATGTCAGTTGATATTGATCTTCATGATATAATTATAAGTTATGATTTCTTTACTTCAAGACTAGGTTTTTGTTTAAAAACGTTACCTTATGGGTTCCCTTTCAACAGAGGTGTTTGCAAGGACCACAAACTGACATCTAATTGGGGGATGATGACACAAATAGCTGCTTAAAAAATCTCTCCCGACGGGACAGAGCTTATTCCCCAAAACTAAAAATTGTGTAATCACCATAATTTCTCTCTGCTGACAATGGAAGGGGAAGAAAAGGCAAGGGAAAACAGCTTGGGAGAGAAGTGAGAAAGTAGGGATTGGAGAACACAGCATGTAATGGTGGACCCCGGAAAAACAGAGAGCTACCAGTGTCAATTATGGAAGGTGGCATTGCCAATATTGATGCAGATATCAAGGGGACAAAGTTAGAACTGAACAATTTCCAAGACAGACTCAGCGATGACTTGAAGAAATTTGATAAGAGAGGAAAGCCAACAGAAACTAGGTGAAGTAGCGATGGATCTTGAATACACAACTGACAGAGTGGATGAGGCCAAGAAGCAAATTTGATGTGTTGACAAATGATTTTATACTATATAAACAAAGGCCTGGGTAAGCAAGATACAGGTTTAAATGACTTTTATATTGAGTGACAGAACTTGACACCTACAGTCTGTAGTCTGTGGAAGTAAAAAATTATAGCCTACCTGTTGCCTATTAATTGTTGACTCCCATATACAACAGATATCCTTTTTGTATGAGATGAATCTTTACTTTACAGTTAACTAACCTTAGCCTAAGTTTAGAGAAATAGCTGTGGGGAAAGGGTAAGAAATGGTGAATGAATGACTATTTGGGTGTACAGAATATACTCTTGCCGTAGGCACAACATATGTTGCACTAGAGGGGGGCCCTTGTGGTTTACTGTACTATTCCACCCAACATTAAGAGGTGGTTTACTGCTTCAAAAAATATTGATGTGTTCAAGTAGGGTCACTAAAAGCATATCCTGCTTATATTTATGTAGACTGTGGGCTCAAATGGAGTCTGAGGAATATAGTGTAATTATCATTAATTATTTACCCAATCCATGAAGCAACAGGGAGATCGCGGGATCATGATCTAAACGTGAAATACTTGCACATATTCTGAATACCTCCTTAAATAACTGCACAATTTCCATGTTAGCTTAGAGTTTATGTTTATAGTTTGTTAATATATGTTTATTCTCTGTGTCTATTTGGTACTGCAAGAACTGGTGCCACGTCGTCTCGTCTCACTGTAGGGATGGCTCGATACCACAATTTTGACTTCAGTACGATACTAGGATGTAATACCTTGGTATCGATACTAAATCGATACCATAGGTAAAAAAAAAAGGAAAAAATACTAAAAATAATAATACTGATTTCTTTAAAATAAAAGTCTAAATTAAATCAGTTGAAACTCACCTGTTGTTCTCTTAACTTCTTG
>JAODKC010000137.1:21375358-21389560 GCA_026777985.1 Mormyrops attenuatus | reverse complement strand
CAAACTTTTGATATTGTACCGTTTGAAAAATAATAAATACCAGTATTTTCACAGTACCGGTATACCGCACATCCCTATCTCACTGTGTACATGTATATAGCAGAGATGACAAAGTTCACTTTGACTTGACTTTGAATGGCCCAGTGACTGTTTCTGTCAATCCCTGCTTAGTCAAAGTTGATGACGGGGTGAAGCTGAACAGAGTGAACTACTGCACATGACTGGATGGCACATTCTTCAGATGGCCCAAAGACAAACTTTTAAGAATAACTGATCTTGCAAAAGAACTCATCTTCCAAAAAAAATCTCATATGCAATCTTTTTAACATGCATAGTTATTGACCAATTAGGTCATGATATTCAAAAGATATTTAACATTTCACATATGCATAATCATTTCAGACATGCTGTATATTTAACCCTACATCTGGATACTATAAAGAAGAATTGGCTTCAGGAGAAGGCAGAAAAGAATATTGTGCATTTAGGCCAATTTCTGTATTGCATGTAGATAAGCTCTACGTGTCAATATTAGCTAAAAGATTAGAATGTATGATACTAGAATTGCAGGTTTTGATAGAACTGACAGTGTTAGACGAGTTCTACATGCCACCTGAAGTCAGAGTTCTGACTCAAAGTTGGTGGAATATGGGCAACCCCAACCTCAGAATTCAAGATGGTTGCCCCCTTCCTTCATCAACCAGAGTAAAACCTATAGTTATATACTGTTTATTAGCACTTATGTCATGTCATTAAAATTGGTCACACACATAGTACTGTACAACCACTATCTGTGGACATGTTGCTACAGTGTTATCCCCATCAGTACAGTGTTTAAGTGATCAACTGCTTGTTTTGTTGATTCGTTGCGTTTGTGATTTTGTGTTAAGTAAAAAAAAAAAAAAACCTGAAATCTAGTTTTAATAAATCGTACAAATAAACTTGTCATAGAATGCAACACTAGAAAATGTAGAGTACAGTATGTTGCTCTTTTTTCCCCTCTGACTTCATCGCCACTCATTTTGGGGAATGGGATTGATATTGCTGGCAGAGTTGCCATCCATCCCATACTGAAAAATAAAATGCCATGTTCTGTTTTGAACCAACATGGGACCCAATTCCCACTGAAATGGAAACACTAATTTTTGGGGGAAATGCACTTGCGTTCTTTATGTGAATACTAGATGAATATGCTACAAGTGGGAAAACAGTATTTCCAGTTTTAGTTGGCACAAAGTTTTCAGCAGAATTTACAGTACACAGCACCAGTCTGTTGCATGCCTCTGGGGCCTAGGGGTAAGAAACATACTTTCACTGACTGGGGCATGATCACACATTTCTTCAAATATCATAAACTTAATTCACGGCAAAAAAATTATTTCTTATATATTTGTTTTGCCATTACACTCATGTAAATCTTAGTGTACTTTGTAAATGTCAGATTTATGTTAAGCTTGTAATTTGATATCAAAGTACAGACATTGCAAAATGCAGTTTGGAACACATTATAAAAGTACATAGTAAGCAATGGTGGCAGTCTGTTTTGATCCCAGGTATCTGATCACCAAAGTCTTGGCTACATGAAGATGACTAAATGACGTTTTTGCAACATTCAGTTGGATAAATAAGAAAAAGCTAACTCATGTCACTATTTCTGGTCTCCTTCCATTGAATATGTAAGAGCTCTCATGTGTAAGCATGAACCATTCACACCTGGCCACATTCCCCCTCCCCCTTTTATGGTGCTGATGGGGATGTATCTGGATCGCGTTTCACCGCTGCGTCGTTCATCAAATTACCATGTGAATGTGATTTAAATACGCAGAAATGTGGCTATTTAGAATGCAAATAGCGATCATCACGTGAGGGTGGTACTACATGCCCCTGATGCAGGGAAAACAAAAAAAGCTGACATGGTTTACTTTTTTGCTGATTTAACCTAATTTAAAAAAACTTTAATACTTCCCACAACGGACGTTTTGAAAAGAAGACAGATTACAGATTTAGCCAGCATTTTTTTTATGATTCTACATGAAGATTTCAGCGAGATATAAACGGAAATAGACGCGAAAAATATGCTGCATCGCCGACGGTGATTGTAGGTCTACAACAGTGATTCTCAACTGGTGGGTCGCGGACCCGTTTTCAGTGGGTCACGGGCCTTTGTCTGGGCAAAAAAAAATGTTGAGAAGACACTCCTTAACGGTAGGTGGTGATAATGCCCTGTAATGCAAGTTGACAAACGCTGTTTCACACCATAGGAGACGACCTGCAACCTTTGTTTACATATGCTAATTGAACATGGCGAAACGCAGGTACAACACAGAATATATCAGATAAGGGTTTTCTTATATTGACGACAAAGGAGGACAAAAACCTCAGTGTGTTTTGTGCAGCGAGGTGTTGGCATGTGGCTTGAGGGGAAAGGTACTGTCGCGTTTTGATGAACTACGAGCTGAAATTGCAGCTTTTCTTTAGAGATGCACCAGCCCAATATTCGGATTGGTATCGGCGCCGATCCAGACCTATTTGACGGATCGGGTATCGGCCATGCGTGACCGATCCACGTCCTGTACGTACTTATTTAGTTTTTGGCAAAATCGCATGACAGCACTTTCCCATTTCACATGTGGTTTTTTTGTGGCATTCAAGTCGAACACTAACGCTGCCCCTCAGTCTTTTTTGCTACTCAGTGGCTGTGACTGCAGTGATGTCATGCGCATACCCGTCACAGTACGAGGAGCGTAACATGAGACGTGACGATCTGGGAGTATTTTACGCTTTTAACAGAAACCAGTAGCACGGCGATTTGCAATCTTTGTAAAATAAATTTTTGAGAGGTGGGAATAGCGTTTAATGGACAATCCCACTTAACAAAGGGCACGCAACTGTGCGAGAAAAAAGCAATGGATGATTTGGGAGTCGCTAACTTGGGCTGTTTTGTGAACTGGCTGCAGCTTGTGATACAAGAAGGGCTGCCATCGCAACAAAGTGTAACTGAGCTGGTGCCAATGGGAGAAAAATTGTGTTAAAATTTTAAGCATTCGTCACTTGTGTATATTTGCTTTGAAGATATTCATAAAGAACTGCAAATGCCTCAAAAACGCTTAAAACAAGACGTACAAACGAGGTGGAACAGTACGTTATGTATATTTGTAGTAGTCTAAATATTTTTTTCATACATTTTTCCATCTGTATTTACTAGCTTAAAAAATTTATATATAAAGTATAACAAAGTAAAAAGATTCTTGTATCGGAATCTGTATCGGTATCGGCAGTTGTGTATCGGAATCGGATCGAAACTGGAAAAATGTGGATTGGCCCATCCCTACTTTTCTTGCTCAGAACAATTCACCTCTTGCCGACCTGTTTAGCACCAGTGTGAGGCTTACACACGTTGCTTACCTCGCTGATGTGTTTGAACAATTAAACACATGAAATGTGTCTGTGCATGGGAGGGGGCACAACATTTAGAACAGTATGACAAATTCAATTAGACTTTGAGACTCTTGTCAGGAGCAAAAAACATGCCCAGTTCTCCCATTCATTTTCCAATCTCAGGTCTAAAGGGCCAGTGTTACACCTAAGGTTGGAGTGTTGCTTAATTTTTTTCAAAGCTTTCAGCATTTACCTACTAAGGTAATCAGGTTTAAATTTGGTATACTTGAATCCTTTTGAACTTCACTCTTTGTTTAATTAATTCCTCTTGTTAAAAAAAACGGCTGATGAAGAAACTGAATTTTTTCCATAGTGCATTACTGGTTGTCATATTTTCAATGAGTGAGGATTCTCTGGTAAGCACTGTTGAGTCTGTTAAAAAGAGTTACTGAAGAGGTTTTAATAGTACTACTGAAGAGTTTTGGTTTTAATTCAAATGCAGCTAATTGAGTGTAAAAGGGAATATTCTCCTCTCTAGCATTGCCACTTGCTGGTCATTTTGGTTTATCAGATTTTTTGTGTTGGCATACTGTGATATTCAATTTTACTATCTCAGGTTCAAACTCAGTCATCCTTGCTGTCCATTTGTTGAGCATAGATCATCTGTTTTAAAAAGACTACTGTTGGTTGGAATGTTTGTTTCTGTGATGTGATAGGCTGTGTACCATCAAGCATTGTTCCTTAGACAGTTTACTAAAGTTTCTCATTTTCCTGACTTTTAAATTTTATATGACAAATTAACAGTTTATATCGCCCAGCCCTAGTTCTTAGTCATGTAGATCAGATAAATGGAGGGTAACAGAAATAGAAGATGGAAATGGAGAACTTCGAGATCCAAATGCTGATATGTATTTAAAAGGGATACTTACGCCGGAAATTCTTTGGAACATGGATTCCATACTTTGGAATCTTGGCCATTAAACCAGCTGAAAACTTCTTCTAGCAGCTGCAAGTACAGAAAACAGGTTATGGTGTAAATTACTGGGGATACATTTAAAATGGTGTAAAACACTGTGGATATATTTAACAAACAATACTTTATTATTAGGGCTGTGAATCAATCAAAAAAAAAATTTACTAGTCGCACAGTTTCCTGTAATTAACAGTACTTAAATGCACCTAACATTAACACTTATCAGAAATTTTTACAGATTGATCCCTAAATTAATTTAGATTTAACATAAAGGGGAGTAAAATGGGGTCATTCTCATAAACTCACTACACCATTGCAGATCAATTACTACCAAGTAAGTTTGAAGTTAGTTCAAATCAGGTTTGAAGACACTCAAGGTATAGAACTTCATTCTTGGCTAGCTATTTGTGGAAAATAGTTATATATATATAAAAAAAATCAAAATCAGAGCAACAAATGACAATTTTAAAACACACCTAAAATCTATACCTGCTCTCCACAAAAAAACAAATACTGTGTTTCACTGTAAGATTACTGTTCGAAAATTTGAAAAGTTCGAACGGCCCTAATTTTATATTTAATAGCTTATCTGTACATTACAAGTTTAAGTTAAGACAAAAATACTATTTGTAAGCAAATGCAAGCTGAATTTCAATGCTGTCAAAAATGCTAAAATTGCACAGATGGTAATAAGACAAGACGAGGCATTGTTTTATAAGGAGGGATGTTAAACAGTCCTGTCACAATAACTATTTTTGTTTGACAATATATGATTCCAGAAATAATTGTCGTAACCAGTCAGTTTAAGACCATTTTATGCCACTGATATAATACAACAACACAATAATGCAAGTTCATCCTTTGAAAGAGCAATGAACCTTTAACTCTCAAGAATATTCAGACATTGGGATGTCAAAGTAAGTATTCTAAATAAATACAACAAATAAAACCACACAACCAAAAAAAAAATGAATTAACTGACAAATCACACTAAAATTCAACATTCAGCACAGGTTACAGATAGTTGTTTATTCCTTTACAGGCAATATATTGCCAACCCAGAGGCGCCAGTAATTGATGCAAATGAACAGATACATGAGAAAAGATCAATACAGTGTAGTATCGCAATATTTTTCGGTGCAATATTATATTGATAGAGCAGTGCAAAGTGCATTGAATGTTTTATTTTTAATTGATTTATTATACTTCTATTTTGTAAATATGTCATCTGTTAACATTGCTTCTGAAGTCCATAAGATGGCACAATGCCTTGTTCTCATGCTATAACCTTTGTACTTGTGCTTTTGTGGGCACTGCCATGTTAGATGGTGTAGCTATCCAGTGAAAGTGGGTAGTTTTGTTGTCATTAGGCAGCAGCATTGATTCATTTCTTTTAGGTCATAGCGAAATCTAAAAAAATATTTATTTTTACATTGTGAGCACAATAATTTGTGGCAAAGGATATTATCTTGAACAAGCAATAAATTGTGTACACAATATATTGTCGTGAGAGGACAAGAAACTGTGTGCACACTAGGTCATCAGGGTATTGAGCACACATGAGAATATGGAGCAGCGAACACAACTCATAAAATACTACTTCAATCTCGGAAAGTCTTAAAGACATTGTTACACCACGGCAATATTCAATCTTCCAGATGTAATCTCTTAAAACCAAACAAGCGATTTTCAATCACACATTCCACACATTTAAATCACAGAAATACCTGTGTAGTAAAAGACAGACTGCTATACATAGGTATGTTTTCCAAAGACACTAAAAATGTTAGCAACGTACAGAGTTAGAGCCTGAATGGTTCAAACTATGCAAGTTCCTAACGGGAGCCTTTGGGGGACATCTTGGAATGCACCCACTGCTTTCAAAATGTGCATTTATTTAGGTTTCCAGAATACAGCGAATAACAATGCTGCATATCCAGCTCATTTTATGTATGTCAATCTCTGTCTTTCACTAAAAGCGCCAACATTAGGCAGGGTATCGTTTTCAATACCAGCACCAGAACAATACCTTAATTTCAATACTGGTTCCTGAAAGATACTTTTTTCAATATCATATGTTTTTAAATTAATTTCAACATCAACAAAAATACAACAAGTGGGCTTGTTAGTTACTGGTTAGTTACTGGGGTGGATTGAACGCAATCATAACAGGACACATCCTTTTATTTATATTTTACTTGTATGATCTGTGACGTTCACAATTCATAAATAAGTCTGGCCAGTAGATCGATCTTTCATTTTTCACAGAATAAAAAACAATGTAACATTATCCTGCTAATAAGCACTGGCTTTCACCTCTGGCACCAGCACTATATGGAGACACAAGTAAAAGGTATTTAATCTTATTAAGGTACTGCTCTGTCTCTTTTTCTGTACATCTGCATAACCATGTTAGCGCCGGTGCTTGTGGTCAAGCAATCAGCAAGTCCTCTAAGACTAGGAATCATTCTCGTAGCCCTACGCTGCACCCTTTCCAAGGCAGTAATGTCCTTCTTAAGGTATGGTGACCAAACCTACACACAATATTCTAGGCTTCAAGGAACTGCAATCGGATCGAGTTTCGATGATCTCGCTCACACACACAGACATGCATACACATAAACACCAATTCTCGCTCTCTCCAGGTGTTTCAAGTAATATACTACAATGTGGTCAGCCACCCTATGGGGGCATATTTCGGCATAAAAGAAGGGCATGTTTGCAAGTCACACTGGTGCTCCTTATTATAAAATTTAGTCGCACTGTCTCCAAGAATAGTCGTAAAATACGACTAAATGGTCATAGTCTGGAACCCTGTGGAGCCACACTTTTGATTAGTTGTATTTCCCAATTGTGGCGTGTATGTTTTCCCACGTCTTATGTGAATGCTGTCAGATCCTCGCGTGTCCTTAGTGTTGTGTAAATCTCCCACCACGTGTGTACGCGTACCTTACAGTTCAGCGTCTGACCACCTTGAGTTTCTGATGTTACATTGGGTTCAGGGTTTGAAGGGAACTTGTTATAGTCCTGTTAAGGGCCGCAATAAAAGGGTGTGTTCTTCACTGTTTTCACCACGCTTCGGTCTGTCTGGCACGCGAGTTACATTAGACAGTCAATCATCAGTGACTTAAGCATACTTACACTGTAAGCTCCAACGCTGAGATTTACTGTTTGGGTATCAGCATTTGGCACCAAACGAAAATTAATTTTTCGATCCTCGATAGGATCGGAGCATTTCAGTCTATACCACAAAAGTATTGAAGTTCAGTACCTAGCCCCAGCCAACATCTACATTTATTATAAGCAATTGTGATTTTTGTGAAAACTTTGTATTTAAATAGATATTGCTGTTCAGAGGTAATAGAAACCCTTGCACTTGCTTCTCTGACATTCATTTTTTCTTCATCACTAGTTTATTCGGCACTTCAAACCTCCATTTAAACAGATTTGCTGATAAGGACAAAACACATGCTAACACTTATTAGAAAACCAATAAATGCTTCAGATTATTTAATGGTCCATACCTGCATTTGAACAAACACAATATGGAAACAGAAAATGAAACTAATCATTGTGTTAATTTCCATTATTAATCAGTATGGTCCCACATTTCTGCTTTTTCTCATCATGCTGTGTTCTTTCATTACCATTATTAATCACCATGGTCCTGTATTCACTGCACTGACTTGTGAGTGGAGTCCTGTGTGCATTTTATGCATGTACAAATGAAGGACTGCAATTTTGAACTATTCACCAAAAGTAGTGGCTGATTTTATTCACAGAATAGGAAGATTCAAGTAAGATTAACTGAGCTGTATTTTATTTTCCTTATTACTTGTAATGCATTTTAATTATGTAAGCAAGAAATAAATTTCAATGTACCGTGAGATCATATCACAATACTTGCTGTATCGTAAAATGTAAAGAATCGCAATAATAGCAGGAAGTCATGGGTCGAACCAAAGACTGTATATTAACATCTTATCTACCCTCTATGAGTAGAATAACAACAAAAAAGGCTAGTGGAAGAAAGATTTACTCAGGAAGTCCAGAAAAACCCATATTTATAAGATTCCTTGTTATAAGATTATAGACTCCCAGATGCCTACAAACCAATGAAACACATTTGTACTACAATGGCATATACTTGAGAATGTAATTGCATTAGTAGTTTTTTTTTTTTTTATTTAGTGTACATGGCTGTCATTTAAAATCTAGTTCAGTAAGTTGATACCGTAATTATCGTGGCAAGCCTAATCTTAAAACAATTATTTTTTAATCACAGACCTTGGTGATTATTTGTAGATGTAGGATATGCCATTATCTAAAATAATCACAGGTCCTTAACAGGCAGATTGACAGTATTTAATTGAACCTGTGTGATCAGTCTAAAATCTAAAATCCATTCAGCAAATGGCTCTAGAAACAGAAGCCTGACAACCACCGAAAGTGTATTAAATAACATGAAATATCTTAAGATCTTACGGCATAAGCCTTCTGGAATTCTGTGCAGTGTCAACCTGTTAAAATTATACATTCCCCAGCTTTATTTATTATGTATTAAATTTCCAAGTTATGATAAATTACACCAAACTATTCAGATTTCACTGTCGCAGACAAATTTACAGTATTGGAATCAAACAGTGAAAGTTTTGCTGGAGTTGTGGCGTGTTGCCGTTACCTCAACTGTTTGGTGTAAGGTGGTCAAGATAGCTTTTTGAAGTCAGTCTTTTTCTCATTTTGACATTCCAATAAAATCATGCTTAATATTATAAAGCCATGTTTAATATTACCATAGGCCCTTTGTCTTGGCTCAGCCACATAGTGACATGGAACATTGTCAACAACTAATAGGTAAGCTCTCTCCAGCAACAAACAGTGACCCTGCAAGATCCCCAAGCTTTGCAAAATCATGACTATGGAAATCTTTTGATTTTGTCTGTGAAAGAAAACTCCAGGCTGTTAACAGCGTACCTTCAAATAGTAGGAACGGGCTAGAGCACTAGGCCTCTGCTCTTCTGGAAGCGCTTCTGCCTCTTCTGTCAGCTTTTTCTGGATCACTAGGGCCACATCCTCATGGAATAATTTCTAACAGGAAGAAACAAAGGGGCACTTGAAGACCTGTCTGTAATCATACATTTTTAAAACTAAGATTTCTATGTGGAATGGTTTTATCAAGAACAGACAAAAAATACCAGTGTAGTGTAGAGCCCTTTGTCAAACTTTCTGCCAATGGCACGAAGATCACAAGCTGGCTGTTCCTCTCTCCAACACTCTGAGTCAGTCAACACTGTGCACTGCAGGACAAGGAGATTTAACAAGATAAAAAAAAAAAAAAACAGGCTGAATTTACCTGCTGCACAGTAAATCTCAATGGAATACATTTCCTGAAACGTTCAAGTTTCAGTTTGTCAGATGTATAAAAAAATATACAATGAAATACTTATGCTCTTGTTCTCGCGCTACCTTACACAAGACGTACATAAACAGAAATGAATAGAAATAAAATAACCTCCAAGATTAAAGAGCCTCAGATTACCCATCCAGTTCACCAGTAATTTAAAAAATACGTAGAAAATACATAGAATAAATTACTAAATATAATTTTAATTCAGTGTGCACCGGAATAAATAAGTGGGCTAATAACTCTAAAATTAAATAAAACACACCAAGCGTATTGTGCAGTTCACTGTGGTACAGCATGCAACATTAAGTGGCCATTTACTGCAAAAAGGAAGTAAAGGTATATCTTCAGCAACAGAGTTGGTGAACATCACTTTAAAGTGCAGCTAATTTCTTGTGCCTTCATGATAATTGTATTTTTGTAATTACTGGTATACATTAGATATATTGAACCATAATTTCAATAAAAACCAGACAATAAAACATTACCAAATAAGGTCTAATACAGTGAGTCCTACAATAAAGTACATGACCTCATTATAGCAATGAGGTATTTGATCTGTGGTGGTGCTGAGTGTTCAGCAATCTCACTGCTTGGGGGAAGAAGCCGTTTCTCAGACATGCGGTACCTGAATTAATACACTTGTAAAAAGTTCCCTGAATGGAAGGGGTGAGAACAAAGCATGAGCAGGATGTCTGGTGTCCTGAATAATATTTGTAACTTTCTACAGCAGACTGTATAGATATCACAGAGTTTTGGTAGTTCTGCTCCAATAATTCTGACTGCCGTTTTCACAGTCTTCTGTAACACTGCATAGTCTTGTACAGTTAGGCTGCCAAACCATACTGTAATAGAGCCCGTGCAGCTTTGGTGCCCATGCCAAACTTTTGAGCCACCTTAGAAAGCTGCTGAGCTTTCATGAGAATGCATTTTGTAGGGGTACACAAAAAGTATTGAATCAAATCAAATCGCAATTCTTTCTCTGCTGATTCAAAATCAATTCATTGATTCCAAAAAAAAATCGATTCATATTTTTCAACTAACGTTATGGCACTAGTTTACTCTTTCCCTGACATGAGTTCAGCTCGCTGATCCTATAGATGGCGCGATGCTGAAATCTGCCCAGGCAGACGACCTTCACGTGAGCATGAAGGAAATGTAGTCAGTATGCATAATGAAGGGACTGTATGTAAACAATGGATAGTATTATGGAAAAAGCAATTCAGCCTGCCCCATTTTCGTTTAAGGAAAGTGTTTTGGCACATTTCAGCTTTTACAATTTAGATGGGAAAAAGGAGCTCAATAAGACGCATGTGATATGCAGGTACTGCAAAGCGAAGTTGAAGTATTTTGGAAACACTACAAACATACGGACTCACGGCATAATCCAGAGATAAGACGGGGAGGAACAGTCATTCGCTCTCACACATACTCACAGACACACACACACAGATAGTTGAATGCTTATCCAAGTTCTGATAGGTTGTTGATTAAATTTAACTGTGTCACAGTTAAGAAGAAAAAAACTTGAAACAGTAGCAAGTTTAGGAAAAAGAGAAATGTTCCTAATTCACATTTTAAAAATGTCATTTCAGTTGTTACAGCACTTTACAGCTAAATGTAGTAGCATTACTTGTTTATTTAAATTTGAGCACTTTAAATGTAGCAGCTTGTTTAATTTTATTTATTGGCTTAATGTATTGTTATAATGCATTAAGTTTCAAGTTTTGGATTTTGCAGTTTATCTTTGTAAAAGTTTTACTTTTCTATTAAAACATTTTACCATAAATCTTACTCAAACTTGAGATTGAGTACCAGTAAACTACATTTGATTCAGTTTCATTCGAATTTGATCCGAATGAAATTATTGGTCAGACTTTTCTTAGGACCATATGAGAATGTAATGATGAGGAGTTTCTACCTTATTAAAGCATTTGTATTTTATACACTTCTGTATCTATTTTTTATTACTTTAGTGTTAAGCTCTTAATTTCTCTTAATATAATACTATTTGTTAGCATCTATTAAAATGTACAGTCTTAGGAGCAATCAGAGTACATTTCACTACATGTTGTACTTCTATAACTACCTACCTACCTACTACCTTTTTTGGCGTAAAACGGCAATATAACTTTCAATACAATATTCACCTGTCCAGCGGCTTTCACGACCGCCAGGCGGTTCGCTGCTTGCTGTATGGATGGCGCCTAACGTTTCAGTTGCCATTAATATGTGTATTTCTCCTCACCTCCAATCATTTACTATCGCTATTCTCGTCCTTTTACTGTCTCGAGGGCGAGCGCGTGCGTGTGTGTGTGTGTGTGTGAGAGACATTCGCAAGGCACCCTGAGCTGTGTATGCAGCCCCGCCTCTCCTGCTGCAGACAAACAACAGCCAGCAAGAAGCATCAGCGTACTTTAGAACAAATCGTACCGGCGTACTTTGGTGTAAAAATGCGTGCCTGCTATGCAAAATGCGTGTAGGTCGGTAGGTCTCATAATGATTTCTTTTGTCTTAGTGACATTCAAGGACAGATTTGTTGTCATGACACCATAGTATGAGATCCTCGACCAAGGTATGAGATCTTCCACGAAAGTTACCCAGGCCACACTACACTGGCTGACCCTCAAGTCATTAGTTAGTAATTTCCCTACTGATAATGAGTAGATGAGTAGAGGCCTACTGAAATTAAAATGTTAAAAACAATATGCATCTCTGCAAAAGGATACAGAATTTCATAGCTTTACAAATGAACGATTGCAACAATAAGCAAACTGTCATTGCCTGCAGTAGTATGAAAGCAGATGGCATACCTCACTGCAGCTGACCAAGTGTTGGGTTAGCGAGGAGGTGAGCAGGCAGGCCAGGACTTTCTCCACACCAGCCTTCAGCTCCATGTGCAGCAGTTCCCTCCAGTTACTGGGCTGGCTGTGGCTACAGGGCCGGCATGAGTAAACCACACTCTCTGGGAGGCTAGACAGGATCTCATACAAGTCATCTAGAAGAGAAACACATTTGCAATACTAAGCATTAAGAACAAGCTGAAGGATGCAGAAGACTGAAAAATGCTAGCAAGCAGAGTGTACAGCTACTCGGAGGTTAGGACAGGAAGGATGAGAGATGAATTTACAGGAATCTCAGACAGGGATGTAATATTCTGCCCTGAAAAATCCCCGTACTGCATGTCAGGGGCAGACACACATTTTAAATGCAACAAAACAGAGCAAAAGTCAGACATCAAGGACCACCAAATACAGCGGGTCTTCATGATGGGGTAGAAAAGGAAACTTGAGTGAGTTAGTCATTAGCAGAGGTGGCAAGTTCAGGTTTAAAAAGTACAAATTCAGACCAAGATTTTGTTTCAACAAACAAGTTGAATATAGAGTGTCACATTCATTCATAGAGTACTCGTGCATTTTTATCTTTATATGCTAATTCGTACTTCATTTGTGGTATAGACGTTAAAATGCACGATAATTTGTCGTCATATCGGCGCAACTGCACATAAAATGCGTACGCATTCATGCTGTTACAACAATCGAGTGCCGCACGTATCGCTTTTAAAGGTGCGTACAGAATTGAAAGTAAGAAAAAGCCTGATCTGAATCTAGCTGACTAGCGATGTAAGAATTAGATGTGCCTGACATGCGATGTTAGTATTACTATCGCACGTTGTCCAGTCCTATTACAGCCATTTTTCAAATTCAGGACAAAATACCCCGCCTCACGTTGTCATATCATTCAGCAGTGGTACCAGTTTTTACGCCAGTGAAAAGCAGATTTCTTGAAGTCCCATAGTTTTGGTACCTTCTTGAAGTTCCAAAAGTATGGTAACCTGATGCAGTGGAAAAGCTCCCTTTAGTTGAGCAGTGAATTGGACAGCTTTTCAGCACTGTACATTTCATACGTGCTGTAAATCCTCTGCTATACTCCAAGCTTCGTCTGTGTACCGGCTGCTTCTGTTACTTCCAGGTCAATGCCCAGGGGAGGGGACTGCAGAGCATGCGCAGAACACCTAGGCCTGAGTTTGAGTCCGATCAAGCGTATACATGTAGGAGTAAATCGACTCTCAATCTCATTACCTGGGCATCTTGACTGGCTAAAAGAGATTCAGTTAAGTACAATTTCAGTCGGACTAACACGTTAACATGTACTTTAACCCTCTGAGCCCTGAGGGTAGAAAACACACTTTCACTAACTGGGGCATGATCACACATTTCTCCTCATGGCAAATAAATTATTTGTTATATATTTGTTTTGCCATTACACTCATCTTAATTTTAATGTATATTGTAAATATGTCAGATTTTTTTTTAAGTTTGTAATTTGACATCAAAGTATAGACATTCGAAAATGCAGTTTGGAACAAATGCAGAAACATTATAAAAGTACATAGTAAGCAATGGTGGCAGTTTGTTTTGATCCCAGATATCTGATCACCAAAGTC
>JAODKC010000137.1:21357286-21367482 GCA_026777985.1 Mormyrops attenuatus | reverse complement strand
ATATATATATATATATATATATATACATATATACACACACACACACACACACACACACACACACACACACACACGATTAAATTCTTGCCAAATTTTGCAAAACTTTGCTACCACAATGCAGCACTGCTTCAATTTTGGGCCAATCCATCTTAAAATTAAATCAGTTCCATTTCATCACACATGCAATTTCTCTGAAAGATCCATCAAATGATTTTTGAGTTTTTGTGTCTTACTAAGCAAAGCATCTGTGGTGGCGGCAAAGAATCAGTCCCAAAACCATAAATATTCCCCAAAATTTGTGGAATACAACTGAATTCTGTACTAAAAGCTGAAATAACTATAGCTAGCTTAATGTCAGTACCTCTGCCTTTCATCAGCCTGTCAATGAAAATCAGAGCACATAACTATGTCCTGCTTCACTAAATGTTCTAGGTTGGCCAACACCAGCACCTAACAAATAAATTATACTAATCAGCCATAATATTCTGTGCTTGTAGGAATCCATAAGTTACAAGCCATCATTCTGAGCGGAAATGATTTGCAACAAAATTCAATGAACAATTCTTTAGAAAATCTGACTCATTTCAGACCCCATTCAGCTTCTCTATGAGCAGCAGTCAGCCATGATAAACTTGCTCACCACCACAAGAAACAGGATTACATTCAACTTCCAACTTGAAGCAAAAAGAAATTTCCCAGCATGTGTCATGGAATAAAATCATCCTTGCACACTATTCTTTAGCAGAAAGATTAACTAAAGCCCAACTGACACAGGATTTTCTGATACCAATACCAATTTTGATCTGATGATTCAAAAATTCAATAGATCAACACTGGCTGATATTAATTTTGAATTTTAAAATAAAGATTTTCCCCAACATGTGTGTGTAGTTATTAAAGTATTCACTAAGCAAACATGACAAAATGCAGTTTAAGAATAAACTCGTTTACTGTCATAAATAATACTTTGAACAGAAATACAACAAAATATTTAAGTTTCAGTAATAACAGTCAAATGCATGTTCCAAACAAGTGAGTTGCTGACAAGAGTTGTGGTGTGCCCTCTGGTGGACAAACTATGCAATGGCAAAATTCATAACATGGTTTGAGGACCTCTTCCAGCTCTCTGTTTAACTGCCATTTATTGACCATTATAATTGTTAATAGTGATTTATCTGCAATTGGCTCATACTGTCATATTGGTCAGGCTCCAATGTCAAGATGAGGTCATATCTAATTACTATTTGCTACAAAGCCAACAGATTCTTACAAAACTAAACCATTTGTCATGGCTTGCACGGCCTAGTAGTGTGACAGTCTTTCCTTACCATCAAACTTCAACAGTCAGCCATCTACTCCAATACTGCAAGTGTTGTAGAGTTATCAACGTTGTTCAAATTATGGCGAATGGGGGCGTGTCAGACAGTGCAGACACGTGACTGACGAAGACCGATTGGTTTGTCCTGAGTATGATATTAATCTACATTCAGTCCTATAAAGTCCTCCAACTTACAGGGAATAACATGGGGGTTGGTGGCAGGTTTGGCACTGCAGCCACCAGAAAAAACCTCACACTGGTCCATTCGGACTGGTGTGGTGCTGAAGTATCACCCGCCACATGGCTGCACTCAGATTCTCATCCCTGAGGTGGTTTGTCATGTGGTGGGTGCGGTAACACACTATATCAGTGCATGCTCCTTACCTCACTCTTTTATACATTCTTATAGGTTTAAATCAGTTTAAAAGTTTACCTCCGCTTCTTTTGCATAAGCGCTGCATACATTCTCTGAGACAATTGTAATAATTTTCATCCTTGCCTTAAAACCACTCAAAGAAGGGGTTTATGAGAAATCCATGAACTTTTCTTCATTTTATAAATACCCCAATATTTATTACAACAAAATCACATTGCTATTTTTATAGCTAGGACAGCACACTATATGCCTGCTGCTGCGTCATGTCATCCAGATGTTTTTGTTGTATACATTCTTATGACCAAATCACATTTATTTTTTTTACTTCGTTTATCATTATTTTCTGAGTTCGCAATTGTTTTCAAGGCAGCATTTGTACTGTGCTTCAGCGGCAGGCTATTTGCATAACCAATCAACAAAGAAAGCGTTTCAACTCCCACCCCAAAGTACCGAAAGAAGTACCCCAGCAGGTTTGGCACTTTTGGTACTGGAACTCGACCAGAAGTCATTGGAAAAGCAAAAGTACTGAAAGTACCGCTTTCATATCTGTCCATATCACTCTGTTCCCCAGGCAGCTCTGGGGCACTCTGATCACTGTCTGATCCATCTCATCCCTACGTACAGGCAGAAACTGAAATCAGCTAAGCCTGTGGTAAAGACAGGAAAGAAATGGACTAATGAGGCAAAGCAGGAACTTCAGCACTGCTTTGAATGCAATGACTGGAGCATTTTTAGAGCTGCAATCAACAACCTGGACGAATGGTCTGACACTGCGATGTCATATATCAGTTTCTGTGAAGACACGTGTGTCCCATCCAAGACCTTCCACACATTCAACAATAACAAGCCATGGTTCACGGCAAGTCTACGTCAATTTCGTCAAGCTAAGGAGGATGCCTACAGAAGTGGGGGCAGAGCCCTGTACAAGCAGACCAGAAACCTACTGATAAGGAGGTCAAAGTGGCTAAAAGAAGCTATGTAGAAAAGCTGAACAATATGTTTTCAGCCAATGACCCTGCAGCAGTATGGTGAGGCCTGCACGAGATCACTAAGTACAGGAGACCATCCCTCCTGCTGAGGCAAACAAAGACCTGGCTGACAACCTGAACGACTTCTATTGTAGGTTTGAAAGAAACAAATTCACACCCCACTCCAGCCCAACAACAACAGCTTCCTTCACACCTCTGGCAGTCCACCATCCCCTTCGGTTACACAGGCTACACTCAAGATATGCAAAAGGGATGTGATCCAGCTCTTCCTGAAACAGAAAACCAGGAAAGCACTGGGCCCAGACGGTGTCTCCCCCTCCTGTCTCAAAGCCTGTGCTAACCAACTGGCTACAGTCTTCACGCAGATCTTCAACAGATCCCTGGAGCTGTGTGAAGTCCCCTCCAGCTTCAGAAGCTAGACCATCATCCCAGTCCCCAAGAAACCCTCCATCACAGGACTGAATGACTACAGGCCTGTCGCCCTGACGTCTGTAGTGATGAAGTCGTTCGAACAACTGGTGCTAGCCCACCAGAAGAACATCACTGACCACCTGCTCGATCCCCTGCAGTTTGCCTACCGGTCAAACAGGTCAGTGGACGACTTAATCAACATGGGTCTGCACTTGATCCTGAAACACCTGGACTACCCAGGGGCTAATGCACGGATCCTGTTTGTGGACTTCAGCTCAGCTGTTAATACAATCATTCCCGAAATTCTTTCCTGCAAACTCTCACAACTCCACGTTTCTCCTGCCATCTGCAAGTGGATCACCAGCTTCCTAACAGACAGGAAGCAGCATATGAGGCTGGGGGACGTGTCTTCTGCCACACGGTCAGTCAGCACTGGTGTTTCCCAGGGCTGTGTTCTCTCCCCACTGCTCTTCTCCCTCTACACTAATGACTGCACCTCCAATGACCCAGCGGTCAAATTCCTGAAGTTTGCAGATGACACTACAGTCATCGGATTTATTCAGGATGGTAACGAGTCTGCATATCGCGGGAGGTTGACCGGCTGGTGTTCTGGTGCAGTCAGAACAACCTGGAGCTTAACACGCTCAAGACTGTGCAGATGACAGTTTTTTTAATAGGCACCGTCAGGCACTTCTTCCTCTCACCATATCCAACAGCCCTGTGGCAACAGTGGAGACCTTCAAGTTTCTGGGAACAACCATTTCCCAAGACTTGAAGTGGGAGCCCAACATCAACTCCATCCTCAAAAGCCCAGCAAAGGATGTACTTCCTGCGGCTACTAAGGAGGTACGGTCTGCTACGGGAGCTGTTGAGCCAGTTCTACACTGCAGTCATTGAGTCTGTCCTTTGCTCATGAATCACAGTGTGGTTTGGAGCAACCACTAAACAGGACCAAGGAAGACTGCAGTGAGCAGTGAGGGCAGTGGAAAAAATCATCATCATTGCCCCCCTGCCCTCCATCCAGGACTTGTACTACTCAAGGACTAGGAAACGGGCAGATAAAATCATTGCAGATCCGTCACACCCTGGACACAATCTTTTCCAGCCCCTCTGGCAGGCGCTACAGAACTCTGTAAACAATAACCACCAGACATAGGAGCAGCTACTTCCCTCAGGCCATCACCCTTATAAACAGCTAAGCTGTCTCACCAGCCTTCTGTCAATTGATCCCCCTTAAACTTTGCTTGCACTCAACCTCGCACCTTATACTTGTATAGAGTTACCCATGTGTGTATATGTATATTTCAAATTTTATTTCTTGTATAGCGTCATTTATTGTCTGTGTACCAGGGAGTCTCAAGCAGCAGGAAGCAAATTCCTTGTGTGCCCTAGCACACTTGGCGAATAAAGCTGATTCTGATTCAAAAGTACCATACTTGCAGTGGAAAAGCACCCTACTAAATTTTTTTAATCATTCTCAAATTTTCATCGCATGCCTTCTTCAAATTTCTTGTTTAAACCATTAATTTTATGATGTTGATGAAATGAAATCTGATTAAAATACATCTCTCCAACTGATGTTAGAATAACTTTGAATTCAGATAAGCTGTGACTTTGTATATTAAAAAAATGCATCGTTCTCTAATTTTGATTGCCACTGTAAAAGGCAGCCCCTAAACCCTGTATGCAAATATCAACAAAGAATTCAAATATACACAACTGTAAAACTGTGTTCAGCTAAATGTGCAGTTATCCATCATGCTGGTAAGCTGAGCTGTAAAATGTAATTTACACAAAAAGGCTATCATATTTAATGTGCCTTTATTTGTGACATGTACTAAAATGATTGTGTTGAACATAAACATTATGGCTGTGGCGGCACACATATTAGTCACGTACCATTCAGTACATTATTTTCGGTTTGGTGTGCACAAGGAAATTATTAACAAAGGCAGAACCTAAAGTCACAAGTAAATGTTCAACACATTACATTATGCTAATTATGGCTGTGCAATGTTGAGTAGTCAGTCAAAGTCCGCAGTTTGGGAACATTTTGGTTTCCCAATTAAGTACACCAGAAAAACCATGACTCTGACAAAAACTGAGATATGTTGCTGGAAACACATCCAATGTGCTAACTCATTTGAGACTAAATCAGAGTATTTTTACAACTGTGTGCAAAGCAGAAACCACCCCTGCAAGCAAGTCTCCCTGTGGCATCTAAGGCACTTTTGCTAGAAAACTCAGCTACAGATATGCGACCATTCGATGGCAGAAAACACAGAATTTTATCGTGGTGTTACTGTTACTTTAACCACTTGCTTAAAAGAACTACAAGCGACTAATAGGACGTCATAAGTGGGCGTTCTGGAGAGTTAACTGCGGGTTCTTGGGTGCTGCCTGTTGCTTATGGCTAGTGAACAACAATAAATGGTTCACACGTCCTAAACAGCTGGAGTCGCATGTGATACTGTTAATGAAATATACATGAAATATATCAATATACATTAAAATAAAGATGAGTGTAATGACAAAACAAATATATAAGAAATAATTAATTTACCATGAATTAAGTTTATGATATTTGAAGAAATGTGTGATCATGCCCGAGGCAGTGAAAGTGTGTTTTCTACCCTCAGGGCTCAGAGGGTTAATACTTCTGGTGTGCAAGCGGTTCCACCCCTTTCTGGGAATAATGATCCTTTGCTCACTATGCTCTTGTTTCATTTCTATTTACTTTTATCATCTAAAATCTACACTCAGTGCGAATGATACATCTTATTTTAAACCAAGTATGTGAACAATTAGGCTTATGAAATATGACATGAAACAGGCAGTTTTCTAGAGTTATTCAACAAAAATACAAGAATAGTCATGTTACTGATTTGAAATTTCAACACTGCAATGTACCACGATTGGTCAGAATATGTGATGAGGAAGTTAGTCCATATCAAGAGTAGTATTTTCTTTTTAGTGTCCAATAGACTAGAGCGCTGTAGCTGTTCTGTGGTGTTCGGACCTTTTTTTAAATCTATAATTTCTGACTTTTTTCTTTGACTAAGTTGGTCGCTACTAGTATTAAGATGCTGTACTAATCTTGTGTGAAGCTGCATGCCAACTAGGGCATCAACAAAGTCCCGTATATTCTGTTGGTCGCAATTGACCCAGTGCTTTTTTACCCTCCTAACAAGCACTTACCTTGAAGTCAACCCGGATCTTGTGAGAAGGCTGGGAGGGTTCCTTTTCCCTCTGGGCAAAGCCATTAGCCAGCGCAGCCAGGACACTGGGAGGCGTCTGCTCCAGGGGACTCTGAGAACGAGCAAGACATGACAGATCAAAGCAGGCATTGTCAAGCATGGCTTCCTCTGCCTTGAGCTCCTCACCAGCACCCTCTGCCTGCACATGGTACCCGCCAAGTGGAGCCGGCAGACCATTGATGTCTATATTTAGGTCAGCT
This sequence comes from Mormyrops attenuatus, assembly GCA_026777985.1. Lineage (NCBI taxonomy): Eukaryota > Metazoa > Chordata > Actinopteri > Osteoglossiformes > Mormyridae > Mormyrops > Mormyrops attenuatus. The sequence goes on along the minus strand of JAODKC010000137.1, from coordinate 21,360,931 downwards.
GACTCAGTCAGCAGAAACAAAGGGTCTAATAGCAGGTCCTCCTGCTCAGACCCTGTGTCCTCCTGTTCGGAGCATAATGGTGACTGCACTATTTGCTGGAGCAATTCCCGTGCCTGCAGGTTATTCCTTTCGGCCTGGTCATCATCCTCAGGGTCACCCGTTGGCCCCCAGCATTCGGCCTCCTGCTGTGCCTGTGAGGGGTAGGACCGCTAAAGCCAAAAAGCAGAAGCAGAACACCTCAACTGCAGCAAGCAGCTACGTGCTATGAAAAAAGAAGACAGGAATTCCCACCACCAAGTGCATAGGGACAGGGATGCGGATGAAAGAGGAGGAAAAAGTGCAGACACCACAGCACTTCCCACAGGCACGTCATCCACCTCAGAGAGCCACCGTCAGTGTTAATCCATGCAGCCACGGGTAAGGAAGCAACTGCACATTTCTGCACCTCAAGGGTTTCAAATGCATGCAATATACATTTCAATTAACAGATTGAGCTATAGTGTCAGGAGAGGAAAATAATGGCAGCTCTGCAGAGATACACACGATAAATGTGTAAAAAGGGAGTAACAACAGAATATAAGAGCATCTTTTAGGCATGAACCTGCTGGCCCCTAAAGCATATACAAACACTGTGAATAGGACTTCACAACGCTTTGGCAGCAGTTACCTTTTCTACTTTGCGTCGCCCTAATGGGCCTCTGTGCTGCCCCGAGCGACGACCCCTCATGCCATCCTCAGAGGTTTCACCTGGCAACCCATCTATGGACCCAAAATCTACAGAAAAACAGGGCAACGAATACAATTGTTGGAAAGCATCCTCCTTCACTAGGTAAAGGAGAGTCATATTCCAGGCCAGGTGCATTTGGACCGGCCACTAGTTCCCAGTCCCATTTCCACCCTCCCCACTCATACCCTGACTGCGGGGGCCTGTAGACCTTCTCCGTGGGGAAGCCGAGTTGGTGCTCCCCATCAGGTCTAGGTCTGAGTCATAATCCAGAAGGTCGCAGTAAGAGCGCTGCTTGACACAGCGGCGTGGCTGTTTCCGGAGCGATGGGCTTTGGCCATCGGGAAGGCCTGGGGGCGACACCCTGCCCCCATCGCCAGCATCCCCTTCCTCATTGCTGGAATGGCACACACTGGCCGATGAGCGTCTCCGCTTCACATGGCCTGAGAAAGGGTTCAATTACATAATAAAGGAAAGTGTTACTTCAAAAAGAGAGAAACTCATTATAAACTAAAGTCAGTTCTTAAACATTTATATGTGGTGTAATAGCGACATCCTGTGTGCATATAGTGCAAGTGCAGGCAGTCATACCCTTGTAAAGCTTCCCTCCCAAACGCAGTGCCTTTTTTTCCTCAATCCAATCGCACCTTTTATACCTAAAAGCAAAAGACCCAATTAAATAAGAATTCATGCAAAATTACAGGACTACTTAACAAAAATCCAAAAATACAATGTCTCTCACACAGAGGGACCTTCTAAAATCACTTACACACAGCACTGACGCTTGGTGTTAGGTCCACCGAACTTCGGCTTGTCCAGGCAGTTCATGCACTTGCCGCAATCCTCCTCGTGCAAGCATCCCTTGCACTTGCCGCATCTGCGAGATCTCAAGCCAAAGCCCCCAAAGTCACCTCTGAACCGGCCCCCGCATGACTTCCTCCCCTTAGGAGTTTTCTGGTCTTGTAGAGTGGGACTCTCTGGTTCAGATGGTGATACACCTGCAAAACATCAATAGAAAGTCATCTTATACAAGAATGGTCACCAAGAGGATCAACTTTTAAAGGTGAATATTAATCTCTCACTAAAACAGACAAGTCTTAAGGTGTGGCAAGAAAAGCTGTTGAGGTGTTTTTACAACCCAAATCACTTGTGTCATAATCCAGATGTAAAAGAATATTTCTATACTCTTCCAGGCAAGGCTACCAAAAGATCAACAGAATTAAACCACTAAACAACACTCCAATAAGTTCATATTCAGAATTATATTATCAAATTGGTGGAGATCAGTGATTTGCCAGCGATGTCTGATGAGCTACTCATAACTCAACGTTCTATGAACTTTTTGCTTCTCCTATGCTTATTTAGCATAAAGGTCTCTGTTCCTGCTGTCTGGTGTGAAAGTGACACACAAAAGCAGCCAAAGGCTATAAGGTTCCAGGTCAAGACAGCCCAGGGACTTGTAAACCAAGTACTTTAGTGTGAAAGCGCCTTATAGCAGCTACCGACTCATTGACTCATTGTTGAAAAGGGGCCTCATTGTTTTCTTCTGGCATTTGTCTTACCGCTGCAGAACTGACGGCTTTACCTTGTGCTGCTGGAGATGAGGGGATGGTCTCTCTCTCGTGAAGGGGCAGGGCGCTCAGTCTTGGAACGTCATCTGGCACCATGGCACGAGGCTGGCCCAGGACGACGGCAGCATCCCGGCACACGTGCTTGATCCGTGGTCCTCCCACACGCTGCTTACCAGGGAGGAAGAGGGAAGACAGCCACCGTCACAAGTGATAGATACCGTAGGAATAAACCCCAAAAAAGAGCAGGCTGTAATTCAAATACTCAAAGGTAGCAGCACCACAGTTAACGACACAGCTACTGAAATACTGTAGATGACTGCATTGGACAATCAGCCATTAAGACAAGGGATTTTGTCGGCTCATTCAGCACTTTGAAGCTTGCTACAGTCTCCCAAATTGGGGCTACTTTGCCGGTGTCTCACTGTCTGCATTTGTGGATGCACTAGCGAAATGTTTCGGTGCAGATTTTTGGTGGTCAGAGGTTAGCTGGATATTGGTAATATTTGTCAAAAATATATTATCGGTATTGGCCAAATTCCACATTGGTGCATCACAGTTTTTGTGTTAATGAACTTTAAATGATTTGGGTTTACAGCAGGTTAGTGAAATAGCATATGTTCATGTAGCCATTTCGTGACCAAAAGAGTTGGGTGATATGAAATGCATTTTACACACACACACTCTGAAAAAAAAATGAGACCACTATTTTTAAACAAATCTGCATTTTTAAATCATGGTTTAATTAAGGTTCTGCTGGCAGAAGGCTACACTGAGCAGCAGGATGCTTTCAGGTTCAAAATTTCTAAGACAGCAGTCCACAAAAATAAGGTTAAGCAGGAGACACTGGGAATGATCAGAAACCAGCCAGGTAAAAGGCAGAAGCAACATTCTAATGCCAGAGATGACTGTAAACTTATCCAACAGTTTCTCATGAATCAAAGGATGACATCAAGTAACCTTCAAAAGGAAAGGGAAATATTAAGTGCAGGTGTGAGGTGCACTGCTAGGATGGTTTGGATCAGGCTCTAGAAGCAGGACGGAGGTCCCATAAAGCAAGGAAGAAGCTCTGCATTAAGGGGAATAACCAGACTGCAGTTTGCAGAAAAATAATACACGGACGCACACCCATGTGCGCGTGTAAATTTTATAATTTTTATATATATATATATATATATACACACACACACACACACACACACATATATATATATATACATACATATATACACACACATATACATATATATACATATATATACATACACACATATACATATATACACACACACACACACACACACACACACACACACACACACACACACACACACACACACACACACACACACA
>JAODKC010000137.1:21336782-21350597 GCA_026777985.1 Mormyrops attenuatus | reverse complement strand
ATACCAGTGCTAATTGATATCGAACTCGATACTAAATTTTAGTATCGATTAGTATCTGAGAATCGATTTTTTTGACAACATTAATTCTTAGTACTTGCATATACCCTTAAAATGATGTTGAATAACGACTTATGAACGGCCGTTTAGAACGTATCTCATTCGTAAGTAGAGGAGCGTCTGGACACACTACAAATGTCACTGTAATCAGCAGTTAAATCAGTCAAACTAAGTCACTGAAAGAAAGCTACGTGTGATGCCTGAAATACATAACTTTTAATGTGCTGAACTGCAGTAATGGAGAACCAGCAATAACTGCAGAGCACATTTTATGAAAAATAGAAATGAGGAAAATAGAAAAAGGTCAATCGGTGGGTCACATTTAATTATTATTAAAAGACGTCACAAAAAGTGTAAACCCATCTGAAGCAGCGGCTCCTTACCCTCCTGGACAAAAGCAATAATTGTCAGTTAGTCACTGTCATATATCAAAACCAGGTTACTTGTCTGCTATTGCTGATTACTGATATCATATCGCCCAGCCCTATTCATGTAAATACTGTATTTCTTTAGTCTTTAGGCAAAAAAAACTGCATGGGAAAATCTACTTCAATAATTCATTAAAAGGATGTCCTTTCAGTTTATAATCAAAATGGCTGACAACCTTCATAAATCTTTTCCTGTGCATTTCCATTTCACTGTAAGCCTACCAAAGGACTCACAATATACTACTCAGTATTTAGATATGATACCGCTTATGTGTGTCCAACAGCCTATTATTTTAGCTGTCATTATCATCCCTATAAATGCAAATTCCACCTTTTGGCAAGGCAAAAAAATTGAGCAGTGACGACACTAAATGTAATAACATGCAAAATAAAAATGTTTCACACCAAAGATTTAGAGAAACAAGTGCAAAGTGAGTAAACAATTTCAAAACAGAGCGGGTATGATATAGGTAATGCAGGAATTGTTTAATTCAGAGCTTATGGGATGAATAAGTAAAAAAGAAATACATAAATAAATAATTTCCTGATCAAGATCCATTTGAGTGTAAATTAGAAGTAATAAGAGAAAAAAATAGCACACCAAATTTACCAAGCTTGGACTAGGTCCTCCATTACTACCATTATGGTTTACACAAACTAAGCAACAAAGATAGACGTGGCAGTGCCTACAACCGGGAAGAATACTTACTTTTGCAGGAACGTTGTCCAAAACGAAGCGCGGTCCTGTAGCCTGCTTTTTTCACTTCAAACCCAGGGAAATCATCTCCCTTAAAAATGGACAAGCATAACAAACACCTCAGAGGTCTTTATTATACCATGCATGGTCTTATCCAACATCAAGTCAGCCAATTCAGTTCTAGTCCTTAAAGTATTGTACTGAAACTGGATGAGGAGTGCAATCCAATGAAAACTGGTGATGGAAAAAAATAATAAAGAAGTTTGGGCTACAAACACTGACATATAGGCACCAATAAAATTTGATTATTTCACTACAAATTACAGCTAAATATTAAGGTGTGTCGTGATTCAAATTTTTACTTTATTTCAGAAAAATTGCTCAAATTTAGGCCAGTCGAAACAGGCTGAAATGAAATGCATGAAAATGCTGACTGAGCCCTCAACAAATATTTGGGCATCCAGAAAAGGTACCAACATGAAGAGCAAAGGACCGTCATCTGTGGTATCTCCTCCTGTAGTATAAACTATACCTCTGTTCATTAGTGCTTTAAAGCCTATAAATCAATGCCTATTTTAACTGCATTAAATTCACACATATATGCAACATAATTCTTTCACTACGGAGAATCCACACTTTCATCACATCTCATTTTTCAGGGAAAAAAAAAATATCACTGAATCATGGTCAGTCCTACAAAGAAGTTCATTTGCAAACTAAAAAAGTACTTCCCACAATAAACTTCAGATCTACATTCACAGACAGACTGGATGGATGATTCAAGTGCATCACAATTCTACATGCCACCTATGTATAATCCTATTCACTTTAGGGGCCTTATTAACATATCAACTTTAATGTGTCATAGTATCAATTCACAGCATCAACATAAGCCTTTCACAATTAAGGACACAAAAGTGCTAGGCTATATTATCAGGCTTTGCATTGCTACAAATATGTATTAACAATGTAAATAATGCAATGTGAAACATGACAGATTTAATAGCACATACAAAGTAGTGGTTTACCAATATCCAGCTATGAGCGTCAGTATAAAAAAAAGTTCCAGCCTAAATGTCAATCCCTAAGGATCTACGGTAGGATCTTTCTGTAACCTTAACCTTTTCACTATTTACGTAATGAAATAAAATATTATATATGAAGAGAATCAAACATGCATTTATTTAAACGTGTCCTTATGCTGAGAAAGAGTACCTCCATTTCTACACACCACCCGTATGTCAGGTTGAACTTCATCTCCTGCTGTCAAACAGACATTCAACTTGCAAAGTGCACTGACATCATTTATGGCTTAACTATGAAACAATCCAAACTTGGCAAGACATAAAACGTGCATATATGTACACTTTTAACGCAAAACGCGCATTTCGTAAGTGATGATTTATTGTTTTAGCGGAGTTGTACCTGGAACAATGGCGCTTCCATTTAAAAGTCCGCTCCAAAGTACCAAACTCTGCCGACAAAACGCGAATATCCAACACATTTCGCTTCTCTGTATGTAGAAATGAAGCTGAGCCTCTTCCTTTAACATACTTCATTTACTATAAATTAGATAGAACTGGAATTTAGGTTTTCCCTCCAATAACTAGTCTACAATCACTGTTCTCTAACGACTCTTTAGTCTCTTTACTGGCGTATCCATAACACTTAGACATAATGTAAATTGTCCACACAAAAAAAAAACTAACTGTATAATAGACGCTTATGGTTTTGAACCTCGCGTTAAAGCGCCCTTTTTGATGCACCCGGTTAATCAGAATTTCTATTTCATTGAAGCTAACTGACTAGCCCCCCTCCCCCTCCCCTGCACAATTAGCACTAGCAAGCTAATAGCCACAACCAACACCATTTCGCCTATGTAGTCTACATAAACAACGAACAAACTGTTCATTTAATTGTGGAAAAAATGCATTTGGTACCATGTAACAGCTCTAGAAAATGAAAACTTGCTACCATTACCCAGTTGATGACAAAACAGCTCATAGCTAATAACTGTTAGCTATCCCCTTTTGTAGCTAGGCAGCCTAGTTATCTGTACCCCGGCTTTCTCTCAGTTCTCCAAGCGCTTAAATGTATGCAACTAATTAAGACATGCAAGTGCAGTAATGTCGCACGATTTTATCTACGCCACTTCAGACACGGCGTCTGTAAACTCACCTCTTCGCTGCCACTTGAGCTGTAGCCGGCCTCTCCCAGGCGCTTGTGTTTCGACTCTATCCCCAGTAAGCGTAAATGAGAAGGGTCATCGCTCGCTGCCAGTCCACTGCTGGCGGGCCTTGGGCCTCCAGTGCCCGTCTCCCCGGTATCGATCCTTAACCGACCGAGCTGCGAGCGCCTCTCCGAACGCAGACGGCTGCGAGATGACCACGGTCGACCCGGAAAGCGCCCCCGAGCTGCGGCCATACCGCTTGGGCCTCCAACAGCAGACGCGGTTGCCGATCCGCATCCCGCCGCCGCCATCATTAGCTTCGACAACAACACCGATGGAGTTTGAGAGAGACTAGAGGGGAAGGCGCGAGATAGGGAGGGGGAGCCACAAGCACCATGGGAAAACGAGTCCTTAACTAGAGTGGCGTTAATTTAACCCACTTAAAATGACCAAAACCATGACCAAATAACTAAAACAAGAGACAACATTTTCCGAATAAATCTTTACGTTTCTTGGAATGGATAGAGAAAAAAATATTCCAACTACTGCGTTTCTGCACCGCTAAGCATTAATTCGACTAGGTTTCTTCCGACATTACAACCGTTAAAAACTACAAATTCCAGCTTGCATTACGATAACTCGATGCATTTCATTCAATCACTTTCCTTTCAATGGTGTCCAGGCTTACAGCTACCCAGTAATGTGAACTACATTTTCATGTGTGCTTTGCAATAAAAATTAACTGTAAGTTCTTTAAATGTATTATTATAAACCACGTAAACGAAGTAATTTTGCAAAATATTACGTGACGTACTGAACAAGAGACTCGTACTTTTTTCCTGTGATTTAAGTGAGATATTACTGTTTTTATTGAGCGAAGATACTCGCGTCAGAGAACTGTGTTGAAATAACTAATTTATTTAATTAATTAATTTATTCGCTAGCGTACTTTTCCTGCGGTTTTGTATCTGATAAATGATAGTGATTACATTTTTCCATTTTTATGGAGTCCAAATGGCAGCGTTACTGACACTCAGATGCTAGGGTGAGTATTGTGAAAATGGGACAGTTAAACTTTGCAGTTAACACATGTGTTTAGCAATACTTTATTTTCTCTTCTATACGATGTTCAAGGGACATTAATGTTTTTGGAATGGTATCAAGTTCGGATTCAAGACACAGATGATTTTTCCAGAAAGCAAATTCTCAGAAAATGTCCCGTTTTAACAATATTCACCCTATCTGTATTTTATATAAATCATCCAGCAATAAGTAAATAAATATACACAACATTTGCTGTTATATGTCGACAAGAATTAATATGTAAGCTATAAAATGTTCTTCAGCCTGAAATAGAAAACAATATTAATTACTCGAAATGATTTTGATTTATTTCAATTATGATTTGCCAGCTGGTCAGAAACTACAGTACCCAGGATGCTTATGGAGGGAGCCGGATATAAAACAGGATATAAATCTATATATTTCGGAAGTGCCGAGGCGTTATTTTTTAAAGCGGAAGTAGAATATTTGCGTTTTTGTTTTGGAATAATCCTTAAGGTAAAGTATCGAAATTCGTAAGGAAATACAGTAACAGGCATATAGTTACTTTAGACACCTCTGTTGTTATATGTAAAGCGGCGAGCTAGCTAGAAATACCTCATCTCCAAATTAGTAATCTTGTAACTAGTGTTAACGACAAGGTGGATGCATTTAACAGCGTTAATGACTTGGGTGAAGTGGAACGGGCTTTAGCTTATGTGGATTCATATAAAACGATTAATATGTATATAGAAACGTTTCTGAGAAATAGCTGATTTTCTCAAAATCTATAAAATTATGATGATCAAATAATTATCCAATGTGCAATATGCAACATTTTCTAGGTCTGGAAGTATCACCATGAATCTCGAACGGGTTCCCAATGAGGAGAAACTAAACCTGTGCCGAAAGTACTATTTGGGTAAGTGTTTATAAGTTTGAATTTGTAATGTAATTGGAAGCATTTTGGTATCTAATCCAGTAGTTTTCAGTCCTGGTCCCAGTGACCTTAATTCGGTGACGTTTCAGTTAACTACCATTTATTAAAAATGGTCTTATAAATATTTATGAAGTAGAAATAATACATACCTTGCGGGTTAAACAAATGTTATTTGATTCTGATATTTGGTTAAATGGTTATTGGACCTGGGGACCTTGTCAGTTTGGACACAATTACAGTTGGTTATATTGGTTGCAGTGTATAGGAATATTTTGTTTTGTTATGATTTTTTAAAAAGACTGATCACAGAAGTAATGACAAAACCGATTGGCCTTATTATAATCATTGAAATATTTAGTTAGTTTGCAGTAGTAAAAGGGGTAAAAGGACTCGTAAGGTTTCTTCTCTGAGATTTTCATTCAACATTTCCATGCTAGATGTTTTTTGATGGAAAAGTTGTGCCAAAGGTCGTTCCTTGATTAGATTCTAGCATTTATGACATTAACCTATTTTTTCCCAGGTGGATTTGCATTTCTTCCGTTCTTGTGGCTGGTTAATGTTGTGTGGTTTTTCAGAGAAGCTTTTGTAAAGCCAGCATACACTGAACAGTCACAGATCAAAACATGTAAGTGTGCAATCACTGGAATGTGTACATGAGAACTTGTAGTAATATACACTTATTAAATCATCATTTCATCATTGTATGTTTCTTTAATGCTAATTTAGGTTTTGGCCTTCATTCACAGATGTTAAACGATCTGCCTTGGGCTTGTTACTCTGGGTGGCTGTACTCACAACTTGGATAACAATATTCCAGCATTTCAGAGCACAATGGGGAGAAGTTGCTGATTATTTGTCCTTCACTATTCCACTAGGCATTCCATGAAACCAAGAACAGTAAAAAGACGCTTGCTTTACTTTTTTCCCCAACACAGTTACTGTAACCTAAACAGTTTCAGACTGAACATTAGAGAATCTCCCCTTATTTTCTACCAGATTAAAACCGTTTTCCTAAATTACTTGTTTCAGTAACAGAATAAGATAGATTTGCAAAATCAAAAATTAATGTTTAGCTGTAACACATTGTAAAGAACATCCTATTTCTGGAAAGAGTGAATATTTGTTTGCATACTATACTTCCTTAAATGTCAAATTGCATCTGTTGCTATAATATGTAATATTTTTAAGATATAAAGAATGCCTTAAATTTAAATTGATATGCTTTTGGAAATGTAATTGAAACCAAAATAAACATGTAGGTGACTAAACTGTGTTATGTTGTGTATATTTATTTTTAAATATCTCAGAAACAAAGGAAAAACTGTCTATACATTGTCCTGTCATTATCATTCGAGGAAAATGTTAGTAGCCAAGTACATATCAATCTAGTTGTGCTGTCTTTTTAATGGCGATGCAGTTAAAAAATATCAGGGTATCTGGCACATATTTTATAACAAATTCCTAATGTGGGGGGAGTATCTTGCTCATATTATACAAAGTATTTGGACCAGCCCTCTTAAGAGATGTGCGTCTGTCAGATATGATTGTCAGACTATTATTAAATGATGGCCTTTTGTAATTGTATGGCAGCTAGTTGTTTGCAGCTGATGGAGTAATGGCAATGCTTCCTTTTCTATATGGAGGCCAGTTTGAAACAATGAATGCCTTTGACAGCTCTGCAGTGTTTAACTTTAAACCTGTCAATATCATTTTAGAGTAACTCTGGTCTGGGTTGCTGTAATAACTCACAAAGTAATAATCTAAGCCAGTTGCCATGCGTCTCAATTGTCATATATAATAATGAACAACAGACCTTCAGGTCAAGCAACAAAAAGATATTCTCATTACAACAGTTGGGGAAAAATAATGGCATGCTTTTGGCAGTAAGTAGTTATATTTCCGGCACGGTGACACAGTGGTTAGCGCTGCTGGCTCACAGCAAGTAGGTCCTGGGTTTGGTGCCTGGGTTGGGCGTAGGACCTTTCTGTGTGGAGTTTGCACGCTCTCCGCGTGTTTGCATGTGTCTTCACCAGGTGCTCCAGTTTCCTCCAACAATCCAAAAATGTGCACGATTCAGAAAACCTCACGATTCATTTCGATTCTTGGGCTTATGATTTGATTCAAAACTGATTCTCAATTTAAAACGCCCAGTATTTTTTATTTTCCACCAGTCTGATAGGAAATACAGCCTTGAGATAATAGTTAAAGTCGCATTACAAAAATATAAACTGTTGCAAATATAAATTGCAAACCTTCACCTTAAATTAAACAACTTAACACTTTACATAAAAGTAGATTAAATAAAACCAAATAAGACCTGCTAGATTTGGTTGTAAAGTGCCATTATCAGAATAAATAAAAATGCTGCTACATTTGGCTGTAAAGTGCTGTAACAAGTGTAAGATCCTAAAAGCTTGCATATGACAGAAATTTTATCAAGCTCTTTCTTGCCATCGATGTTGTAGAATCCAAAATGTGCCCAAACATCTGCCTTAAATGAGGACGGGGCAGGTTGAATGTTCTTTTCCATTGCTCGTCCATCGATTGCTCGCGCGTGCACACACTCACTTTCTTCTTGCTCAAACCAAGGATTACTATCTCAGCAGAAATCGGCATTGCGCCATCTATAGGATTGGCAAACTCCTATCCAGAAAACCAATTAAACTCGCGCCATTACAAAATGGGAAATATGAATCAATTTTCTGTCCTGTATGAATCGATTTTGAATCGGTAGAGATAGAGACGCGATTCTTTTGTGAATCGATTTTTTTGCACACCCCAATTAATTGGCGACTCTAAGTTGGCCCTCTGAGTGTGTGCGCCCTGCCGTGTTGGCGACTGCCCAGGGTTGGTTCCTGCCTGTGCCCATTGTTCCTGGGATAGACTCCGGTCCTCCCTGCGACCCCAGTTGGGATTAAGCGGTTATGGTGATGGATGGATGGATAGTTATATTTCATAAGAAAAGTCAGGCAACCAGTTTTGCAAAATAGGTTATCATACTCTTATAATTGTAATATAATTTTACATTTTAGTTAATCTCTTGGACATCTTTTGAGTCAGGTCACTTTACATGTGTTGATTTCACATATTATTTTAGTTCCATTCTTTATTTTTTTTACCTTATTTTATTGATTGAATATTGTTATGGATTTGATTTGTATTTTATCATTGCTACCTATACCGGACGTGAGAACCTCATATCGTTCCTTTCATGTACAACATGTTTTGGAATGACAACAAAACATGCTTTATCCTTTAAGAACAAAATGTGTGGTGATATGCAGTATTATTGCCATTTTTTGTTTTGATTTTTGTAAATTACTTTGTTTATCCTGATTTAGTTCTGTGTGAATATGCTTTATTGCTAGGCTATTATTAGGTATATTGTTGCCTTTTAAATATGAGTGTTTTAGGGCCCATCTTTGGGTCTGGAAGTTGGTCATAAATGTAAAAAAGAAAAAAAACGTTATTGCAAAATAATAAAAGTGTGAAAATGATACAAATATAAAAATATAAAAGTTTCTATTAATCTTAAGTCATTTTCCAATCATAATGCCATTAGAAGAAGTATATTTATAGTATTTGAACATGGACTCCAGTTCACTTCTAGTTTATTTATATTGCAGCGTTGCAGCTAAATGGGTACTGCATGTAAATAGTTCACTGTCTGCTTTGGGTAACGTGGGACTAGCTTGCAGCTCCCCACCTATCATACCTAAGGCATTTGCAATCTCTCAATGGGTGCCACACCCCTTTGAGTAGAGATTAGCATTAGTTTCCCTTTTTGTGTAAAACTGTAGTTGTCATTGTGATTTTCCTGTCCAATGTAATTACATGTTTGCTTACTGTCTCCTGTGTACCTTTTCATAGCTGAGTATGTCACAACTGTGTTAATGCGTGGTCAAAATGTCTGTCCCCTTCTGTATTTTTTTCTGGCTTGTGTATGTGTAGAAAGGTCTACTCTTTCTCTTTGCTTAAATTACAGTTCTTTTAAAGGCTCATAATGAGGGTGTTTTGGTAAGTGCAGGTGTTGTTTGCTTTATGATGTCTTTGGCGCATCAGTGCTACAGCGTTGTCTGGAGCAGGATAGCTGAAGAAATGACCTCAGAGAAAATCCAAAGACTCAAGCAGGACCTGAAAAAAGAAATAGCAGTTCTCCAGTTGGAGATAGAGTGGAGGAGCAGGTTTGTGCTACTGAGAGGGACCAGCTAAGGGCAGATGGAGTGAGCACCCCCAGACAACCCAAGCTGGAAAGGCGGCCCAAAGTTCCCACTGCATGCAGTATCCTCACCGCCGCAGCCACCCAGGCACTAGTCAGGCTGCCATAATTTAGTGGAGAGCAGCTTCAGTGCAGGAGGATATGGCGCTACCAGCCTTCCTCTCTGCTTTTGTCTCAGAGCAGTTACAACAGCAGGTTCACCCCCTTGCTCCAACCCATGTGCAGCAAGCTCTGTCTGAAGCAGAGTGAGTAGAGGCGATCTTTGGGACAGCCACGTCACCCCACCAGGCAGTTTATGCTGCCTGCTCACTTGACGAAGGAGACTCCCCACCCTAGCAAGTCCAGCGCCAGGAGAGATTAGATGCTCAACTTACCTGCAGGGGATGTGGAAAGCGTGGCTTCCAGGCACAGTTCTGCTGGGAAGTCCTGCCTGAGCTGCTGGGAAATGACTTGGGAGCATTACATGAGGGAGCTACTGCCCCAAGTTCTGGGCAAGACCACCTACATTATCAGTTGTCTCAGTGACCTGTGCAGCCCCTAACTGCCTTGCACAATTGATGGGGTTCATTGTCGTGCCCTGATTGACAGTGGCTCCCCCATTTCCATCGTGAGGTTGGGGCTGCTGCCCACCTACGGATAGCCTGCCTGGGGGCTTGTAGGATCAGCCAGTACCCATCTGCAGATGGTGACAGGAGAAACCATCCCTATGCAAGCATGTGAGTGTCTGCGAAAGTAGCTCGGGAGGACCCATGTCACTAGGTTGGTGGACAGGAAGACATCACCCAGTGCTGTCCTGTGCAATGATGTTGGCGATGATTCACATGCATCTCAATTCTGCATACCACCCATGTAAATCTGGGAGCTGGACTAATCCTGCTAAAATGTGTATGGGTTGAGAACAGATTGTTTGAGAAAAATCTAGTCGCAACTCAACTGATAGTGAGAGTAACTGTAGAACTTAAAAATGAATTTATAGCGAGACTTGAAGGTGGTGCAAGTGTGTTTCTTTGGAGTTCTGAACTTCCAGGAGCCTAAAGGCCAGGTGGCAATGTGGATGGAGAAGCAGTAGTCCTTCATGTTCAAGATACAGCACAGGGAGGGCCAGCTTCACAGTAACGTACTATCCAGGCATCCATGTGGGGGTGGGTGTGGCCACTGCCAGTGGCTTGAGCAGCAACAAACGCAAGATACCACCTTGATTGCAGGTCTGCTGCTGGGTTTCCCTCCTGGTGCACCCCAGGACGTCCCTGCATTGGCAGTGGCATCTCTTCCCCTGGAACCAGTGCTCCCCAGCTGCTCACCGAGCTTCAAGAGCTGAGCCAACATGAGCTGGAGCAGGCACGGATCGCAGACCCAGATCTGGTGCGGCTCGCAGGCTGGCTGCACAGGGCACAGGAAGCCAGAGTGGCAGAAGCTGAGGACCCTTGGCCCAGTTGCGAGGGCCTACTGCTCCCAGTAGGACTACTTGGTGGAGTGTTGTGCCAGCGCTGGAAGAACCCTGTATCAGGGGAGTCCCTATACCAGTTACTTGTCTCCAAGTCCCTCATGGCAGTAGTGCTGTGCAGCGTCCATGTTCTCCCTGGAGTGGGCCATTTCAGGGTAGAACAGGATCCTCCAACGGTTTTACTGGTCTGGGTATAACGTGGAACTCCATGACTGTTGCTGCAACCTGTGCACTGCCCACAAAGGTCCCCATCAGTGCTCCCCAGCCCCGCTGCACCCCATGCAGACCAGCAGCCCAATGGAGAGGGTAGGGGTGGACATCCTGGCTCCATTCCCCACCACTGACTCTGGCAATTGCTACGTCTTTGTGGACATGGACTACTGAACCAAATGGCCTAATGCATATGCGGCACCGGAGCAGAGTGCTACTGTTACTGTGGAACAGCTTTTTAGTGAGTTTTTCAGCCCCTTTGGGGCACCCAAGGAACTCCATAGCGACTAGGGTGGGGAACTTTGAGTCCACGGCCATGGTGGGGGTCTTCCAATTGGGGAACAAGAGTACCAGGACCACCCCGAAGCACTTGCAGAGCAATGGACTAGTGGAACAGTTAAACTAGACCCTCACCGTCCAGCTTGCGCTACTCACCAGTAAGCACCAACGTGACTTGTACCAGCATCTGCTGGTGATCCTGTGGTCCTACATAATGTCAGTCCAGGAGTCGTCAGGCTTCACCCCTGTGATGCTAATGTTGGGTCACGAGCTCCATACCCCAGTCAAGCTGGTATTTGGTGAGCCTACCGGAGCTGAGTTGGGCACCACAAGTCTGAGATCTGCAGCAGCGGATGAGGTCCATCTATGCCCTCACCTGGGAGCATCTGGCAACAGCAAGCGCCTGGCAGAAGCAAGCATTCAACTTGCACTGCCAGGGGGCTCGTTTGGACCATGGGAACCTGTTCTGGGTGTACAACCCACACCAGAAGAAGGAATTGTTGCACAAGCTAGTGGACAACTGGCAAGGGCCATGTATGGTGCTGGATGAACTTGGCGACATTATGTACAGGGTGCTGACAGGACCAGGGAACAAGGTGTTGTGCTCCACCAAGATCAGCTGTCTCTGTATCGCCCCAAGGCCATGCAAGCCCCAGACTCTCCTCCACCTAAGCACCTGAACAGTTCAACCACCTGGAGGCCCTCTGAACCCCTGCAGTGCCTTCCTTCCCGCCTTGAGGACTGTGTATTGCAGTGGTTCTCAAAGTGGGTTCTGTGAAACATTGCCAGGGGGTCCGCAAAAAATATAAAATTTGGTTAGCAGCATACCATGTGAGCGGAGCGGATGAGAATTTCTGCTCATTGCTCATGGAGCGATACTCCCCCCACTGCAAACCACATTATCTCTCATTAGCTCTCCCTGCTCCGGTCAGTTTACACTTGCTCCAATGAAATCACTCATGCCACACGTGTGTTGCAAATCTACCCACACTCAAGATTGGTGTCACTTGTGTTAATTTTTCTCTCTGATTACAGCAGGCATGCTAGTTAACTCTTGTCTTAACAACAATTAGTCATGGATAGGTACTTTTGTTCAGCATCTACATCAAGTGACAAACCGATGGTTAGTATTAAAAAAAAAAGGGAAATATGATAAGTACATAGAGTTCAGCTTCATTGAGAGCAGCGATGAAGGACTACAATCCATCTTTCACCTTAATTTGTTAGCAAACGAGGCCACGAAGCTAACCAAACTGAAGCCACATCTGACTACAAAACCTCCAGAGCTTGCAAGCAAACCAATGGCTTTTTTATGCGCAAAGGTGAAGAGTACACCCAACAGAGAAGTATAATGTTAAAACTCACGACAATCTCAGAAAAAGCACAGAAAGCTTCACACTTGATGGGTATTCGAATTGTTAAAAGGAAGAAAGCGCATGCAATTGGTGAAGACCTGATCATACCAGCTGCAATTAAAATGTGTGAAGGTATGATTAGGACTGAGGCTCCTAGTAAGTTGAGAAATTTACCAATGTCAAATAACAGTGAAGAGAAGAATTGAAGAAATTTCAGTTGACATTCACTCGCAGCTTCTGGATAGAGTCTTGTAATGTGGTATTGAGCTACGCAAGGAGATCTTACAGTTTTTAAGAGATGTCAGTCCTGACAGTGCAGACGTGTTTGCTGACTCAGCATTTGTCGCAAAGCTGGCCTACCTTGCAGACACATTCAATTCACTCAATAGCCTCTATCGCTCGAAGGAGATTACATTTCTATCCTAGATGTGAGTGACAAAATCACAGCATCCATGAAGAAAATTGACCTATGGAGAAAAAGAATACAAGATGCAATTCTGGATATGTTTCCCCAGGTTTCAGAGTTTCTTAATAAAAATTACCTGTTATTGGATACAGTGAGAAAATTAGCTACTACACACCTTTATTCAGTAAGCACTTCATACTTCTCTGATGTCAACACTGATGCCTGGGACTGGGTGCATGATCCATTTGTACCAGCTGCAGCAACCACAAGTAGCCTTACTGGTAAGGCAGAACCGTTGGAGCTTTCCTGTGACAGGACATTAAAGGTTCAATTCCAGCAATTCCAGTCTCATGCAGACTTTTGGCCCACCATCTCACATGAGTATCCTGAACTCACCGCATAGGCCATGAGAAATTTGTTTCCTTTCCTACTACCTATCTTTGTGAGCCCTCATTCTCAGCACTGCCATGAAAACAAAGCACAGGGTACTTTTTGTTACGGGCCGTAAGTGTTTTGGATATGTCTGCAGGACACCTCAGTCTTCTGCTCCAAGCTCCATTCGCCAGTTT
>JAODKC010000137.1:21303066-21319840 GCA_026777985.1 Mormyrops attenuatus | reverse complement strand
TGTTCTCTCTTCACTCAGATGCCTACATCATCAAGCTGTTTGACCGCAGTGTGGATCTGGCCCAGTTCAACACCAGCACCCCTCTTTATCCCATCTGCCGGGCCTGGATGCGGAATAACCCCACAGTCAGGGAGCGGGCAGCTTCCTCCAGTCCCTCTCACAGCCTAGGAGAGGAAGAAGAAAGTGCATTACTAATATCTGTGCAAAGCTTTGAACTGAGAATTGTAAACTGTAGTGTTTGCATGGACTAAGATATTTCAATGCTAAATGGGTCACATCAGATTATGCTTTTCCGGTTGCATGATGAGGTTTTATTTTATTCCTTTTTCTGCACCTTAGGTTGTGGACATGCTGAATGGAAAGGGACAAAACGTGTATCGGCTGCCCCCACCTTCCCCCTCTCCTATTGGCCCCTCTGGGGAGCCTGTCAACCTTCGTATTCCTCCTACAGAGAAATCCACTGCCGACAAGGTAAAAGGTGTTATTGCAGATGATGATGTGGGTGGCCAGTTTACCTTTCTTTTTTCAAAGCAAATCAGCAGGATTAATTTGTTTGTGTTTAATTTTGTTGTCCTTTTACACTCTGAAGGACAATGAACACTTTACATAGCACTGCAGAATAAACTACTTGGGTTGAATGAAATGTATTAATCGGTTTTCAGTAGTAGATAAAGCTCTCTGTTTTGTATTTATTTCTTCCAGCCCTCTGATACTGTTCCTGTGTCCATACCCCTGGTATATAACCATATGGAACGATGGAAAAAAATTAGGCAGAAGTAAGTTGACACTAATTGAATAATCTTTAGTGTACTTATATTACATTAGCCATGCATTTTCACGAGAATAATAAATGCATATTTGCTGTGTGTGTGTGTACAAATACATATGTGAGTGTAGAATATGTACAATATGTACATTATTTATATATATATAATATAGACATAAAATATTGTATCATTATGAATGTTCTTATTGTCATCAATTTGAATATCATGATATAGCCTAAACACTTGTTTTCTTGCATAACTGACAGTTGTATTGCACTATTTTATTTGTGTAATTTATCATTATAACTGTCACATGCTCCATAACTACTAGTAAAACAATTTGGTCATCATAATCAGAAAAACTCAAAACCTCCTGATATTTTTAATTGTTTTCTACATAGGAATTTTAGATCTTTTTGATGAATATAAATATTGTGAAAATCTCTGAAAAAATGATCATTTTTGGGGCATGTTGCCGAGCCCCAGTCAAACGCATTCAGTGGAGCAAACAGTGAGGCAGTCAGAGGAAAAAAACGAGCAACACAACGTACTGTTGGCTTTTTCTAGTGCTGCGTCCTACAACAAAAAAGTTTATTTTCATAATATTTATTTATTAAAATTAGATTTCATTTGACAGTCCGTTCAAGTTGTCACATTTTTCATGTTCTGAATCTGTTTAAGGGCAATTCTTAAGGGATTTTTAAGAAAAGATTGAGCAGCATTATTATTTTTTAATATCATCTTAACATCATTTGATATGAAAAAATATTATGATAAAATGTTTTGCCATATTGTCCAACCCTAGTGACGTGTGGTGAGTGTGCAGGTCACTTGGGTTATAATTGTGAAGCCAGTTGGATGTTCTGCCAAAAGTAGAGGCAACAGCTCTGGTGGACATCCCTATGACAAGCATGCCAATGGCACTGTCCTGCAAAAACTGAAGCAACAAGGTCATTGTGCTTTTTAAATAAATGCTGCACATTTTAGACTGCCCTTCCATAGTCTCCATAATACGGAAATCCTGTGTAGTGGTTTTGCTGCTCATTCCACATGATGATATGCCACACCTGTGCAGTAGATAGATTATTAATACAAAAAACACTAACAAATTATTTTTTCCGCAATCTTTGAAAGACATATTCCCTTTGAATGCCTACAAAAAATACTGATTTTTTTTCAAACTGCTGCAAAATAGGAACAAAACTAAGCGTTGCATTTATGTTTTTGTTCAGTATACATATCGGCATAACTTCTGTTTTATTTCATTAGGCTTTTATAATTATTACTTTAACAGAATTATACACAAGTCTTCTGAAGTTATAATTTTGATTCTCATTCAGATGGAAGGAGTCCTCAAATAAAAACCAGCTGCGATACAGTGAAAGCATCAAGATCCTGAAGGAGATGTATGAACGTTAGCAGTGTCCGCAATGCTTCCCAGGCCTTGTGTGGCAGAAGAACATGGGGCAACACAGCGATTTAACTTAGCGGGAGGAGATTCCTAGAGTCTACAGCTTGCTGAGTGTAGTAATTCAGTTTGTAGCGGTCGTTTCCTATGGGTTATATTCATATAATAAAGGGACTGCCACTCTTGTGTGAGGTGATTAAAACAATGATACCTTTGTCAATTTTTATATGGTTAAAATTAATTTGACAATGCATCTGTTTGCAATTGACTCTGAAGATTCCAAATTCCATGTAACGGTGAGATACTGAACACCTGACAGAAGTGGTCTTGATCCATACTTCACCTTTCATTTTTTGGAACTTAAGAAGGTGACCTGTGCTGGATAGGCAGGTGAAGATAGATGGGGGAAGCAGGAAGTCTTCCATTTTTCTCAGGATTGATACATTGACAGTACAGCAGGTGTATGTGTGTTGCATGTTTCTCCTTTTGGTATTTATCTGAAACTGGTTTTTAATTTATGTTTAATTAGCTTGAAATTTTCTTTGATTGACTGGTGTCCAGTCCAGGGTATCCCCTGTTATGTGCCCAGTGCTTCCTGTGTTAGTCTCCAGGCTCACATTGACCCTGTATTGGTGATTATGAATACATAAAAAAAGCATGACTTGGCATAACCTGAAGTTTATCAGAGATGGCAGTTCATCAAAGCAAATTGATTGGGTTGCAGTAGATAGCACCTAGAGCAACCCCGGCATGCAAAACTTATGAACAGAAGTAGCCTGTCACCTAGCTCAAAATAACAATGCAGCTTTCTGAGGCAAAGGTGAAAATTTTATGTGGATATTACAAATGGACATTTCTTGTCCATTGATAATTCCACACAAATGACAGCACACAGGTATGGTCTTAAGTACTCTTCTCCCTGCCCACTGTATACTGTGGGGAGATTTAACGGCTGCAAATCCAAGGTGATACAGGTATGGACTGGTTAAAATAATTCAACATTATTAAGGGAATGCTCATTGAAAATGGCTGGACTTGGAATAATCTCTATTTTTTTGAAAGCACAAACATACTAACTGCAATGGCTCTGTATAACTGGTGAATTAACTCATGATAACTAGGGAACATATTTATTTATTATTCACTATCTAAAATTCATGTTTTGTCAGTGGTGGCAATTACTGTTAAGTGGTGTTAAATGCCTTTGAAATGGGGTGCAGTATTAGTCTTGAGAAAAATATTTTTAAAATGTGAATGTTCCAGGATGTCTTCATTTGATTGTTGCCATTTTTCTTTTATAGAAATGCATTAAGCATGCTTGGCATTTATCCCACAAAAATATGAAAAAAAGTCCCCTATAGCATTTAGAGTATCTAATAAGTCAAGTAGAGTTTAATACACATGACACTCAGCTTTCTAGGTGAAATAATTCAAATGCCTTTAGGGCCAGTGCTTCCCTTATATGGACATCATGGATAAAGCAGAGTGAAAGGAAGGAAAGGAACATATGGGCCAGCGGCCAGAGGCAGTGTGGATATTCTCTCTCAGGGTGTGTGCGCAGTCGGCCAGAGGCAGTGCGGATATTCTCTCTCAGGGTGTGTGCGCAGTCGGCCAGAGGCAGTGCGGATATTCTCTCTCAGGCTGTGTGTGCAGTCGGCCAGAGGCAGTGCGGATATTCTCACTCAGGGTGTGTGCGCAGTTGGCCAGAGGAAGAGTGGATATTGTCTCTCCGGGTGTGCGCGCAGTCGGCCAGAGGCAGTGCGGATATTCTCTCTCAGGGTGTCTGCGCAGTCGGCCAGAGGCAGTGCGGATATTCTCACTCGGGGGGTGTGTGTGCAGTCAGCGAGATGCGGTGTGAATATTCTCACTCAGGGTGTGTGTGAGCCGGCCAGAGGCAGTGTGGATATTCTGACTCCAGCGTGTGTACAGCTGGCCAGAAGCAGTGTGGATATTCTGACTCAGGGTGTGTGTGCAGTCTGCCAGAGACAGTGTGGATATTTTCACTTGGAGTGTGTGCAACTGGATGAAAAAGAGACAACTTCTGGATGAAGAGGACAAAGTGGCTCCTTGAACCCACAAATACTTATCTGACCACAAACAGGCACTTGGACAGGTTATTGATTTTACAGATATAACATGGATTAAAATGTACTTCTGTGACAGAAATTTGCAGTGCTCCGAGCAGATATCTCTAATCTGTTATTACTTTATTACAATGTGTCCAAGGCCTTAGTTATAGTATTTTCACAATAAAGTTGTTTGAGATACTCTAATGGCTTTACATTTTAATGCATTTCTGCAGACAGAACCCAGTGTCCCAGGATTTTTTTTCAGTTTGTTACTTTTCTTTATACATTCTAGAGTTAAATGTCACAGTCACAGCTGGAGTGGCCACCCACAACCAATTGGCAAATATTAGAAATGGGTTTATTGTTACACACAGCACATAATCATGCTACAGGTGTGGTCATTCATTCATTTCCTTCTCCAGGCAATTGTTATGTATTATTACCCACGCCTACAATAAGCATATTTACACTCACTCTGGTTAATGTCTCCTTGCCCTAGCCTGAGTTTTGGTTCTTCTTACTCAGTCTTAGTTGGATGGTCTCTTCGTCTGGCTTTAAATTTGTCTTTCATGATAGCCATTGTCACTTGGCACTTGAGTTCCTCTTAGTCGCCTCAGCCACTGAGTAGTTGGAGCCTCACCAGCCGAAGAGGAAAGGACAGGCAGGCAGAAAACCCTGACGTGGGAGTGCCCTATAACTAGAACCCATATACCAGGCTCAGGCAAAGTAAGTTTGATTTTCTTTAACTCTGTTGTGTTGTCATGACAATTTATGACATGATGTTTTTCACCTTATCTTTGCAGCCAGTTAAGCTAACCTGAAATAGCAATGACCATTGTCTGAAATGAATGGGCTTTCCGGGGGTGGCTGTTCAAAGGTCCTGACTTAAACAAACAGCCGTGTCGTGTCAACTTAATGACAATAGGTACAATGCCAACTGCTAAATCTTAAACTTATGCTATACATATAATTACTGTATATGTGCATGGTGGTAGTAACTCATCAAAAGCTAGAAGTGTATGATTTTCTCCTGTACTAGGCCTCAGGAACATCACTCTTAAGGGTCCAGCAGAGGTCAACATGCATACTGGGACTCCATTTACCTTGATATTTTACCTTGATTTTTCCATATTAAAGAGAGTGCAGGATCCTATTTCGGCAAGTCCAAATGTGTTCAATATATTAATATAAGAGCCTAAAAATTACACCAACATTCTGAGTGCATTGCTGAAATCAGCAAAAAGATACCCGTTAATTGTTCCATGAATATTTCCTTATATTTATGAATAAACACTCTGAACTCTTCGTGGGGTATATATGTGAGACGCTGGAAGAAGTCTACTGATATTCACTGATATGGCATATGGCATTCTTGGTAGAATACAGTACAAAATCTAACTACAAACCTCATTCACTGCGAGATAGTAGACAATTGTGTAAACAAAAATCACAGAGTGAACTCAATATATGGTGTTATTGCAAGTTTATTCATTTAGTATTATAATATACAACACAAATTAAAAACAAATACAGTGGTACCTTGGAACACAAACTAAATTGCAATTTGGTTGAGGTTCAAGTCACATTTCCCCATAAGAAATAATGTAAATGAATTTAATCTACCAACCTTACTATGAAGCATTGACAATCAATATAAAACTAATACACACATGGAAAAAATGACAACCCCATGCTCCAAAGCACACATGCACCACCTTCAAGGCTCGCTATAATTTCCTTTTTAAATTCTACAGTTACTCTCAGTCTTTGGTTTGCTGCAGTTTGGTTTTCTACAGTTACTTTCCTCTTTGGTTTGCTGCTATCACTGCTCACTTTCTTAGGGGCCATGATTACTGTATCAGTAAATGTACTGTACATAATGCACAAAAAATTTCACACCAAACACAGCTTTCGCACGTTCAACTCGGTCGAGAGATACAGTTAGATGGAGCAATTCCTAGGCATTGGCATCTCAATTGGTCCATTTACCTTTCTGTCAGGCCATCAGAGACGCATTTCGATCTTTTTTAGTAGGCCTGTTTTGTTTTGTCCTGTTCCAAGTTTTCAGTCGAGTTGCAGTTAGATTTTTCTTGACCGACCCGTTTAAGTTCCAAATTGGCAGAGTTGAACGTGTCTCGACCCATACAAATTTTAGCAGGCATGGTCGAGTTCCATGATTTAGGTCGAAGGTACAAGTTGAAAAATATTAAACAGACCTGTTTGATGTCCAAGTTGGTCCAGTTAAGAGGCGTTCGAGTTCCAAGGTTCCATTGTATATAGTCATGAAAAGGTGTCAAAAGATACATTGAATTTTTCCATAGATATAGAGATGAAATTACATATCACAATATCAGAGAAATACATTATTTATAATAGAGACAAGACAACTAGAAAATTATGCCAACTGACACAAAATTTTGAATTTAATGAATATAGTACTAAGTCTGGTATTCATTTTATTATGTTCAAGAGAATTAGGATTGTGACTAACATTTTAAGAGTGTAATAGAAGCTTAATGGGGGTCAATTCTCCCATGTGCTGAAGTAAAAAAGGCGCGTAGCTGCATGCTTTTTACACTTAAACATATTTTCCGATCGACTTAAGTCTGGGATTTAAATGCACTTAGGTTGTTTCCGAATTCAGGGGCTGTAAACTTCTAAAGCTGCGTTCAAAGACTGAATGCATCACAGCAGTGCAACAAGGCATCATGGCCCATTTCCACGAAGGATGCACCTGATAGATCTTTTGCAGCCAACATATCCCAATATTCATTGTGCAGAGGTAAAGTGGGTGAGTCCCGGCTACTCAAGGGTAAGGACAAGAACAGCTGGTGGCGCAAATAGGAAATTATCCGTAGGCTAGACCTTCCCATTTGACAACGCTTTGTGTTCGACCTTTGAAGAACGCAGCCTGCAAAGACTATGGGTGTTTCTCAATACCAAGAATGTGAAGATAATACCTGTGGTCTTAGTAAGACTGGTCTTGCTAACTTGCCTCCCAAGAACTTGGGGCGCAATGAATCATGGGACTGGTCTAATTTGGGAAGGGTGCACCAATGCATTCTTGATTTTTGGGGCAGGGCAAGAATGACATCCAAGGATTTCTACAGTCCTCTGTACTTCTGTTGGAGTACTGGAACTTGTCTTCGGCAAAGAAGATGACATAAAATGGGTACACAAATACAGTCAAGTACCCATATTGAGAAACAGCTCATGTCTTCATAGACCACGTCCTTCGAAGGATGCACCCCTGAATTTGGACAGAGCATTAAGCTAGATATGAATTTTGGGAAGAGAAACATCAAAATATTGGTGTGTCACATGTTAATTACCCTTATGCGCATACGGGCAATGCCTTAAGTGATTTTAAGTGTATTTTCAGTACGTGCTCTGGAGTGCCATATTAAGTCAGACACCTCTACATGGCCAAATGCAATATTGCAGTGCTCAGAAAACTAAACATGTAACAAAAACATTCTTTTTACATTTGTTATACATTTAGAAGTAAATATTACGATCCAAAACGCATGTCAGTAATTAATTTAATTATATAAGAATTATAAAAACATAATATATAGAAATATATAGGCTAAAGTTTATAGAAGTATATTACGCAGGAATCAAGTGACATCTACCTTGTCAACATGACTAGTAGGCGGATCAATTAGGCTAGATGACTGGTCAATTAAAAAATCATTCTTTCAATTAAAATGAGTGGAAAATAGGTTCTCAGTCCTAAAACACAGTGCATGTACTTGCGCTTCTGCGAGAATGGAACAGAGAGACGCTCATGTCTTGATGTACTTCAACTGATCTACACTTAATGCATCACATTTCTGAATGGATTGTAAAATGCTCCCATATTTTCTTACACATACATGCACTTCTCACATACACTACAAACACCAGGTCAAGGGTCCCCAGTGGAACTACCTGACCAGGTAAACATTCTATGCTCAATGGTGTAGGTGTTTTTAGTATCAATGACTAGCAATTAGTTTGGAATAATACATGGCAGCTTATGCTGTTGCATATAAGCTTGTTTGGAGTATGTAGTTAGTTGCATTATTATTTTCTACATTTTTAGTAAAATCTGCTAAGATCGTTCATATTTACACCATATCTGTTGGTTAGCCATATATGATAGTTTACATAAATTGTTCTGTATATGGAATCGTTCTTAAGCACAATATGGGTCATTCTCATGAACTCATTACCATGACATATCAATTTTCTTTAATTTTTAAAATTATTTTCCTAAATTGTATTATTGTCTAAAATGTCCATTTTGCCTTATTGAAGATTGCACCATGCACATATGATAAAGTCAATGAGATAATAAGAGTTCCTTTTTTGGCCGAGTTTATCTGCCAATGTAAATACCTTTAACTCAGTTATTCTGAGTCATTAGAAAGGCCCCGGTTTCGTTCATTTGGTCTTGGGTCAGGGGTTTCGCTTGTGTGTGTTTGGATTTGCCAATGTTGATAAAGAGATGCTCCTCTAAAAAGGCGCTCTCTAGAACGGACAGAATGGACTGACGGAACTTCTGTTGAAAGTCCTCACACAAAAAGACATACAGGACAGGGTTCAGGCAGCTGTTCAGAAATGCCACACTAGTGGATAGGGGCACTCCAATAGACACGGCCTTACAAAGGGTCCCACTGAAATCACCATCAGAATTGCACTTCAAGTCCAAATACTGGAATATGTGAAATGGCAGCCAGCAGAGAAAAAAGGCCAGAATTACTGCCAGAATGATGCGGAAGGGTTTTAATTTCTTCTTTTTCTGAAGGGATACAATACGCTTGCCGATAGCTAAGTATGATCCTAAGATGATAATAAAGGGGATGAAGAACCCTACGACACTTCTCAAAATAATGAGATCTCTATGAATTGTTGCAGTGATTCTTGGGGCACCACAAACGGTAGAGTTTTTATACTGAAACACTTGTTTATAAGCACTGTATGGAATACTGCAACCAAGGGAAATTAACCATATGGTTATACAGATTACTTTGGCTTTGCATATGGTGCGTTTGTTCTGAGCCCATACAGCCATCCATGTTAACAAGCAGCGATCAAGACTGATGACCATCAGCAGGAAGACACTGGTGAACATGTTCAGCACTCCAACCAGGGTGTTGAGCTTGCAGAGGAAGTCTCCGAAGGGCCAGACGAAGCCTCTGGAGATGTAGACAATATCAAAGAGCAGGAAAGCAGTAAAGAGAAAGTCAGCCACCGCAAGGTTAAGAAACCATATGATGTTGACTGTCCGCTTCATCTTGAAACCTGTCACATAAATGACCAGCCCATTTCCAAGAGTGCCAAGGAGAAACGCCACACAGTATACAACTGTCGCCACAACGTGTACGTTCCCTCTGCTGATGTAAGACGAGTTCCCCCTCTGGGATTCATCTGTGATGTTTACTGGGTCTCCCATGACTTTTATTAAAAAAAAGTAAAGAAATAGATCATTAAATGAAACACACCATGGTGAAACTTAAACTCAAAGCAAAAAAACAGCCAATATTGTCAAACAGCAGGAAATGCATAATTAAATGCTTAATTTAAAATACTATTTCCAGCAACCAAATTAACCATTAAAGCCTAAAATAATACCTTGTATTTGTTGATTTAACTTCTCATTATACATAAAAAGCAATAATAAACAAAACTGATTCCTTATACTACTTAGGGCATCGTAAGTTAGCATTATTCTATAGGAACCAGGATCATATATTCATTTTCTAAGGCTCAGTGAATAGCACAGCTGTTTCACCTCTTTAGAGCTGGGGGATAAAAGTGATAATCCGCTTGTAGGATATGGATCCAAGTGAAGAAAAACAGCTGAGCAAAAATGAACGCGAGCAAAATCACTGCGTAAATATGTTACGTAAGTGTAAGATGTGTAAAGCTTAATAATATGTTTCTTATAGGTAACATTTTTAAAACCAGTAAAATGCACTCTGCTACTCTCTCCCGATAGTAAATTAATAACAAAAAAATTAATCCCGATATGTTAAATTATTTTAGGGACAACCCTCCCCAACCTGACAGTAAAGTATATAACAGGAATTATGAGTATACTTAAATACTGATACTTTGCGGCACAGTAGCCGTGTCAAAAAACATTAAAAACATACGTCTGCAATGTATGTACAAGTTTGATATAGATAACGGTGGTTAATCCTACGTACTAATTAGCACATATCTTTTATACAGCACATCATAAACGCTGAAAAATACTGTTTCACTTTTCCTGTGGTGTATTTTTTGAAGTACAAATAAAACAATATAACTTTATATTTATCTATAAACTCCATATAATAGAGTATGTCAGTCTATAAAACAGGGATATTCAAACACTGGTGTCTTACCTATAAGTACTTCTTTTTGATCTTTTACAGACGATCGTACGTGCTTCTTGAAGCTTTCTGCCTGAACTGACAAACTTTGAGAGGAGTAGCCTACATTTTAGCTTGGCATAGGTACAGCTCCTCTCAGTGTTAATATGAAGTGGAACCATTTCAGCCATTTATCACATCTTTTAAAAAATGTATTTATTATTTTTCTGTTAATGTTGCTCTTTTGGTCTATATTTGATTACATGTATGACAAATACATTAAAAAGTAGGCTACTTAAAATACGAATTGAATCGCTAAACTGAACTTATTTTGTATAATTCCTTGGTATAGTCATTCTGTGGTAGGAAGGACGAGTAATTAACTATTTAAAATTAATATTACACTATTACATATAATTTCTAAATAATCGGTGTTTTTCTTTATAAGAACATTAATATTCGATGCATGCTGTTACCAGACAGCTACTTTGCACTTGATGGTGCAGATTAACACATATCCTTATTTACAAATGCCACACTTTTTCTAACATTACTTTGATTATTCCAGTCATTCAGCACAAAGTGTTTGTGAACGTTTTTAATATCAATATGTATGTGAACACATAACTTAAAATGAAAGGAATCAATAATACTGCGTGTTACTTACAACCAGTCCTACTGTTTTTTTCCCAGAAGGCGCTCGTTAAAATGTTTAAAATAAACGCTTCAGTAGTTTTTATGACGCAAAGGTTGCATTATTTCTGAACGATCGATATTTGCGTGCAAACATTTTAGCAATACCCTTATAACAGATCAACGTAAAAGTAGTGGAAGAAACAAAACAACTGAAAGAACTCCTCTGTCTTTTGTCGGGTGGCCTGGTTTAGGAACCTGACTCTCATGATACTCTGGGCTGAAATTTTGGGAAGTTAGGATGTAATACGCCCCCCCACAAAAGTCATACATGCCCAGGACGGAACACACAAAACGAGAATATAAATGAGAATTCAGTCGACTAGGCGAGACTGATCTGCTGTGACTTAGTTTGCAATGTAACCAATTAGATGTTAGGTTTTGTCTAAAGCCCGCCCACCGACTTTGACAGATCATTTTAGTGGTTGCTGGTATAATTTAAATTGTAAGTTAAAGAACCTGACATTTACAAATACGTATAAAGCAAATATTGGAAGCCAATAGGTTGTACCAGAACTGTTTTAAGTGATTATTTAAATAATCGTTTAAATTGTAATTTAAATTATAAATTTAAAAATATTTACAAATTTATACATATTAATTAATCTCGTGCTCCTGACAACGTGACCTGGTATAAAGAAAGTTGGGCTGCGATCCCTGATAACGGTGACTTGCATCACACGAAGGCTCGAAAGTGTTTACGAAAAGTGTTTACTTTTCTACGTGTGTTCCCGCAGAACAATCCCTTAAAAGGTAGGGAGAGCTTCTTAAGTGTGACGTTACTAGGCGCCGGAACACCTGATTGGTTGACATCAATGGCTCGAGAATCAATTATTCCTTCCATGCAGCAACTGCTTGACTGCGGCATGAAAGAAAATGGTGTTCTTTATAAATATAACAATGCAGCAGAAATGCTTCAAAATATTGCATCAGTCAGAATTGTAGAGAACCTAAAAATAAAATACTAAATGAACAAACTGAATCCTGAATTAAACTAAATCATGACCCGTAAATATGATTCTCATCGATTGGGCGCAGGAACCCGCCTCCTCAGATTGTAGTATCACACCAATTTAATTTTATTTGTTCTATAAACCACCTGCTTGCACCAATATGTGTGTAGGTCATAGATATTACAATGAGCAATGGCACAAATTGTATAAAGAAAAGTTACATTACTGGCCAGACATAAGAGAATGTCCAGTATGCTTCATTATTAACTGCTAAGGACTATTCCCTATGGGAGGTATTTTCTGCAAAAAATAAAATGAAAATGTATTTTCTTTTTATCATTTTCAACCTCCACTTTGCCATTTAGTTAACAAAGTTTGTGCAAAAATCCTGCAAAAATTAAAATGAAATAGCACCGTTTGCATTTAAATTTTCCACTCGTGGAAAATTAAAAATTAAAAAATAAAATTAAAAACCCTTTTTGTCTTTTCATTTTCCAATTTGCCTTTTCATTTTCAAGTTTACTACATGCAAATATATGTTAATCAGAGCGGGCCGGTGGGCGGAGCTACTGATCACTGCTGCGCTTTCTCAGTGAGTTTGCCGATTCCGGAGTCTTTGTGTTTCTAAGCCATGGTCAACCTTGTCCCCCAAACTAATGGTAAAGTGACAGGCGGCTTAAGTTAGCCACTTATCTGCAGCTTCCAATTCGTTTTGCAACGAATCGTTTTCGATTCGCAAATGGTGCTATTTCATTTTAATTTTTGCTGGATTTTTGCACACAGACTTTGGAAACTAAATGGCAAAGTGGAGATTGTATTTTCTTTTTATCATTTTCATTTTATTTTTTGCAGAAAATACCTCCCATAATTCCTGGGTGTTTTTCGGGAAATAGACTTATATGTAAATGAATCTGCAGTGTCAACTCAAAAGTTTTGATATACTGTGACTTTTTGTCCTGGTGCCAGGACAAAGACCTATCTCTCAACGTCAGTAAAACAAAGGAAATGATAGTGGACTACAGGAGACAGCAAGAGGGGACACACCAGTCTATCTACATCAGCGATGATGTCGAAAGGGTCAGCAGCTTGAAGTTCCTTGGTGTGAACATCACAGAGGACCTTTCTGACACTGTGGTCAGGAATGCTCACTAGTGGCTCTGCTTCCTGAGGAGGCCGACGAAGTTCAGCATGAATGCCAAAATCATCTCCATCTTCTGCAGGAGCACAATTGAGAGCTTGGTGACAGGCTGCACTACAGGATGGTATGGTACACACACACACACAACATCACCTTCCTTATTTTTCATTATGAATCCATACGTTTCTTAGGCCAGTTCGCTGTGCATTCAGATTTCAAGGGCGAAACCTAACGATGATTGTAGTTATGTATAAGAAAAAAATCATTTTATCATACGGATCAGTTATTTTTTAGTTAAGTAATGTTTAGTTGTGAAACTGTACCCTTAACCATGTTAGTCTTAAATCATGACATCTTTGTTGTTTGAAAATTATATGAAAATCTCTTACATCGCACCCCATCCCCCAAAAACTGTTGAATGATTAGAGTATATATTGCTATTTATAGTACACCATTTTGCTCCTTTCAGAGGCGTGTACCTAGAACAGTGAGGGCAACTAGCGGTATGTATGAGGCGCCGAACCCGACAAAAGTGCTTCCGTGAGAACATGCATGCCCCCCTAAATTTGTTACTTGTAAGTAAAAAATTTACCAGATAAAAAAATAATCAAGCTTGTGGTGGAAAGACAGTCTAAACAGAAAGCATAGTGTTTCATATTTATAAAACTGTAAAAAGTGACTGCAAAGCATTGCCTAAATAAGTTACCGGTTTTCAAAATTGTCCTCTGCTTCTTAATGCTGCCAGTCTAGTGTAACTAATGCTTGGAGGACATTAAGGTCAAGTGCATCTGGCCCCCCTAACAGAAAAGCTGGCCCCAGTCTGGGGCCCCCAGTTGAAATGGTCTAGAGCAGGGGTGGCCAATCTTATCCAGAAAGGGCCACTGTGTGTGCAGGTTTTCGCTGCAACTGCCTAATTAGATTACTAATTAGAGGACTGATTGACTGAAGAGTCCTCACACCTGGGTTTGAACAGCTGACCTATGGGTTACCCCAAAAACCAGCACACACACCGGCCCTTTGCGGATAAGATTGGCCACCCCTGGTCTAGAGCCACCCCTCATCCCTTATGAATAATTCCAGTTCAACACTGAGCAACGTTTAAACACAAAACATATTTTTCAATCAAACTTTCTATATGATTTGTGTGTGTGCACGTGGGTATATTCCAGCATGCATACTAAAGCCCATTGAAGCTCTAACAGCCTCCTTGCGGATGTCTGTGAGATCGTCCTCATTCAAGACACCTCTGGGCAGGTAGAGGGTCAATAAGCATGTGGAGGCATATAAAACCATTTGCTGGCTCCCTCCTGGTCATAAAACATGACCTCCATTTGATTATGAAAGCCAAGAGGGGGAACTGCATCAGTGCCACTCCAAAATATCAGCAAGTCCTCATAGGAGAGAGGAGCTCTTCTTTCTAGAAACACACATGCACAAACAGTGAAACCACATACTGTAGATCTCTGACTTTTACACTACTAGAGTAGCATAGCATACTAGTGCATGGACATAGACATCATACACAATGAATAATCGCTGAGGTACCTGACTGAGATATAAATGGCAATATAAAATTAAGGGATAATACAAGGAAGTACACACACCTTCAATTGTGTTCATAAGGCTGTGAAAGAGAAACACAGTGTCCTCCTCTACATCCCTTCTCCTTCTCACTCCACTGAACACAATGCAAGGCCTGGAATTAAGCCCTCATCATTGGTTTCACCTTGTGTGTGAAGACTTCCTTGAAAACTCTCCAGTGCCTCTTAATTGTGTCCCATACGTCGCCACATGAGTTCACTCCATCGGTAAATTGGCTAATCATGTTGTTTGGCCTAAGATTAATAGGGGCAATTGCTGTCATTAGCTTAATACAGAAGGGTGGACAATGGATAGCATTAGTCCACACTATGGCATATATATGAACATTTAGTTATACAGTGGTGCCTGCAGTTCACAAACACAATCCATTCCAGGAAAGTGGTCGTGAACCAATTTGCACACAAACCAAAGCAATTTTTCCCATAAGAAAGCATTGGAATTCAATTAATTTGTTCACAAGCCTACCAAATAATAATTTTTGTTAATTAATTTTCTGGTTTTTGTAGTAAAAACTTTAAAGAAAAACACAATATTGTGTGGCGACGGGTGGACCGAGGCATCGCGGGAGCAGAGAGAGACATGGAGACGTGCTTGCCAGGGAATTCATGCTCTTTATTAACAGTCCTTAACCCTTGTATTGTTGTTGTTGTTGTTAGGGTGTCCCTATTGTTGTGCGTGTGTTTGCCCGTGTCTTGTGTGTACCCGGTCCGATCTTTGCGTGTATTTAGCGTGCGTATATCTTCCACCGTGTGTGCATCTTGCAGTTCGGCGTCTGAGAACCTTGTGTTTTCTGTCTGTGTATTTGGGCTCGGTGCTCATTGGTTGCCTGTCGTGGTCCTTCTATTTACAATTGCATGCGGGGCAAACTGGGACATGCACCCCGCTGGTGCTACACTATTATAAAAAAGGAATCTGGTCGAGCAATCTGTTTGTCGACCAAATTTTGTATGTGAACCAATGCATTTTTTTCACAACATTTTTGATCGCGAACCAAATTGTTCGTAGACCATGGTGTTCGTGAACCGCAGGCACCATTGTACCAAATTACAGCTTTTTAGAGTAGTCATTTTAGCTAGAAGATGAATACAAATATGCAGGAGGTCACAGGTTTTTAAACAACTTGAAGTATTGCTATATAAAAGGCACTAAAATTAGTTGCTTTTTTTATGAGTTCCCAAGTTTGAGATCTTGCCTTGAAATTTGCCTTGAGGCCCAATGGATTTAGGACCGTATCCTGAAGAAACGTTACAACTGAATTTCATTAAAAGCATTCAACTTTAGATATGTGCTTAGATAAATTTAGATCATTTAGATAATCTGTGATCAGATTCGGGTTTATGAGAATTTCTCCGTCAGTTTCATACCAAACTTGATATCGCAATCTGGAAATTTACACATCATACGATTTGCATTAATTAATTATCATTTTAAATTACACCGTACATGTTGGTTATTTGTATCGGTACATAGTACACGTGATTATGTTGCACATCACCAGATATTGACACTTTGGACAAATTTTACAGAAGTTCTGTTTCAAATTACAAACAGTACTTGGTTTATGAGTTGTCAGTAGTTTCCTAGAGTAACAGTTTTAATTAAACACTTGTAAATTACAATTTGTGATTAACTTGGGCTTACTACAATAACGTGATATCCATGTTTAACAACACACATTTAATTCATTCATTCGATGTAAAGAGTGGACAAATGTAAGAACAAAAGGAATTAGCCAAAATACCTAAATTATGAGTCCTCTGGAATGCGATCGGGGGTGGGGGGGGTATGAAATATATTAAA
>JAODKC010000137.1:21275198-21302966 GCA_026777985.1 Mormyrops attenuatus | reverse complement strand
TTCCAATCCGATCCTGGTTATTCGATAAAACAAGATCAAGAACGGCTTCTCCCCTGGTAGGGGTATTAACAAACTGAATAAGTGGATACCTGCACCTACATGACTATATACATGCATACATATATACACTATCTTGCCAAAGGTATTGGGACACCTGCCTTTACACACACATGAATTTCAATGACATCCCATTCTTAATGCATAGGCTTTAATATGGAGATGGCTCACCCTTTGCAGCTATAACAGCTTCAATTCTTCTGGGGAGGCTGTCCACAAGGTTTAGGAGTGTGTTTATAGGAATTTATGATAATTCTTCCAGGAGTGCATTTCTGAGGTCAGGCACTGATGTTGGATGAGAAGGCCTGGCTTGCAGTCTCCGCTCTAATTCATCCCAAAGGTGTTGTATCGGGTTGAGGTCAGGGCTCTGTGTAGGCCAGTCAAGTTCCTCCTGACTCACTCATCCATGTCCTTATGGACCTTGCTTTGTGCACTGGTGCACATTCATGTTGGAACAGGAAGGGGCCATTCCCAAACTGTTCCCACAAAATTAGGAGCATGAAATTGTCCAAAGCGGCTTAGAATGCTGCAGCATTAAGAATTCCTTTCACTGGAACTAAGGGGTCAAGCCCAACCCCTGAAGAACATCCCCACACCATAATCCCCCCTCCACCAAACTTTACACTTGGCAAAATGCAGTCAGGCAAGTACCGTTCTCCTGGCAACCGCCAAACCCAGACTCGTCCATCAGATTGCCAGACAGAGAAGCATGATTCGTCACTCCAAAGAACACATCTCCGCTGATCTAGAGTCCAGTGGCGGCGTGCTTTACACCACTGCATCTGACGCTTTGCATTGCACTTGGTGATGTAAGGCTTGGATGCAGCTGCTTGGCCTTGGAAACCCATTCCATGAAGTTCTTTACACACTGTTGAGCTAATCTGAAGGCCACACGAAGTTTGGAGATCTGTAGCTATTGACTCTGCGGACAGTTGGTTACTTCTGCACAATGTACGCCTTAGCATGCGTTGTCCGCTCTCTCTGTGTCTTTATGTGACCTACCACTTCATGGCTGAGTTGCTGTTTGAGTTGCTGTTGTTCCCCATTGCTTCCACTTTGTTACAGTACCACTAGCAGTTCACCGTGGAATATTTAGTAGCGAGGAATTTTCACGAATGGACTTATTGCACAGGTGACATCCTATCACGATACATATATATATACACATATACATATACACACATGCACACATATCTAGATGTGTGTCTGTGTGTATAATGGTTTGCATGAGGAAGATAGAATAGGCAATAATATGTGAGATACCTTTGTAAATGAGTAAGATAATATAAAGGAACATACAAACATAGAATCTAGATATACTGATAAATAGTAAACACTTAGACAAGACACACACAACAAGCATATCTTAAAACAGGTCCTTCTCTCTTTCAGGTATTGTGTGTGAGAAGGGAGGGGGGGATGTTGGATTCCTAAAATAACAGCACTCTAAGTTTCACCCTTATTGGTTCCTAAATGTGCAGACTATGGGGAACCCAGCTTGCTCTAGTTCAGATCTTTAAATCAAGGCCCAGGTTGTTATTCCTAGGGTTCTAAATCTCTGAACCATTGTTGGAATACTGGCCTTCCTTTGCCTTGTTATATGAGTCATCGTGAGTGTGTGTGTGTGTGTGTGTGTATTATGTTTATACTGTATTATATTGTGTGGACCACAATGTAATAAAAACCTATGTTGTCATTTAGGGACCATTTTTCAGGTCCCCACAAAGATCTGAGAACGCAATCAAAAAACTGAAAATGCCAAAAGTCTCGTATTTTTTTTGGTTACTTATGGTTAAGGTTAGGGCTTGGTAGGGGTTAAGGTCAGCATGTTTGGGATTAGAGTTCTCCCCATAGTAATGAATGGGGAGTCCCCACAAAGATATAATTACAAACCTGTGTGTGTGTGATCTTACAGAAGCTTGATTTGTCACTCCACAAAACACATTTACACTTCCCAGAGTCCAGTGGCGACGTGCTTTAAACCACCCCATCTGATGCTTGCCATTGTGCTTGGTGATGTGAGGTTTGCATGAAGCTGCTTGGCCATGGTAGCCCATTCCATGAAGCACCCAGCTCCCGGTACTGGAGTTAATGCCAGAGAATGTTTGGAACTCTATGGTTGCTGAGTCAACAGAGCATTGACAACTTTTACACACTACGTGCCACCGCACTCGGCAACCCTGCTCTGTTACTTTACGTTGTCACCATGGCTGAATTTATGTTGCACTTTGCAATAATTCCACTTACAGTTGACCATGGAATATCTAGCAGGGACGAACATAAGTGCCATGGTATACACAGCACCTTCCGTGTTCGGTGAAAAAGGCCCTTACAGCCTCCATGCGCATAGCCGAAAGCTCATGCGGAAAAGTGAAGTATGAATTGGCCTTAATGCATTTCACTTGCAGTTGAACACTTGTAACACCAAGATTTTGTGTCCGCACAGCCACCAAGTGTGCTGGTCCTCACCTACTGCCTCTGTTTTGGAATATTGTCCTTTCCTCTTACACGATCGTTCTTACTAAACCAAAAAAAAATAAAAAAATTGCATGCAGAGGACCAGTAGGGCTGCATGAAATTTTCTCTTACGATTCGTCAGAAATATTTTTCTTTATTCTGATTATCATTAGCATTAGCATTACATATTGGCTTTATGAAGATGGAACAATCAATATGTAGCGATGCACAAAAGGTAATTAGCATATATGGTGTGTACTTTGATATTCAGTCCTTTCATTATATTATACATTCAGTCAGTAAATGTTTACACACGACTTTGTTGAAAATGTCTGAATGTTTCAGTTTTCCAGTACCATACCATTATGATGACATTGTTTGAAAAGAGATATAAAAAATTTAGCCTTTAATTTTTGTGTTCCTTATATAACTCACTTTATTTTGTCATTCTAACAGTGTTAAAGGATGATATTTTTTGCACATCACACCAGTGTTTTCACACTGTGTAATATGTATAATAAGACAGAATAAATTTGAATAAGACAAAATGTTTTCTTTTAAGAACATTGTTTTGTGCAGGTGTATAGAAATGAGGAATAGACAGCAATATGAAAAACTCATAAGGAAATGATAATATAAGCTGCAAGGTGTGATGAACAGCTGAAGACAAATTATCAGAATATATTTTCCTAATTCATTGTCTTCTACATTTTGTATATTACCATTTTTATTTGATTTGACTAGTAAATGTCATAAAAGCAACTTAGCCTCATTTGATCACATAATGCTTTTTGCTTATCTGAGGTGGCTGACAAATCAGAAGTATTTAAGGATCATTTAGAGAGACAGCAGGGTAGTTTTGAGAAATCAGTGGCTCCCCAGGTACTGGTGAAGAGGCTGAAATAGAGTTAGTCGACCTCCTCAATAGTGGGACCTGAAGAAGAGCTGCTGGCCCCCCCGGGGAATCCCCCAGGCATCCCCCCTGGCATGCCACCAGCCCCCTGGTAAAGTTTTGTGATGATAGGATTACACACTTTTTCCAGCTCTTTTTGTTGATGCTCATATTCATCCTTTTCTGCCGTCTGTGAAGTACAGCGGGAGAAGGAGCAGTTAAAACAGTTTGGAATTTAGTAAAAAATAATAAAAATAATACAAAAAAGATTTATCATCATCAGAATGAGATAACATCTGTTAATCACCACGTGACTATCAAAGACCTGCATTTGTCCTGGACCTCTAAGATTACCTGATTCTTGTCCAGCCAGGAAATCACTTCATTGCACTTGTCTATGATAATCTTCTTGTCTTCTGCACTGATCTTGTCCTTCAGCTTCTCGTCTTCCACTGTACTCTTCATGTTGAAGGCGAGGGACTCCAGCGAGTTCTTGGCCGTGACTTTTTCTCGCTGTACTTCATCTTCAGTACGGTACTGCTCCGCCTCCTGCACCATGCGTTCGATATCTTCCTTTGTCAGTCGACCTGAAAGGAAACACAGGGCATTTTTACACAGCTACTAACCTGGTCATCGAAGTTCTTCAGAATCTAGGGCTTCGAAAGGAAGATGGTGTTTATTACAAAATGAACTACTACAGTCGATGCAGTGTTTTCTATATTTTTCAGAACACACCATTGGCAGCAGCATTCAAATACTCCTTTTCATCAGCTAGACAGTTTAAGGCAATATACTCAAAGTAACAATGTTTAACATCATTGTGCTTCTAACCCATGGGTGTCAAACTCTTTTCAGTGAATGGGCCACACTGAAAATTGTCCAAACTCATGTGGACCACATAAAAATAATGTTTGCTAGATTAGTAAAACATTATTAACACCTTAGTATTTGTTTTATTTATTTTTATTTATTTATTTATTGTCTATACATCTTTTTGGTTTCAGTAGTACAGGTTTCTTTTCTCCCAGTGGACATGTTAAATGAACAATTGCATTGATTATAAATCGTGTACATCAACAGACTGGAATGTTTTATGAGACTTCCGAACTTATATAAATAATGAATGGTTTTCTCACATACGCAACCACTGAGAAGTTATGCTTAGTGATGCCAATATAAGAAAATGTAAAAATAGTGACACTAATGAGTACATACAACAGTAAAAGTATAAGAGTTATTTGTACTTTTATTACATTCAAATTTTAGTTAAACGTAATTACCCCGATCTGCAACCACTACCTACTCCCCCCACTGCACCTACTACGTGCCTTTCGTGACTCAGCAAAAGACGAAATGAATTTTGTACACAAAATTAATTTATTTAGTTGACAAAATGCGTTTCGTCCACAAAATGACTTTTCTTTTATTCAGCTCGAAAGCAATAGCCTATGTTTTGTCTATTATAACTGCATATTCGATGGTTAGAGGAGCTCAATACGTGGATTTGTCCAGGGAATAAAATCATTCCGTTTAAGTAAACATATCACTATCGATCTGAATATTCATTGATAATTTAACAAGACATGTTGGTTATACTATCAAGTTAAATGTTAACTGATTTCTACTAGGTACCCTGAAACTGGGTACCCTGAAACGGCATCATCACGATTGCATCATCGGCCTAACAGCGATATGTGACGGGGAAGGATTTCGGACGGGAAAAGAGATTTGACATGACACACCCTCTAAAGGAGTTTTTTTGTGGGATCTTCCAGTTCAATATGTTGATATTCAAAGTCTCTTGCGGGCCAGATCAGAACTTTAATCGTGCCGTTTCTGGGCCGCGGGCCGTATGTTTGACAGCCCTGTTGTAACCCAACCAGAAAAAAAAACTCTTTAAATAATAAGAATATTACTGTGTATTATTGTATTTGTACAAATTTTCATAATTATACTAATTTAATCATGCAGGTTGGTCGGATATATTATAAAATCGTTACAGAATTTTTTAATTCACAGTATTCAGAATCATACTTTATCGAATTTCTCTCATTCAAAAAGCTTCCACTTAATGTCTATTTTGCCAATTTCATCTACAACCATGTTATGTACCTTTGTCATTGGTGATGGTTATCTTGTTCTCTTTGCCTGTGCTCTTGTCTGCTGCTGACACATTGAGAATGCCATTAGCATCGATGTCAAAGGTCACCTCTATTTGCGGGACACCTCTGGGTGCAGGGGGGATCCCTGTCAGCTCGAATTTTCCCAGAATGTTGTTGTCTTTGGTCATTGCTCGCTCACCCTCAAATACCTGAACAAAAACCAGAGGGATGCCAGAATATCAATTGAAGAACCAAAACATTCACAAAACACAAAAATAATATCCATTGAATATGTAGCTTTGCACAAAATCTATTTAACTGCACACTCAGGATAACTACTGGTCATGTACTAATTATTTTAAAGACACATACTTAGTATGTTCGCAGTATCAGGTAGGATGCCATTCTTACAGAACAGCCTGAAATCTTTGAGCCATAGAATTCAACAAGGTGCTGGAAACTGTCCTTATGAAGTTACCCATAACATTTTTCCTATTGTAACCTTTAAGGTGGCTTTAATGAATCTGAGCCTGAACGTTCCTCATGTAAGTAGTCTCTTTCACCCTGAAAACTGCTACTGACTGGATGCTTCTTCTTTTTTTGTTCATCATAGCAGAAACACTGTAACAGGCGAAAATCCCCAACTACACCGCATTTAAAATCACTTAGGTCAAGCAGCTTGCTATTAACAGCTTTGTTAAACACTAACTGAAACTCTTGACCTTGTCTACATGCTTCATGTATTGAGATACAGCCACGTGATTCTCTGTCTGCAGACATATTTTAGACTTAAAACAAACCACAGACCTGAATAAGTACTCCAGGCTGGTTGTCAGAGTATGTGGTGAAGGTCTGTGTCTGCTTGGTTGGGATGGTGGTATTTCTCTTGATAAGCACAGTCATGACCCCTCCAGCAGTTTCAATGCCCAGAGAGAGAGGTGTCACATCCAGAAGCAGAAGATCCTGGACGTTCTCTGACTTATCACCTGCCAGGATTGCAGCCTGCACAGCTGGGAACAACAGTAAAGCAAATCTAACTGTATATGACATGAGTGAGTTGATGAATGTTACAATATTACACCGCATTTCTTGACATTCACTATTGGCTATAGGTAAATAATGACAGATATGAGACATACCAGCACCATATGCCACAGCCTCATCTGGGTTGATGCTCTTGTTTAGGTCACGGCCGTTGAAGAAATCTTGCAGCAGCTTCTGGATTTTGGGGATTCGAGTGGAGCCGCCCACTAGGACAATGTCATGGATCTGGGCCTTGTCCATTTTGGCATCCCTTAGAGCCTTCTCCACAGGTTCCAGGGTACCACGGAAAAGGTCAGCATTGAGCTCCTCGAACCTAGCTCTGGTGATGGAGGTATAGAAATCGGCTCCCTCATAGAGAGAGTCGATTTCAATACTTGCCTGGGTACTGGAGGACAGGGTTCTCTTGGCCCGCTCACACGCTGTCCGCAAGCGACGGACTGCTCTCTTGTTGTTGGTGATGTCCTTCTTAAACTTACGCTTGAACTCCCCAATGAAGTGGTTGACCATTCGGTTGTCAAAGTCTTCCCCACCTAGGTGAGTGTCCCCAGCAGTGGCCTTGACTTCAAAGATCCCGTCTTCAATAGTCAGAATGGACACATCAAATGTTCCCCCACCAAGGTCAAAAATCAGAACATTGCGTTCTGCACCAACCTATGGAAAATGTTTTGCATTTGAAAAGGACCGCAGATATCATCTGGAGGTCTGTGCTTCAAATCAAGATAAATTTACCTTCTTGTCCAGGCCATAGGCAATGGCTGCTGCAGTGGGTTCATTAATGATTCGTAGGACATTCAGCCCAGCAATGGTTCCAGCATCTTTGGTGGCTTGCCGTTGTGAGTCGTTGAAGTATGCAGGTACCGTAACAACTGCATTTGTTATAGACTGACAGTGGAAAAGAACGTTGCAATGTGTTATTTTATGTTGTCTTAGCTAACTTTTTAGCGAAATAATAGAATATGTATACGCGCAGAGATAATTTGCTAAGTAATTAAGTTATTTTTCATTTAAAATGTCTGAATTACAGGATTTGTATACTTCCAGTTCAATCTGATATATTTCCAGTTCAATCTGATTCAATCTGATCATTAAACCAAATTTTTTTTTTTTACGTTTATCACCTAACTTTTCTTTCTGTGTGAACTTTTAATGCCTGAACAATGTTAATCCATTGATTTGTAGAAAAAATTATTGTGAAATGTATTGCCTGTTTAAATATTGCACCAAACTTGTCTTAATATAGTGATTTCTGCAATTGTAGAATGTAATTTTCTGTAATTGATTTCTGTAATTGTAGAAGCTTCACTGGCATACCTTGCCCAAATAGGCTTCAGATATCTCCTTCATTTTTGTAAGCACCATGGAGGAAATTTCCTCAGGAAAGAATGTCTTCGTCTCACCCTTGTACTCCACCTCCATCTTTGGCTTCCCACCATCATTAACCACCTTGAAGGGCCAATGCTTCATATCTGATTGTACAACAGGATCATCGAAGCGCCGACCAATTAGACGCTTGGCATCTAGGGTGGGGCAAGTTGGATGAGTAGAAATGTAAATGCTCTTGGCAAACAGTGGGATAATTAAATTATAGGAATAAATACTTTGTAAAGACAATAATGTGTGTTTTATTACATATTCAAGATTCAGGTCTTTATTGTCATTGTAGATGACAGTGCAACGTGATTGAGATAGCAGCTCCTTGAGTGGTGCAAACAAAACACAAGACAGGATCACACATGTGACATTTAAGAATATGTACAAAATATGGAATAATCATGAAATATTTACAAAGTACAATGGATAAGTAGTATATGGTGGTGCGGTCCATGGGGCATTAGAGTCCTTTAGTGTTTGGTTCAGCCTGATTACTGCATGTAACTCTGGAATATATAACTATGGAAGCTGAGAGAGGCTATGAAACATCATTATTTTTTCTCAAGATAGCAAACATTGTTTTCTTGTAATAATGGCAAAAATGAACATTGTTTTTTCGTGAGAGCAGAATGATTTATTGGGGCAATACAGTTGTTAGCACTGTTGCCTGACACCTCTGGGATCAACTTTCGAGTCTCCTCCCTGGTACTACATGAGTGTAGTTTGCATGCTCTCCCCGTGTCATTGTGGGGTTTCCCCTGGGTACTCTGGTTTCCCCCCGCAGTCCAAAAACATGTTAAGGTGAATCAGAGTTGCCAAATTGTCCACAGGTGTGACTGTGTGTGTGACTGTGTGTGTGTCCTGTGATGGGTTGGTGCCCCGTCCTGGCTTATTCCCTGCCTTGCTCCCTGTCATATAGGATAAGCTCCTAACTGCCCATGTTGGACAAGCAGGCACAGAAAATGGATGGATGGATGGATGGATGCAATCATGTGGTACCAAAAACTATGTGTTTTATTCATTAAGCTACACCATGGATCCCTTCATCACTGCCGTGATAAACAGAGGGATACCAGAGCAAATGCTGAACAAAATGCTAAAGGACAAGTAGTGCACAGCGGCACCAGGCTCACTTAGAGTGTGCCTATAAAGCTGAAGCCTCCCTAATGTTCTTCTTTGATGAAACACAATAATGTTAGTATTTTCTAAAGCAAGGCAAGCTATTTCAACCTTGATTAAATAAAAATGTGACAGGCAGTAGCTGTAATATGCTAAACATTAGGCTATGTTCATCCTTGTAATTATTCCCTTATCATGAGAAAATGGTATTAAAAATAATGGGTAATACTTAGAGCAGTCATGTGTAATACATTATAGATACCTTCATAATGCATTATAATGTGTCACACCCCGCATTCCTGCCCCCTCATTCTCTCCCTAGTTTATCTTACCTGTTTATTATTTGTCTTACCTCTTGTTTCAGCCCTCATGTGATTCACACCAGATGCAAAAATGTTCTGTGACTGCCATGCATTTGCATAGGTTAGCAGATATCGTGTGATAGTATATTTAC
Organism: Mormyrops attenuatus; assembly: GCA_026777985.1. Lineage (NCBI taxonomy): Eukaryota > Metazoa > Chordata > Actinopteri > Osteoglossiformes > Mormyridae > Mormyrops > Mormyrops attenuatus. The sequence goes on along the minus strand of JAODKC010000137.1, from coordinate 21,293,470 downwards.
CAAACACTGTGTTGTTGGGGTTCATGGCCACTTGGTTCTTGGCAGCATCTCCAATCAGCCTTTCAGTGTCAGTGAATGCCACATAACTGGGTGTGGTCCTGTTGCCCTGGTCGTTAGCAATGATTTCCACCTTGCCATGTTGGAAGATGCCCACGCAGGAGTAAGTGGTTCCCAGGTCAATGCCAACAGCTGGACCCTTAGACATCCTGTGCCAAGATGAAAATTATGAAGTTATTACTAGTACCACTGAAACCTTACCTACAGTAATCTACAGTATTTCATCCAACGTTCAAACATTCATCCAGTACAAAATCACAGAAACATATTTTTTGCCAATTGCAAGTACATGTACATAGGAATTCTTTGTTTATTACAGAATAATTTTAATAGATCACAGAACTGCAGAATATGCACAAGTGCTAACATGTTCACATATTTTGGCTTAGTGGCTCCCAAGATATGGGTGACTCAGTCAGAGTTAGCATGCTAACGTTTAGCTATCTAACTGGTAGCTGAAAGCTCTCCTATGAGAGTTACCAGAGTCATGAAAAATTGTTGCTTTTTGCTCCACATTATTGCCTCTATTAATTTTTGTTGTATTAGCATCATAAAGTGCATCTAAAAAGTTTTGTGATCTGAATTATTGGTGATATTTTGAAAGCTGTTTAAAAGTGCTTTGAACTATCGTGACTCTTTTGTTGGAAAAATGCGGCATGACACTGACTGCCTTAGACAGAGAGTAGTTCCATCATGCTGTTTAGTAACTGACATGGACACCACAAAACCCCCTGAAGCTGTGTGCTGATCATTGTGCATATTAACAAAAGAGAAGAGGGTGCATTGCTGAAATAAAACTAAATTAAGAGGTCATGAGTATCTGATTTGTTTTTAGACCAAGAAGAAATTAGTGGAATAAATTTTGCCATAATATTTTCAGGAAAAAACACATGAAAAGTAATTACAGCGATAATAGGTGCACATAACAGAAATAAGCCCTGCAACAGTTTTCATTCTAGTATTGCCCCCCTACCCCCATCCAACTTTTCCCTGAATAAATCTAGAGCTGCTCCTGGGTTAAGGGCCCAGCAATGGTATGATTACTCTGCCAGCAACATGGGTACAAACTTCGAGACAGAGCTACACACAGCCTCATAACACTAAGAAAATTAAACCATTTATAAAATGTATATTTAGCCTTGATATTGATCATGTTATGATTCTCAGACTCTTTTTTCCACCACATTTAGTGTGTCACATTGTCTCTGACATCGGGGCTGAGCCCAGATTTGTATCCAGTCAAATGGCCTTTTAGCAGCTCTGTGCTGGCCCTGGGTGTCCCCTGCTGTCAGCACATTCCCCTAAAAAGGGCACTGTTTGTACACCACTAACAAAGAACTGACTTCATAGTCTATATGCAGTATTCTGGTTAAATCGATTCGAAGCATAATGCTTTCACAGTAACTTGGTTGTGGCCCATTTGGCCGAGTGCAGAAATGGATCTTTAAAATTATTATGTTGTTATTCTTTATGTGTATTCTGTGATGAGCTGTTCAGCTAACCAATTGTTGTTTAAAACAAACCCACAACTTTTGATTCATGAGCCATTTAAATTTAAACCAAATGTACAATTATATCTCAGAAAACTCCTCAACAGAAGGCCAAAAATTCAGGAAAATACATATAAAAAGAGGGTGATCATTCAAAATCAGTCTGAAAAATAGGTAAATGTTACATTTGAAGTTTTTATATATACAAAGAACCAGTGCTAAACAAGTATGGGACTCTTTTTCAGGTAAATTTTAGCATATATATATACGTTCAAGACTTAAGGATCTAACTGTGAGCCTACTAGGATTATAGCTGTATGACACGTGTTCGCATTCGAGCATGATTCTGAGAACTCCATTCTAGAAAGAGTACCGTTCTAGAAACAGCTGATGTGGCTCGACTCCAGCCACAAGGGGCGTGGCATGCCCTGCTGTGTATCAGCTAAAAACAGCACCAATTCTGTCCATGCCAAATGGGCCTGGCCACTCCCTGCTAGCTTCTCCGCTGCTACCAAAACCTTTTGTGTCAATGCCAAGTAATACTAGCCTTATTAACTAAATGTTGTGGGAAAACTGGAAAAATGAAAATGAATGAATCATAAACATTAAATAAGATTTGCTTCATTACATACAGTTAAACTGCTAAAACAAACTGCAAGGGTATGCAATTAATACTTTGCAAATTTTATTTATTTATTTTCTTCTTTCTTTGCAAAACTTTGCAAAATTTTAAAACAAAACTATGAATGCTACTGGACAATGGAAAAAATCCAATAAAATCCAAATCCAATAAAGATTGTTTTTAAGTCATTTGCAGAAAGAGAGAAGCCCAGCTGTTTATCTCTATAACGTGACAGCAGGCTCCATTGTTATGATACAAAACCAGCACAAGGAGAGATTGTTATTAGGGGGGGTGCAGACCATCACCCAACATTTTTAAAGTATTTATACTCTCTTGTGAGATCTCTGGGGAGGAAGAATGGTTAAATATTCAAGAATCATAATCCTTAATGAATTTGTATTTACAAAATAAAATCTGCCTTCTATTGATTCACCATTTATTGTCAACAGGGACTTTATCTTACTGAATAGATTCACACATAATGTTTCTGTTGCACAAACTGTATATATTTATTCAAATACATTTTTTTGTAAATTTTATGAGATAGAATCTACTATTATAGCAAATGTGTACAATACAATGATCGTGTATGAATCATGCAGTGATTCTTTATGAAAAAGAATATATACCAAAACATGAAAGATGAAAGCACAGCAGCATCCACCAAACAGTGGCCTTGGAAACCAAACATACAGAATGAAAATGATTTTCAAAGCTAATTTAATGCCTTGGCTGTGTCAAATTCAAACATTTTTATGAAGTTATTTTAATCAAGCTTATTTCAAATAACTGTTATAAAACAGCTAAATAATTTGGAAAATATTTTTAGAAGTTGTCATGACAGACATGTTTTGTACTAGAAATTTCCTCAGCTTAACCAACAGAAGCATGCAATAGCTGCTCCCTTTGGCAAAGGCGGAATGTTTTCTGTCATTTGCCAACAAGCAAAGCGAAGAGCAAACTTCCCCAGTAGCTGAAGCTTGGGTTCTTGTAAAAGAAACGTTACCTTGTTTGGCCAGTTGTATTAGATTTGGATGATTATAGCAGTAAGCTGTTTGCCCGCACACTAGCCAGTGGTCTGCCTTGGTCCAAACCGTGTTCACTCTCTGTGCTCGCAAAGTGGTTGCTCTCAGACTCTTGCACTGTGCAGCCCTGTGTATATACAAGCACCGAGGACTGAAATTCCTCTGGCACTCAGCTGACGCAGAGAAAGTTCCAGGCCTGCTTCTGTTTAGCTCACACACTCCAGCACCCAATAGGAGGACAGATACCAGCTGCGTCACAGCGAATGAGAATGGAAATGCTGCAGAAGGGGATAGTCACTTCGTAGTCCTGCAGTAAGTGGCATTGGGGGGGGGGGTTCCCCAACAGTTATAAAGCAATTTAAAACGGCCGAAGAAACAAGCAGCCCTTCTTGGACTAATGGTATGAAAACTATATTTATTGAATGTTTCATTCGTTTGTGTACAAGCCCCTGCAGCTCTGTACTGGGAATCAGAAGACTGATAAGGGGATGAATGGAGACTTAAAAGAACTCTCTAGTCATTTACAGATAATTTTTTTTAAACGGACAGAAAATTATGTAGGAGACAAAAACAGCAGTAAATTTAATTGTCTTTTATTGATAACACCAACCTGACATTTAATCCAGCAGAAATGGTAGAAGATAAATGTTTGAATCAGTATAGTACTGCTTAATGCAGTAAAATTGACCCTTAAAATAAATCCCTCTTCTTGTCCTCACTTTCAGTAGCTGCTTACACATACCAATAGATTTCTAAGGAATTATAACTGGTGCATCACAGCCAAACCCTTCAAACCTTTTCCGGCATGATCCATCCACACTCTGCCATGTAAAAAGCATATTCCCAGAGGAATCTACACTGGAATCGCACTAAAATCCACAGCATAAATGGGTAATGATTTTAGACAATTTAATTACAATAGTCTACATATAATAAATTAAAGATATGAGACATCCCACATTCACAAGCATTACATTTGTCCAACAGTATGATCATAATTACACAGCCTTCAATTTTCTATAATTGATCAGAGTGAATGGGAAATAGACACCAAGGGGCTCCATTTATGTTTTTTACAACCTTATGGGAGGTCAGTGGAGAACTCTGTGCCATGGCTATTTTTGTGTAGTTGACATATAAGCAGAGGTCTGGACTCTTCTGGAACAAGTGCCATTTCAGGAACGGAAGCTTGGCATATGAAGCTTGTGCTAATATTAAATTTGCAGTAAGTGATGCATGGTCACCTACTGCCTGACTGAAGAATCATGCATCCAACTGAAGCTTCTTATACATTGTTACAAACTTTGAAAAAGTGATTTCACTACTTTCACTGACGATCATATGACAGTCTGAAGTATACTATACCTTATTAATTTAGCAGGTGTTTCTAACTAAAGTGAAATACATTGTCTTTGTCCCTGTAGCAATTGGGGATTAAGGGCTTTGCTCAGGGGTCCCATGATGAAATCACTAGGATTTAAACTGGAAACCACCTAATCACAAGCACAGCACCCTAACCCACTGAGCTGCACATCATGGCTACTGTTATTTTCAGCAAAATAAGGAGGTAATGCCACGACCTTTCTTTTAATTCTGTGTACCACTCAGAATGGTGTTATGTCCCCATTAGTCCAGGGATATTAACATACGTTCGTAGTTACAAGAGGGCACATGAAAGACAGGAGTTTCTAGAAAAGCAGCACTGGTTCCACCCTTGCAACAGACATGGTCTGCCCTCAGGAAAAGAAGCTGCGAAGGTGCTGGATGAAGGGCTCCTCTTTATTCTTGCCAGGCTGGTAGGATCCATTCCAGGGGTCGCAGGAAGATCGCTTACAGTAGTTGTAGAAGTGTTCCTCTGCCTTCTTCAAGGTATAATTCAGATCCAACATGCCCTGTAGGCTTCATGGGAACAGGGAGAAATGCAGAGAGTTAGCTGGAGAATTACAGCAGGGGCAGCAGGCAGGAAAATGGATTAAGGATTGGCTGGTCAACATGATAGGATTCTCAGGTGAAACAAACTGAAATTTCAAAACTAATCACAATTGTGAAAGTATTTTTCACTCAGTTTCAGGTCTGTCAAGACAAACAAACAAACAAACAAACAAACAAACAAACAAACACACACACCTGTTAGCAAAATGGATCAGCTGTGACTCATTTTGACACTTGAGGAGTGTCTCCCTGTGCTCCAATAATATTGTGGCACAGATGAACAGCTCAAACGTGAACTCCTGGTTGATGCCAGTCCGTTCTAATACTGGTTTGTCCTCTAGTTTCATTCAAATGACAAAGACATATACATATACACAACAAGTTAAAATTCAGAACATTTTATATTTAAGGTGGTATTATAGTATGACTACTGTATAGGTGTACTGATACATAATTGTATGCAGTTTTTTGAATAAAATTGTATTCAGTACATTGAAAACAAGGATATAAAGATACAATAACTATAAATTGCTACCATAAACTTGGGCTGAAAAGTGTCTCCTTTAAGTTTATGTTAAAGGTCAATGCATGATTTTTACTCAGAATAGGAAGAACAGCTGTCTTTTGTGAAAGGACCTAACCTAGGCTATACTTGCAGGCCAGCCGTTCTTGATACCAAGCCTTTTCCACCTGCTGAGAGATGAGCTCTAGGTGGTCACAGCTCAGGATCTCAAAGAGCCTCAGGGCATCAATGTGTTCAAACTCCCGCTGGAAGCCCAGCAGAAGCCACCTGGGCAGCGAACAGAAAGATACAGGATAATGACGACAGGAGATGTGAAAAATGAAGCTGACGGGAATCACAATCACATGATTCCAGTGTATTAACTAACCATCACAGCGGACCTGCCCTAACCGAACATTGTGCTGCAAATACAGCCAACTAGAAAAATATAGCAAAGAATGTCTACACATTCACATAAAAACCAATAAACTATACTGTGGCATGTATCCCACAATAATGGCAATACACAGTATACTACAGCACAGTCTAGCTGAACACAAAAACCAAACAGTAACAATGCAAATTCCTTAATTAATTTTTAGTCCGTTGTTTAGTCTCACATAGAAAAAAAGAGTAACACTTTACTCAAAGCAGTCGTGTATAATGCATTACAGATGCCTTCATAATGCATTCATGAAGTTTATTATAAACACAGCTATAACTATCTATAAAAAAGCATAACATATTATAGCAATGTTTATTATGCATTATGAATGCTCTGTGAAGCTCACATCTATAATGCACTATAAATACCTTCATAAGGAGTACAAAGCACCCTTAATTTTTATACTATTATAATACACTATGAAGGTCTGTCTTTAAGTTGAATTTGTAAGTCAGAAAAATTATAATTCAGTATACAACAACAACAATAATAATAACAACAACAATAATAATAATATAGTAATGATAAAAGTAACAACATATGGAACTGTACTGATACACCAAGCCAACGAACTGCAGAAGCTATGCAATATTATCATGAGAATTACAAAGTAATGCATGCATTTGTTACCAATTATTTTAATTAACCCAAATTTTTCATATAATAGGCTTTATGGCAGTCCTTTCATAGGTACGAGTTGTCTGTAAGTCGAGTGTTCTTAGCCTGGGGACTGCCTGTACAGCTAATACTGAAAATGGCAAAATGGACCATCTTGTACAAGACTGAAGATTATGGGTTATACAAAACAATAAAACAGCTCAAATTGCCAAACTAGATATCTAGTTGTTTACACAACCTTCTAATGCCAAGATTAATGACATTGTTTTGCTCTGCATAAGAAAGATAGAAGCAAAACACAAAAAAACCACAGCAAAGTTACAATTAGCACAAGGATGGGGGCTACCTGTGGCAGAAGGTGAGCTTATCCATGCGGTCTGTCACTAGATGAGCGTGGAGCTGGGGGTCCAGCTCCTTCAGTAGCTTGGCCTCCAGCTCTAAGCGGTATACAGTAGCACCATATTTACAGCAAATACACAATTGCAACATATCGAAATGGTTACACACATTTTCAAAATTCCATCCATCTACACTATATTGCCAAAAGTATTGGGACACCCCTCTAAATCATTGTATTCAGGTGTTCCAATCACTTCCATAGCCACAGGTGTTTAAAATCAAGCAACTAGGCATGCAGACAGCTTCTACAAACATTTGTGAAAGAATTGGTTGCTCTTATGAGCTCAGTGAATTCTAGCGTGGTACCATGATAGGATGCCACCTGTACAATAAGTCCATTCATGAAATTTCCTGACTACTAAATATTCCACAGTCAGTTGTTAGTAGTATTATAACAAAGTGGAAGCAATTGGGAACAACAGTAACTCAGCCATGAAGTGGTACACCACGCAAAATCACCAAGTGGGGACAAGGCAACCTGAGGCACACGGTCACCAACTGTCTGCAGAGTCAATAGCTAGACCTCCAAACTTCGTGTGGCCTTCAGATTAGCTCAAGAACAGTGCGTAGAGAACTTCATGGAATGGGTTTCCATGGCCGAGCAACTGCATCCAAGCCTTATATCACTAAGTGCAATGGAAAGAGTAGGAGTAGGATGGTGGTGGTGGTCTTGTGGTTAGGACGCTTGTCTCTGGACCAAGAGATTGCAGGTTCAAGTGGCACTACCATCATTGGGTCCTCAAGCAAAACCCTTAACCCCACCTTGCTCCAGGGGGGTTGTCACTGAATTTAGAAAAGTATAAGTTGTTCTGGATAAGAGCATCCACTAAATGCTGTAAATGTAGGATGCAGTGGTGTAAAGCACACCAACACTGGATTCTAGAGCAGTGGAGATGTGTTCTCTGAAGTGACAAATCACGCTTCTCTGTTGGATGGAGTAACATTCAAAGCCATTTTGGACAATTTCACTTTGAGGATGGTCCCTTCCTGTTCCAACATGACTGCGCACCACTGCACATATCAAAGTCCATAAGGACATGGGCCGAGTCTGGTGTGGGTGAACTTGACTGGCCTGCACAGAGCCCTGACCTCAACCCGATAGAACACCTTTGGGATGAATTAGAGCGGAGACTGCAAGCCAGACCTTCTCAGTGCCTGACCTCACAAATGGTCTCCTGGAAGAATGGTCAAAATTCCCATATACACACTCCTAAACCTTGTATACAGGCTTCCCAGAAGAGTTGAAGCTGCAAAGTGTGGGCAAACTCCATATTAAAGCCAAAGTATTAAGTATGCGATGTCATTAAACTTCATGTGTGTGTAAAGGGAGGTGCCCCGATACTTCTGGCAATATAGTGTATCTTCCAACTTTTTATCCAGGGATGGGGGGCATGCAATTTATTTTTGTAAATTCCTTTAAAAAGTTTCATTTTCACAACTCTATAGACACACCGATCTTCCGATGCAGGCCATCTGCACAAAAGTCCCGAGAGAACCTCTCCATGTAGCAGGAGAAGCTCCAGTAGGTGTCCACCTCAGAGTCCATGACCTCCAGGAACCGGCTGCATAGATCATTCATTCCTTGGGCATAACTGACCTCTGAGCTCATGGCAATACAGAACAGAAGTAGAAATACATTTTGTGTGATTATGAAGTCAAATTGGTTCATGATAAAAAGCATCAGTGTCCAATGAGACAAGGATTATTAAAAAATGTACAGAAATGACCAGCATTCTGGTTTATAATTATCTATTAAATAGCATTCTCTGTTTCCAATAATTATACATAAAAATTATTATTAAATGAAAGAAGAGCTTAATATATTGAATGATAAATTCATAAAACAACAAACAACCCAACCACCTGAGAGCTCTGCAGAGACATTCTGAAGCTTATCAAATGTACCAAGGCAAGAATGCACACTGTATTGCACTCTAAGAACTGGTGTGGTCAGACATAATGGCATTGTATTGCCCATCTAATCCACACTCGCCCCACACTTACCAGCCTGTGCAATCCTTAGAAGTACTGGATGTATCTCAGGGAAATGTGAAAGTTAATAAGTGTGTTTTTACTTGAATCCTGTGAGTCCTAGTCATGATATGTAGTTCTGAAAGTATACATATTCATTTATTGCACATTCCACCTTTGACAACTTTCAGAATCTTTTCCTGCCAATTAGCTGGTTACTTGTACTCCTGCATGCATGTTTTAATGTCCATGTTTAAAGTGTCATTTATATAGTTACATACTTCATTTGTTCAAGTATTTCTATTCTATTTATTTTTTTCCCCACAATGACAGAAATTTTGTAGCATAAAAGTGAGAACTGTAACAGACACACTAATGGGATATAAAGAGGTCTGGTCTTGCTTTCATTTAATGTGCTCACGAAATACTCAATTCTGCTCAAAATTGCACAGTCCGTAACTATGGGACAAATCGCATCTGATATTGGTCCAAAACGGTATTTTATTTTTCAATGCGCAGCGATTGCGCAATTTATGAGATGGGTGAGAACTGTAATCCTTACATTTTTCAAAAGACTACACTGATATGTTCCTTTTGCCTAATAAAATAACAAAAATGAATGTTCTTATTACAGTATATACATGGGATTGATCAACAAGAATAGTTTTTCAAATCGAAGTGTTTTAAACTCTTGGCTATTTCACTTAAAGTATGCCAATTGTTTGCCCACAAAACATGAAGGAACAAGTGATTTTTTTCCTGCCTGATGACTGAACTCATGTTCTGAATGATTAAACATGGTTAATCACTCTCCTTTTCAGACACACACACAGACACATGGTCAGGTTATTTACCTGGCACCCCTGGAGCACTCTGGGTGACTTAATGCATCTTAATGCAATTAGGTGTCACGATATACTGGTATTGACGGTAAACGTGCTATTTTAAAAAAGAAGTATCAATACTGTGTTAATAATTCACATAATATCATAAATAATCCAGTGTTAGTTACATCAAACTTAAAGATAGACCTACCCCATTAGATGGGTTTAATGGTCCAGATGGTAATTTAATCTATTATGTTTTTACATTTACAGCGATCGCTTTACTGTTTTGTGACATTTAATTGGTGTTAATGATTCCGCTGACTGAAAAAAAAATCTATTTTCTTTGCTTGTCATTTTAAGTGTTCATTCTGGTCATCAGTTTCCAATATTTCGATCAATACTATTGCCTAAATATCCCATATCTTACTAGTTTATATTTCCATCAGTTTAAATTGCTGCAATCCAGCTGCAATTGGTGTCCTTATAAATTTGCTTCACTCTGAACTGAAATATGAAATTTCACATATTTCACATTTGTTGCAGCCACATTTATTTCACTCCAAATTAATGGGATCAGATAAAAAATGGAAAATGTAAATAACATTTAAAACAAACTGGTATCACTATGCGGCATTGCTTCAATTTCAGTGCCACTTGCCTCAAAATTTGATCGGGTCTGGATCTTCACCGTTACATGTCTGCAAAGATTGAAAAAGATCTGTGAAATACTTTGACGGTTGTCATGCTAAAGGGATCCAATGTGTGAAATTGCCCTTTTCTGTTATGAATATGTGATGCTGCATCAATTTTGGGGTGATCAGTCTCAAAATTTGATCACTTCTAGTTTGGCACCCTTACAATGTGCCTGTAAAGTTAGAAAAAGATCCATAAAATACTTTAATTACTGTTTACAGAAGACCAAGTGTTTTCTATAGTCCTATAGTGCCACTTCATTTTTGGGGAAATTGCTTGAAAATGAAATCAGGTTAGACAAGCAGTTCCTCCCCTGCCCCTGTCTCTTACGAGATTCCTCAGAGGTCTATCTTGGGGGCAGTCATGTTTTGTCTTTATATGCTGCCACTAGGTAACATTATCAGAAAATATAACATCCATTTTTACGCTGATGATTCCCAGTTATACCTCCCACTAAAATCTAGCAATTCCATAAAGCTTCTCCTTGATTGCCTTATGAAGATTAGAACCTGGATGGCAAATAGTTTTCTTCAAATTTAACAGTGATAAAACTGAAGTTATTATTTTTAGTACTCACAAATCCACAATAACTCTTGCTAGCAGGTTAGACCATCTCACCCCTTATGTCAAGTCCCATGTGAAGAATTTGGGTGTTATTTTAGACTCAGACCTTCAACTTGACAAACAAACCAGCTCTGTTGTTAAAAATAGCTACTAGCTAATAGCTAAGGATAATTGCCAAACTCAAATCATTTCTATCATAACATGATCTGTAAAAAGTTATCCACGCCTTCATTACTTCACGCCTCGACTACTGTAATTCCTTATACCTTGGCCTCCCTCAGTCCTTGCTATCATGTTTGCAGTTGGTCCAGAATGCAGCTGCAAGGCTGTTGACTGGTACCAGGAAGCGAGACCATATTACTCCTGTTCTTGCCTCTTTACACTGGTTTCCAGTTCATTTTAGAGTACAGTTCCAAGTTTTACTGCTTGTTTTTAAGGCCCTTAATGAGCAGGCCCCATCGTACATCACTGACCTCATTCATTTAAACTCAACATCCAGATCTCTCAGATCTACAGACAAAGCCCTCCTATACAGTAATCACATTGTAAACAAAAAGGCGACAGAGACTTTGCTGTTGCAGCCCCACGCCTATCAGTTGCCTCTTGACTTAAGATGTGCTCCTTCGATCTCTGTTTTTTAAAACCTACTTTTTTTACTCTGGCCTTCCCGACCGTCTCAATCTTACATTGCTGTTAAACCTGCAACTCCCTATCTGGGTTATTTGTTTGTTCCCTGGGGGTCTATTGGTTATTTGCTGTTGTATGTCTCTCTTTTAGTAATTTTACTATTTCTCTTTTTATTTTATTTTTATATTCTATTTTATTTTTCAATTTGTTTTAATTTAATTTGGTATTATTATTGTACAGCACTTTGGCCAGTGAAAAAAACGTGCTTTATAAATAAAATTTACTTACGTACTTCCCTTTGCTGCCACTAAGTGGTGTTGCTTCAGTTTTGGGGAGATCTCTCTCAAAATTTAATCAATTCAAATTCAGGCACCCAAAGTTTAAAAAAAAAACATCTATCAAATAGTTTATTAATTATCATCTGAACAAGCAAAGCGTCTGGACATATGTATTTCTCAGAGTCTGGGGAATACAATAACTGCAAGTTAAATGGTGAAGAAGCAGAATGCAAATAAAAGGAAAACTGGTAGGATACCTGGATGAAAAGCTGCAAATGTAATCAGAATCTCACGCAGCACCAGGAGATTGCTGGAACCTTCTCCCCTGTACACATAAGCATTAACACATGAGTTGAAATATCCCATGATTTAATAACTGTGGAATTGCAAAGAAAGGTAGGAAGGCAGACTGGTTATAAATGCAAAAATATGATGCCACCACCAAACCATCAAGACCACCAGAAATAACTTCTAAAGTGCTTACCATCCCCCAATTTGGAAACATTTTCTAAAATACAGCAGGCAAACATATATTGTGTAGAAAACTTACAGCAAAAATCTAAATGATATTGCTAGAGACCTTGCATGGTTCTCTGTTGGCCCTGTGGTTAAAATTTAACCCATGGTCACTGTATACTTAATAAACATTGCTATCAAGGTAAGACTAAAAGGCATCTTAAAGTAGATCACTTTATTCACAGCGTCAAGTGAACCATTTGGAACACCTTGATTTTCTGCATTAAATTTGTCATAAAATGTGACTTGATCTTCATTCAAGTTACAATAACGAACAAAATCAATATGTTTTAACTGACAACGCAAAAACTTTTTCTTACCACTGTAGGTTTCTGGAGATTGTGTAGAAACACCAACATACAATGCCTTAGCACTACTTCATAACAATGAGATTTTATAAAATTGATTTTTGTGATACAGGCAGTCCTCAGGTTACAAACAAGATCTGTTCCCTAAGTCTGTCTTTAAGTTGAATTTGTAGGTAAGTCAATATAGTAATATAGTACATAATGTGCAGATTATTCATTTCAAACATAACTACTACTTGCAAGTACAAACTTGAAATATCAATTTCAATGCTTTGAAAAATGTTTAATGCACAGATGGCAATAAGAAAAGAGAGGATATAGTATTATAAAAAGGGTTGTCAAACATTGTTTTTTTTTTATCATACAACTTGCTGATTCATGGTGCAAACCGCATGTACATATAATGACATGTACTCAACAGGTGAATCGAAACACTATTTAAAACAGACTATGTCATTGATCTAAAATCTTAAACCTATTTGGCAAATGACCCTAAAAACAGAAGCATAACAACCACTGAAAGTACACTTGACATACATGATATATCTTAAGATTTTAAGGTATAAGCCTCCAATAAAATAAAAGAAATATTACAAATTACAATATTTTTATCCTAGGCATGCTTGTCTGCCATTTTTTAAAACAAAATAAACTAGGCAACATCACCCTCCCTGTGAAACGCTGACTGAATGTTTTGATTTTAGCTCTGAATTGTGAAATTCTGTGCAGCATCATAACTTAAACAGTCGTCTTATTTACTACCAGGAAGGAATGTTATAGGTTTCTAATAAAATCTATGCTTATACTATTCTCCCATTTGGGTAATAAAATACTGCATCCATTAACACGATCAAAGATATAATAGCGTTATGACTTTAGAACTGACACAACATGTTAACGAGATGAATTTTCAAGCCCTATTTTCATTATATGTATACTTAAAATGTCTGCACTAAAGCAATCAATTGCAGTGTCAAATTCCAGATTGCAGTGATTGCAAAGTCCCCAGCTAAGACTACCAATTACACCAAACTCCTGCCTAAACTTTAGCATTGTTCCTTGAACAATGTGCTAAGCAAAATCCACAACATAATAAAAACAAAAGCCAATAATCAGGTTTCAATTTGAAAAGACTTTTAGGTAACACTTTCCTTAGGGCCATGTTTTTAGTAATTTCTAAACACATTCATAACAAACCTGCAAGCCTCATAAAGCATTCATAAAGAATTATAAACATGGCTATAAACATTTATCAAAAAGCATAACACATTATAGCCATGTGTATTATGCATTTTGAATGCTTTATGAAGCTCATCTATAATGCACTATAGATATCTTTATAATGCATTACAATGGTAGGTAGGATGCTTTGTACTGCATTATAAAGGTATTTATAGTGCATAATAGATGACAACTTTATAAGGCCATGTTTTTAGCAATTTATGAAAACATTCATACATGGCTATGATGTATAATACCTTTTTATAAATATTTATAGCCATGTTTATAATGCATTATGAATGTATAAATTGCTAAAAACATAGCCTGAAATAAAGTGTTACTGGCATTTCTGTCAAAAACATTTTTAGTCAGTTTATGTTGCTTTTATTAATCATTTTATGTTAGTGGAGGGAATTGATGACACTTACAGGTAGTAATCAAGGTCCCTGTCTGTCCGAGGAACATCCTTGTCAATGATGCGTATGGCTTCTTGCAGCTCCTCCAAATCAAAGGAGACACGCTCCAGCATCACCTGAGCCAGGAAGCAAGAGAGGCAGTTATGGGAAGCTTTCCTAAAGGTATATACTGACCCAAGTATCATACTACACTAATACATACTACAAATGAAAGTGTAACACAAGTTCTTCCTTGGATTATGTTAAGACTGAGTGAGTTTCGGTTCCCAATACTGTAACATATACAGGGCTGTCACTATTGAATATATTAATAATCGAGTAATCCACGGATTAAATTCATGATTAATCGATTATTCATTTAAATATTATAAAATATAATATTTAGACATAATATATAGCAATTGTCACATGGCAAGAACTAACCCTAGATGGGGGCACTAGCCCATTGCAGGGTGTCTGCTCAGACATCAAAAAATAGAGCTTTGGAAATTTGCCTTTCAAAATGGATTTGTTCTGGGTAATATTAATATTTCATGAGGAAAAATACTGGAACAAAACATAATGAATATCATATTTCATAATCAATATTTAAGACAACGCTTTATTAAGCGAGACAGTTAACTTGGTCCGGAGCAGACTTGTTCACTCGCCTAAGTTACCATGGTAGCTCAGCGGGGATTCATTTAAGACACGTTGATGGAAAGGAACTCCCACTTAAATGAGCCAGACTTGTCGAAATAAGTCAGACTTTCTCTTAATCCTGCTTCGTGGAACACCCCCCTGGCCTAATACCAACCCACAATGTGACCCCTATCAAACTTCTACAAAATGCCGGTAATACTGTCTAACGCGTCTACGAGGCATCTTCTGTGTGTCGTGACTAGACATGTCAGCTCCTTGCAAATCAAATCATTTACATATCCATCGCTGGTCTGCAGATGTAAAAAAATTACATCCAAATCAGACCATTACTTCTGGGTGCTTAACTTTTTTTGTCAGTGAGTGTACCTTGACACTCTTGACATTAAAGGAAAAGACAAACAATAGGCATAGAAAAAACCAAACCGGCATAAGAATGGGGGCAAATTTATAGTTGCCAGTTTTACCTGTGCCTGTAGCTCCAGAAAGGAGAGTATTTCCCTGAGCTCTTGGCTCTGATTTTCACACTGTTTCACCTTCTCTTTCCTCTGTTCGAAGTACCTCACGGCTGCCACCAGCTCAGCTAAAAGGAGGAACATTGCATCAATGGCTCCATTAGACACCATTCATGAGTGAATAACTGGGGAAGAAGGTTCCCTGGTACAGCCTACCAGGCACACTAGCAGAGACATAAAACATAGAGAAGCTTCTGGAATACCGTCTGTGCCATTGAGGCGCATGCACACAGCAGCCGGAAGTAGCTGTTGCCATTTCCTCTTCATAATGTGATATCTCACAGCTAACTGTTCATGCAGCAAAGAGCGCTCTGACATGGTGGAACCACAGGGGTACACGCCAAACAGGAAACGCCACACTTGGCCACGTTCCGAAGGAGAAACTCCACCTGAAAACATTAAAATTGCTAGATTAGCATGTTGAGCCACTGCGCCACAACAGAATGACATACAAAGAATCCACATAGCAAGTAAAATTTGAAATCTACCAAGTTATTTATTAAGTGTAGCAGGAAATAAATGTATTTGAGCCAGATTCCTTTGTTGTAGTAATGAGGGTATTAAATTTTTTTGTAATAAATGGTGCAAACTGTATAATTCTTTGAAACAGAAACTTTGCAATTGTGATAACTGTTTATTATACTTTTGCTTCAGACACACTTGTTTGATACCTGTTTACCTGCTGATAAAAGAGTTTAAAGATTTTTCAGACAGCCAGCTTCTCCTACAGTATACCTTGACAATATTAACTTTTACTCCTCTCACGTGAATCATGTGTGCTTGACCACAGAAGTATTAATAGTTCTGTGTCCACTTTATATGAGAAGGCACAAATGCAGTCTGTGTGGGAACTATGTCCCAAACTGTAGCAATCTTAAGGAAATCACATACTACTTCTTTCCAAGTATTTATGGAGGACAAAGAGGAGAAATAGTGGTATTTACAGGGTGTCCCACGGGCATTAAATGTGACTTGAAATGTCTTAAACATTTGGCTTAAACCACACTTGGCTGAAGATATCTCACGTAGCTTTACAGTTATTAGTCCATTTATTCTACCCATTGCACTTTGAATGGTGTAAATATAGATGAGCATGGATGTCATTCTAAAATATGTTAACACCTTTGACATTTTCCTGGCCACATACCAAATATTGAATGGGTTTTGAAGGGTGCATGTTAATCTCACTTCATAGTATACCCCTTAGTTTTAATATTGTTTGATATAGTTAATTTAGGAGCTTTTTTTTTTAGCAGAAATTCAACAATTGGTGCTAAAAGAAGCATGGGCTGTAGCAGCTATCAGAAGAAATGTTAACTAGGTATCTTGTCTAAGAGCGTGTTTTTGACTGGTACCGAACTTTTGGTACTTCGAGAAACGCAAGGTTTGACGTAAAAACTGCTACCAATGCCGAATGAAAACACAGCACGAGGCAGGCTTTCTGTATTGAATTAGAAAAAATGGCTGCAGTATATTATAGGGCTGAATGATATGCAATATTAATACCAACATCGCATGCAATGCACATCCAACTCTTACATCACTAGTCAGCTATATTAAAATAAGACTTTTTCTTACTTTCAATGCTGTATGTACATTATAGCGCAAGTGTTAAAGCTTTGCTAAAATATTTTTAATCTGTTACTCTGTCATAGGAAAAAAAATCTCAGCAAGCTTTGCAATTTTAATTATTATTCTTTTTTATAGATTCTTACATGTTTCAAAATCAGTTTAAAGTTTTCTCCACTGCTTTTGCGTGAGCACAGGCTACTTTCTCCGAGACAATCGCAATTGTTTTCATCTTTACTGTTTAAATCACTGGAAGACAGGTTTGTGAGAAATTTATGAACACTTTTGTTTTATAAATACCCCAACATTTATTACAACAAAATCTCATCCGTAGGACAATTAATATATTCAACAAAATACTTTTTACTTGTCATGCCACCGGATCTTTCTATTATAGACCAAGTCAGATATATTTTTTTTACATCATTATTTTCTGAGTCCGCAACTGTTTACAAGGTGGCGTTTGTGTTGTGTTTCAGCGGCAGGCTATTTGCATAACTGATCACCAAAGAAAGCGTTTCAAGTCCCAACCTAAAGGACCGAAGTACCAAAGAAGCAACCCAGCTGGTTTGGCACTTTTGGTACTGGGACTCAGCCGGAAGTCAATTAAAAAGCGAAAATACCAAAAGTACCGTACTTGATGTGGTAGAAAAGCGCCCTAAGACATTCTTTGAAACAGCAAACCATAGGAAATTGTAAATCCAAATATTCAAGAATTTGATAAATCTGCTGCTTTATACACTGCAAAAAATAAATGAGTGGATGTGAATGTAACTTAATCTGTGAAATTAACAATAAAAAATTGCTAAGGTAAGAATAAAGGCTAAATTAAGGGTGCTTTATGAAGGGTGAATAACACAAACATATACGCTCTTCATGATAGCCAAAATACTTGACAAAAGCACTTATTAATGTTCGTTCAAACTTTTGTAGCTGTCATAAGTGCTGACATACAGTGCCACCCCTCCCTACACGCAGAACACGCGCTGTGCGTAGGGCCCCACGATCCATGGGGGGCCCCATTTTCCGCAAGGGGAC
>JAODKC010000137.1:21227979-21238436 GCA_026777985.1 Mormyrops attenuatus | reverse complement strand
ATAATGAGGAAAGAGGAAAAACCCATGAGATTTCAGTTCCACACAACAAATTAAGGTGGAGTCAGAATTTTATCCCCTTTCTTATAAAGCAATGTGTTCTGATTCTGGACTTGATACAATGCAGCTGCAGTTTTAGGGCTGCTCATAGAAGGTAAGGATATGCTTTACTAAAGAATTAACAATTTTTATGATTCTTGTAAATATAAAGTATTAAACTCTATTGAAGTTTAATTTCAACTGAAAATAAAAGTATATCATTTTCCGGTTTGTACGCAGGATGTTTGAGCATTTTAAGGATTAAAGAAAATATACTGGCTTGTTTAAGTGAGCTAAAAAAGATTATAACAAAGTTATATTATATGTTTTGTATACAGCTCAGTTTTAGTTTCACCTGTTTTTTTAACTCAAGATGTTTCCTGCTTTTTACTGCAAACAAAGTGACTTATTTCCATGGTGAATGTCCTTACGGAAAAGTGAGATGTATGTTTATTATATAACTGGTGTTGGCTCTTACAGTATTCTACAGATGTGCTGTAGTGTAGTAGCCGAATAACAATCTGGGAACATCAGGGAAACTGGACATATTGAACGTTTCCATATCTTAATCCTAATGTTTGGTAAACATTCCTAAAATTTTTACTTGTTAACTAAATTGTAGTCACTAATAGCTGTTGTAAAGTTAAAGTGATACTGGATGATCCTTAAAGATGTTTCATGTTGAAAGAGCTGTAAGATTAAAGTGGAAAAAGCTAATTTGTAACAAGCTGTCTGTATGAGTTTCTTATGTGCATGAGATTTACATCTAA
The DNA here is from genome assembly GCA_026777985.1 of Mormyrops attenuatus. NCBI lineage: Eukaryota > Metazoa > Chordata > Actinopteri > Osteoglossiformes > Mormyridae > Mormyrops > Mormyrops attenuatus. The sequence continues at coordinate 21,237,630 of JAODKC010000137.1, read as the reverse complement.
GTACACTGCTGTCTAAACCGTAATTGTGTGTGTGCTCTGTTATAGGAATCTATTCAGGGTGCATCCTGCTCTGTGCCCTGCTCTGTAAATGGTAGAGTTTATTATGCTTTAGACTATGTGAAATATGAACGATGTCTTTTTCCAGGTACATTTCAGCAAGCAAAGTTGTTTCAAGAAGAACAGCATCCATGTTTTATAAACAAATGAAAATTCTGTTATTCAATTTCATGCTCAAAGAACAGTCAGTGAAAATAAATATGTGTTAAAATAAATCAGTAACAGTATCTTTGTTCCTCAATAATCCAAAATGCCTGATTCTGGTACAATAAAATTTAAATAGATTAATGCAAATATTGTTTGTCTTTGACTTCCAGAGTAGTTGAGCAGAAGAAATATGGAATTTCTTGGAAGATTGGTGCTGTATTGTGTCTGGATGCAAGGTAATTTAAATTTAACCCATGGTCAGAGCTTGTGTTATTTCCTTTCAATAACTGTCAAAAACCCCAACATTTGATCAATGTTTTGTTAATAAAATGCTAAGAAATATGTTTTTTGCTCTGTTATCCTTTTTTGAACAGCTTTCTGTTCTCCTGTCTTTTCTGCTGAATGGGAAGCAGAAGTTCTGCCAAAAATAGATGCTCTGACAGGATCATGTGTGGTGGTACCCTGTTGCTTTCGATACCCTGGGGGCCAAAAACCCTCATCCAGACTAAATGGCCTTTGGCATCTTCAGCAGGAGGAAGAGAATTTAAATACTAAACAGTACATTTGTGCTGATGAAATATCAAAAGTGATTGATCGTTTTAAAGGCCGCACAAGACTTCTGGGAAAGCTTGGCGATGATAACTGTACTTTAGAGATCGATGACGTTAAAGACCATGATAATGGTCCATTTTGCTTCAGGATTGAAATTCCTGGTCAAGATAATTTTTCCTTTCGGGAAGGATGTGTATCGATCAAATCCATTGGTAAGTTTATTTGTTTTATGTACCCCAAAGTGTAAAATAAGTAGTTAAAAATGAATATTTTATACTCTGAAAGACTCATCGAAACAACTTTAAAAAGAAATCTTTTTGAATTATATTCCATACAGACACTCCAGAAAAGCCAAAACTGACTTATAAAGAAAAATCATATGAAGGGCAACCCTACACCATCACCTGCTCTGTTACTCACACTTGCCCATCTCACATGCCCTTCTTCATCTGGAGTTACCTCTCCGACAGTGAGATTATTACCCGTTACAATAACCCTAAACCCGGAATTTGGGAAGTTCAATCTATCCTGAGCTTTATTCCAAATGTACATGATGATGACAGAGACATCACTTGTCGAGCAAAATTCCACGGAGGGAAAAGCTCAGAAAGCAAAATGAACCTGCAAGTAAAATGTGAGAGGAATTTTATTCTTGTATTTACAGTACTTTATCTGTATGGTTGAGACCTCTGTGACTGCAGAATGTGCAGTCAGGCTTGAATGGCTTTTGTAATCCATGTATATGCAGAGTTCTGTTATCAGTGGTTTTAAATCATTCTAGAAGCATAACAGTAAAAATGATGGCGTATTCTCTTTTAGAGTTCTTGAATTAATTGTTGCAAAGTTTAAACTGATATATATATATGGTATGGTATGGTATGGAACACCCATACCATACCATACCATATATATATATCAGTTTATATATGTATATATTCTACTACTGGTCGACACTATGAGTAATGTACATTCTTAATAGATTACTTTTAACATTTAACATGTACATATTGCATAAGTATAAATTAAACACTACACTACATATTATAATGTATTCAATGCATGTAGAATGACAGGTTTGTTTTTTTCCTCCAGATATCACAGGTAAAATGGACATGGTCCGTATCATTATCCCTGTGACGGTTATGGCAGTTACTGCAGCAATTTTTTTGGCGGACTGTGCTTTTTAATGAAGAAAAAAATACATGTAAGTAAAAATAAATGCAGTATATACATAGTGCAATTAAATATGTTTTTCTTTTCAAAGTAAATGAAAAAAAATAAAATACATAAAATAAACACATAGTAATTCCATGTATCGTTAAACAGTTTCAAGGTCTAGACAGGAACATTTCGACTAGTGGCCCGTGTTCTCCGTTTTAAAGAGTAAGAAGAAAACAGCCCTGTACAGTTAGCTAAATAATATAGCGGTATTGCTATGTTTATTAAAGTTATTCAAACTGCTGATTTTTATTTGTATATAATACTGGCAACATGAGGCATTTCTTGAGGTGTTTTTTTCTTGTGACCAGCATGTGTACATGGAGCTAAATTTCACAGCAATCCTGATCAAGCATTAGTCCTAGTCACTGTGTTGTGCCTGGCACGTAGACAGGAGGCAGACCCTGAATTGCAGGAGAGCAATTGTCTGTGCAGACCAGTCAAGTTCCTCCACACCAGACTCACTCATCCATGTCCGTATGGATCTTGCTTTGTGCACTGGTGCACAGTCATGTTGGAACAGGAAGGGGCCATCCCCAAACTGTTCCCAAAAAATTAGGAGCATGAAATTGTCCAAGAGTTCCTTTCACTGGAACTAAGGGGCCAAGCCCAACCCCTGAAAAACATCCCCACACCATAATCCCCCCTCCACCAAACTTTACACTTGGCACAATGCAGTCAAGCAAGTACTGTTCTCCTGGCAACTGCCAAACCCAGACTCATCCATGTGATTGCCAGACAGAGAACCGTGATTTGTCACTCCAGAGAACATAACTCCACTGCTCTAGAGTCCAGTAGCGGCATGCTGTACACCACTGCATGCGACGTTTTGCATTGCACTTGGTGATGTAAGGCTTGAATGCAGCTGCTTGGCCATGGAAACCCATTCCATGAAGTTCTCTATGCACTGTTCTTCAGCTAATCTTCAGGCCACACAAAGTTTTGAGGTCTGTAGCTATTTATCTGCAGACAGTAGGTGACTTCTGCACACTATACTCCTCAGCATGCGTTGTCCGCTCTCTGTGATTTTACGTGGCCTACCACTTCATGCACTGTAAATACTAATAGTTATCTCAAATTAAATACATTTGTTGACTTTACTTAAGTTTAAGTTTTTGCAATTCTTACTAGATTTTATCGAGTTGCTGTTACTTCCATGGAGAAAAACACAGTTTACTCATTATTTTCAAGTAAAGTTCGCTTCAAATAATCTTGTATAAAGGATTGCCAACTTAGGTCAGCTGGCTGGCGTGAGATTTTCAATTTGAGACTGCACACGCATTTACTTGTATGTAACAAGTTTGTTACCTTGTAAATAGTCTGTAGGGTTTGGAAACTACCCCAATGCTTTTGAGGTAGCTAATTTTAGGTTTATTTATGTTTATAATGGAATAATATGGATTTTCCGTAACTTTTCTTGTGTGAGCATGAGAGTCTGAAAGCGTAAGTGTCACGCCAGATGCGTGAGAGATGGCAACCCTGTGTATAGGAGGGATTCAAAAGTATTGCGGAATCGCCTCGTGCTGCTATCTTGGTGCATTGTTGGTTAACCCTTTGGGAGCGACGGCATTGCCGATGATGCCGGGTATCTTTCTTGTCTATTTCTGTTTATATCTCACTGAAATCTTCATGTAGAATCATGAAAAAATTGCTGACTAAATCCGTAATATGTCTTCTTTTCAAAATGTCCATTGTCAGAAGTTTTTAAAATTAGGTTAAATCGGCAAAAAAGTAAACCATGACACCTTTTTTTGTTTTACCTGCATCGGGGGCGTGCAATACCGCCCAGGCATGAAGATCGCTATTCACAAATAGCCGCATTTCCCCGTATTGAAATCGCATTCGCATGGTAATTTGATGAACGACACAGCGGTGAAACGTGATCCAGATAAATCCCCATCAGCGCTATAAAAGGGGGGGGGGATGTGGCCAAGTGTCACAACAGAACTCTCGGGACAGGACCAACGGTCCTTTATTGGGGCAAACCAGAGGGAAGTCCAAACAACAAGCAGGGTAACTACCAAAATCCGTCTGATCCTAATCACCAAAGCCGAAGGGGAATTCGTAATCGTCGTCAGGTTGGGTGCTGTAAGGTCGTAGATCCAGGAGGTCTGTCCGAGGATGCTGACAGGGCACACGGGGAGAAACCACGAGGGGAGATCAGGGCTGAGACGGACTGGAGTGGGACAGGTCCGGAAGCGCGTGAAGCGGGAGCAGGGAGAGTTGGGCGGATCAGAGCTGGAACAGACACAGGAGAAAGTCACTCGGACATTGCATACTACAATACCTCGCGCGGAGGAACTGTTGCGCGAGGTTTAAGTAGTGAAGGTGGGCGTGGTGTAGCGAAGGGGGGCGTGGCTTCGATTGCTCGCAGCCGCCGGTGTGACACCAAGTGTGAATGGCTCATGCATACACATAACAGCTCCTAAATATTCAATGGAAGGAGACCAGAAATAGTGACATGAGTTAGCGTTTTCTTATTTATTTATCCAACTGAATGTTGCAACTTCACCATTTAGTCATTTTCATGCAGCCAAGATATCTGGGATCAAAGCAAACTGCCACCATTTCTTACTGTCCTGCCCTGCTCGTCCTGCCCCCTCGTCGACCCCACCTACTCGTTGCCCTCGTGTGGATTCCCCGTGTTTACCAGCTGTTTCTTGTTCCTGTCATTAGTGCCTTGTATTTAAGTCCGCGTTATGTTCATTTCCCCAGTCCAGTCATTGTATTGTTGCATCCTCGTTCGCTGCGTGTCTGCGTATTCACCCTGTAAATAAATCCTGCTTTCCCCGATCCCCGGCTCTCTGCTCATGCTTCCCCGAGTACAGCGTGACAGAATGACCGGACTCGACAAACTAGGACGGGACACCTCACCGGCGCACCCGTTGTTTCGGCAGTTTTCCGGGGTCCCGAGGATGATCCCGGAGAATTATGCACTCTGCGACCCCAGCCTTTATTGGTCGGAGGCCGACCTGCGACCAAAGGCGACTCCCGAGGTGCCCGTCCCCGCAGCACAAGCGGGCCGAAGGAGAAGGAGACGACAACAGAGGGACGCACCTGACGCGCTCGCCCTTCGGGCCGTCTCAATCTCCGCTGCCTGCCCTGCTGCTTCCCGTGCTGCGTATCGAGGGGAGCCCCTCCCGCTCCTCAACCCGGTGGTGGGCACGCCTGGCGTCCCCGCCGCTTCGCCCGCGCGGATGCCTAAGGCCCCTCCGCCTGCCGCACAGCTGCCAGGCTTTGTAGCCACTCCCTTTTATGGGACACGCATGGCCCTTAAAGGGGCCAGGTCCACCATGGACTCTATTCCGTGGGTTCCACGGCTCCTAAAAGGGGCCAAGCCCGCGGCCCCAGTGCTCCCAGTGCCTGCAGCTCCGGCCCCAGTGCTCCCAGTGCCTGCAGCTCCGGCCCCAGTGCTCTCCGAGGCCGCTCGTCCCGCGGCCTCCCTGCCCACTGCCGCAGCCGCCGCTCGTCCCGCGGCCTCCCTGCAGCTGCCTGCTGCTGTCGCCGCCGCTGAGCCCGCGGCCTCCCTGCAGCTGCCTGCTGTCGCCGCCGCTGAGCCCGCGGCCTCCCGGCAGCTGCTTGCTGTAGCCGCCGAGCCCGCGGTCCCCCTGCAGCCTGCTGTCACCGCCGAGCCCACGGCCCCGCCCAAGGCCGTCGCCTGCCCTGCCTCGCCTGACCTGCCCGCGACACCGTCGCCCCCAGAGCTCCCTGTGGCCCCTCCAGAGTCCCCCATGGTTCCTGTGGCCCCTCCAGAGTCCTCCGTGGTTCCTGTGGCCCCTCAGCCTGCCATGACACCTGCGTCTCCTGCCCCAGGGGTCCTTGAGCCTGCGACACCTGCGGGGCCCTCTGCAGCTTCCCCATCACCCACGCCTATGACCCTGGCGAAACGGTTTTACATCCTCCAGGGCCTATACTGGCAGGTGATTGGGGAGGGAACACTGCGGAGCGTCCCTGAGGTGGTGTCGCTCAGGGAGCAGCTGAGGTAGGAGTTTGCTGCCGTGACCCCCGAGTCTTCACTCCAACAGCTGGCTCCAGCGGAGGACACCCTGCGAAAGCTGCTCCACGTGAGAGATAGGCTGGTTTCTCCGTCAGGAGCGGCCATCTCTGCGGGGCCCCTTGCTTCATTGCCCAGGCCACTACTTGGGGTCCCTGTGCCCGCAGCGGTGGTCGCCGTGCTGTCCCCAGCGCCAGCATCGCCGCCCCCGGTGGTCCCCTGTGACGTCGGGGCCCGTGACAGTGCCCCCGAGGTCCCAGAGGTTCCTGCCCCGGCGCCCGAGGCCCCCGCTCCCGGGGTTCCTGCCCCGGCGCCCGAGGCCCCCGCTCCCGAGGTTCCTGCTCCGGCGCCAGAGGTTCCCGCTCCGGTGCCCTGGGTCCCTGTACCAAAGGTTCCTGCCCCGGCGCCCGAGGCCCCCGCTCCCGGGGTTCCTGCTCCGGCGCCAGGGGTTCCTGCCCCGGCGCCCGAGGCCCCCGCTCCCGGGGTTCCTGCTCCGGCGCCAGAGGTTCCTGCTCCGGCGCCCGATGTCTCTGCTTTCGAGGTTCCTGCTCCAGCGCCAGGGGTTCCTGCTCCGGCGCCCGTGGTCCCCGCTCCCGAGGTTCCCGCTCCGACGCCTGTGGTCCCTGAGGTCCGCGCTCCGGCGCCCGAGGTCCCTGCGCCCGCAGCTTCGCCGCGCCCGGCGGCCCCTGCCCCCGAGGAGGTCCCGGACGACAGGACCGACGCCCCTCCCTCCATAGGAGAGGAGGAGCTGGAGTGGGACCCCTCGGGGATCCTTCTGACAGCCCCCGTGGCTCCCCCCGGGACTCTCCCCATGGCTCTCCCCCAGACTCTCCCCGTGGCTCTCCCCGTGACGTCCCCCGTGGCTCTCCCCGTGACATCCCCTGTGGCTCTCCCCGTGGCTCCCGTGGTGACCTCACCGGCAATCCCCTGGCAGTCGCCCCAAAAGGACAAGCCCCGGTCGAGGTCCTGTCTCTCGGTCTCCCAGAGAAGGAGAGGGCACCTACGCCAGAGTGGGGTCTCGACCACCCTGGTTCCCTGTTCGCCAGCGGTCCCCCGAACTTCAGCCCGGGGCTCCCTGTCAATCCCGCCGGCGGTACCGCAGAGGCCGACTCCGGTCCCGCCTCGGACGCCTCGTCGGTCGCCTGCGGGGCCCCCAGCCTTGCCTCGTCGGTCGCTAGCGCCTGGGCCGGCGGCGGTGGTACCTTCACCCGCCGCAGCTGCTGCTCCCTCCTCCCCTTCGCTCATGTCCCCGTCACCTTCCTCCTCGGCCCCTCCGTCAGTTCCTCCACCGTCCTCCTTGCCCCCCTCGTCAGTCCCTCTAGCTCCCTCCTCGCGCTCCCCATGGGTCCCTCCTGTTCCGACCTCACGGTCGCCTGCTGCCCCTGCGGCATCCACGCCTCGCCTGCCGGGATCCCCTCCGGCTCCCCGTTTCCCCCAGCCCTTTGCCTCCTTACCTCCGGGTCCCTTCATCCCCCCTGTTTCCCCTTCGTCCCTCAGTACCCTCTGGTCCCTTCATGCCCCCTGTGCCTCCTCCATGTCCCTCCGTGCCTTTGTCACCTTTCAGTTCTTTTGTGCCTCCAGTGTGTCCTTCCCGTCCTCCTTTGCCTTCATTCCTTGTTGGTCCTCATGTTCCTCCGGTGAGTGGGTCCCCTGTGTTTCCTCCCCGTTCCTTGGTGTCCTTTGGTCCCTTCGTGCCCCCTGGTCTTGCTCCCCGGTCCCCGGTACCACCGGGCCCCTTCGTGCCCGCGCGACTATGTTCCCTGGTGTGGTCCCGTCTGGTCCCTTTGTGCCTCCTGTGGGTGGGTTCCCTAATGTTGTTCCGTCGTTATCCCCCTCTTTGGGTTCCGTGTTCCCTTTTTTGATTCCCCTGTGTCGGAGTTTTTTGTTCAGTAAAACTCCTTCTGCTTGAGAGCTGCACTGTGGATTGTCTTTCCACCATGCCATGCCATAAAAAATTAATGTTGTTCTTTCTTAAATTGAAACTGTGCTTTTATTTTTTCCAAAGGTTCTTGGGTCATGATTTGGCAATGTGAGTTGTGTTGCTCTGGGTTCCTCCCAAAGGGCTAATCTTTTCAAACATTACAGACTACAGCATGGGACATTTGGCAATGGAAATAGTACATCATGTTTGCATTCTGATTGTCCATGGTCCTTTAAAACTTGGCTCATAAATTTTCCACCATAAACTAAATGTACCAGATCTGGGACCTTTTCTTCCTAAAGTATTTTTTGTAACACAATCAGTCCGATCCAGCAGACAAAGTACTCGACGTTGGTCGCCTGCGCCTTCACCGTCTATGGCTGCGCCTTCACCTGCAGCAGCTTCTCCTCCTTCCTCGCCTCCTCCGTTGTCCCCTTTACCTCCCTTCTTGCCTCCTCCATCGGTCTCTCCACCTTCCTGCAAGCCCCTTTCGGTGTCCCCTTTAGCTCCTGCCTCCCTTCAACTTCGACCCCTGTAGGTCCTGCTTTTCGCCCACCAGGGTTTCCTCTGGCTCCCCGTTTCCCCCCACCCTTTGCCTCCTTGCCCCCTGCCTTTGGGCCCCCTGTGGTTGCTCCCCGTCCCTCTGTGTCTTCTGGTTCCGTTGTGCCCCTTGTGTTTGCTTCCCATCCTTCTGTGCCTTTGTTCCCTTCCGGTCCTTTTGTGCCTCCTGTGGGGGTGCCCGCTGGTGTTGTTCCTCCATTGTCCCCTTTCGTGTTCTTAGGTCCCGACCTTCTGTCGTTGGAGCCCCTGTGTCTGTCGGCGTTCCCTGTCGTGTGTAATTCGTTGTTTGATCTCTCAACACAATATCTGCAGTTTTTACCACGCAGGCCTTCTATTTATGTATTTCAAAATTATCTTTGCCTAAAACAATGCATTGCTTTACAACATAACAGTACTTTTTCCTCACAACTTAAAACAAACAGACAGACCCCTCTCTCTAGGTCGGAATTTTTGAATGACTTTTACTAAACAGACTCTCTCTGGCCTTTACCGCAACTATCTCTTTACTTCAAAAACACAATATTTCTGCTCCACAAAAATGAACGGACCCCTCTCTTCAGGGCCTAGCAACAAATAGACAACTGTCTCTAAGGGAATACAACTTTTACTTCATAAAACAGAGCCCCCCTGTCTCTAAGGTAGTGTCTTTAAATAACTTCGGATTCTGTTAGCTTTCTGCACCTATCTATTATGTTAGACGGGTCGGTGCCGACCCATGTCTTAAATCAGCCATGACTTAACCTCAAAACAATTATTTACCATCCAATTTCTTTCTTACCTCTTTGTTACCTTGTTAGGCTTCCTTATCCACGAAAAGATTGGTTTTAACATTTTTGGTGTGGCTTTCTGGACCTTTCTTTTGACAACATACCTCTCATTTTCAATAAAAAATAATGGTAAAATAAGCCTCAAGTGAATTAACTGAATTAGTCTTATCTTGCCTTACATGTCTGGGCATGCCTTGCCTACTGAATTATTTATTTATTTATTTATTTATTTAATTTGTTTAAACAGCGGTTCCTGATGCAGTACACATAAGAGAGGGAAGGAATGCGCCTTCTTTCAAAAAAGATTTATGACCTAAAAGGTCAAGAGGTCAAGTGGGCGGAGCCAGGATTAGGGGGAAGATCAAAGGGAGGTCAAGTGGGGTCACGATCAAAGGGGGTGGTAATTGATATTATTGTTGTTAATGATATCCAGA
>JAODKC010000137.1:21187104-21198313 GCA_026777985.1 Mormyrops attenuatus | reverse complement strand
GGGTTCCACTGAAATAAAGGTAGCTGATTACGAGAAAGACCTCGGTGTATATGTTGATGCTTCCATGTCCCACTCTCACTAGTGTGGGGAAGCAATAAAAAAGGCAAATAGGACGTTGGGTTACATCTCTAGGTGTGTGGAGTTTAATGGTGCGTTCCAATTGCCTTCAGATCCGAGTTTCGGTTGCCGAGATGGCGTCACATCTGCCACAAACTTGGGGAAAACCGAGTCAGATGCATTCCGTTTGCCACAAAGAAGCAATACCTTGGACCAGTATCAAAAAGCAATATTGTTTGCTTAACCGGACAACTTGTCGGATTTAAGGTACCTCAGTTTAAATGGCATTATCTTCGTTCACTTACAGTTAGCCTGAACTACCTTAAATCTAACAAATAATCCTACTAACCATGAAATCCAATTCTAGCCCGGTTAATTGTTAAAGCCATTGTTAGCAATATCAGTTGATAACACATTATGCGCGGTGCTTTACATAAAAAACTCCGTAACAACTTATTACTAAATTAATATTATGATGCAAACTGGCGTCTTGGTGAAAGTTACAATATTCATAGGGGAATCTGGTCACGGTCTCAAACGATAATGGTGGTGGCATTGGGTAAATGCCTGACGATGACCTTTCTGTTACCATTCCTATTAGGAGATGTAGGACATCTTTGCCTAATTCCTCAATTTATATTACATCTACACTTAAGTTTATTTGGGCTGCTAACTGCCTTACAGGAAAAAGTCCAAAAGCCAATTTTTTCTAATGAGCTCAACATTTGTCTTCAACAGCAAAATTGAAAAATAGAATAATAGCTCTGTAATGAGGTCTGAGTAATCAAAGCTATCCAGCTGGCAAGCCATCAGTTCCTGCCAATGTTATTCTATTCCCCAGACAAGTAGTTCAAATTTTTTTGGAACCAGTTTGCTGCCACCACAGACAGTTGAGCTTGTTACCACAATAACTCAAAAAATATTTGACAGATCTTTTTCAAACTTTACTACATTGTGTGGGTGGGTATCTGGAACAACTCAAAAATTGAGACAAATCACACAAAAATTAAAGCAGCACCACATAGTGATACTAAGAGAAGAACAGCCTTAGACACATTATCTTGTTACCGCAGTAGCTCAGAAAGTATTGTGGAAAGAAAGTTGAAAATCCATAGGCCCGGGGAGAGTGGCAAATTGGATCTATTATGTCTTAGGCTTTATGCAAGAAGTTATTGTTTTGAATACCGTGCACGTAGTCAGTTTTGCAGGTCTTGGAGACCTTGGAGAGATAGACAGCGGGGGGGGGGGGGAGCACCTGAATAAGGCAGTGCACAGAATATCATAGATCTAGAGTAGTCACAGTATGTTTTACGCCATATATTATACGCCATATGTTATACGCCATATGTTATACGGTAGCTCAAATGCACAAGTAGTTAATTATGTATCTGTGGTTATGTATCCATATATTTGCAGTATCGTATATCCATACCCAAGTCTAGCAACAGAGAAGAATAGTATGTCGTTGCTCCCAAATTATGGAATGACTTGCCCCTTCACTGTCCACCTTCAAAACTCATCTTAAAACGTACTTTTATGCTTTGGCTTTTGGCCCCGGCAGGACTTAGTTTTCTTTTAGTTATCTTACCTTGGATTTGTTTTTTTTTCTCCAATGTACAGCACTTTGTGTCAGCTATGGTTGTTTTAAAGTGCTTTTATGAATAAAGATGGTATGGTATGGTATGGTTTTGAGACAATGGGCAAAATGGACAGATGTTACCCTGATAATACAGTGGGTTGAAAAAGTATTTGGCCCCCTAAAGAAATTTAAAATTTCTTGTAATATTTTTCTTTGAAAATGCATCTTTAGTTTCATACTGTTACATACAAATGATGGGCTCTTGGACAATAAATTTTCACTAAAAAAATCCTGAAAATTAAATTATGCAACAACAATAAAGAACATATCAGTGAAATCTGCTGTTGAATAAGTATTCGACCCCTAATGGCTTGGAGACTGTATGATTGTTAACAATGCAATGAGGTAAATGAAAACAGGTGTAAACAATCAATCAATTTATCGTCTAGCTTGTTGACTGGTCCATAGGTGATTATTTAAGCCAGTTCTTAGGAACATGCAACTGAGAAATCAGTACAAGTAGCATATTTGGTGAAACCTCAAAAACTGACAAAAACAAAGACAATGAAACTGTCTAATGACTCGAGAAGCAATGTGATTAAGAAGTTTGAAGGTGGCAATGGTGCTAAGAAGATTGCCAAGCTCCTTAGCCTTAGTGTATCCACTGTGAAGGCCATCATAGCGAAGTGGAAGACAACTGGAAGCATAGTGAACCTAAGCCTAGGTCAGGCCGCCCTGTTAAAATAACTAAGAAAATGTCAAGGAAACTAGTCAAAGAAATAAGAGCAAATCCTCTGGTGACTCTCAGTGACCTGCACAGCTCAGTATCTGCAGCTGGAGTGGATGTGCACAAAACCACAATATCAAAGGTTTTGCACAGACAGGGGCTGTATGGCAGAGTTGCCAGAAAAAACCACTACTAAAAAAATGTCATTTGAAAGCTCAATTAGAATTCACTATCAGACATCTTGACAAGAGTCCTGCATTCTGGAGGCATGTACTTTGGTCTGATGGGACCAAATATTGAACTTTTTGGCCTCAACACAATGACATTTGTCTGGTGGATGGAAGGGACTGCCAATGATCCGGCAAACACCATACCTACCATCAAGCATGGTAGGGGGAGCATCATGCTTTGCGGCTGCTTCTCTAGGGCAGGCACTGGGTCCCTTGTCCGTTTTGAAGGAAGAATGAATAGTAAGAAGTATATCCAGATTTTGGAAGAAAACCTTCAAACGTCAGCCATCAAATTGGGACTCAGACGACGTTGCCACTTTCAGCAGGACAATGACCCGACACACTGTGCAAAAGTAACCAAAGCATGCTTTGACAAAAAGAAGATCCAGGTTTTGCAGTGGCCTAGCCAGAGTCCAGATGTGAATCCAATTGAACATTTGATCTCAAAATTACAGTTCACAAATGAAAGCCTTCAATCTTGGCCCAGTTGGAGCAGTTCTGCAAGGAAGAATGGGAAAAATTGGCTCCATCCAGATGCACTAAGCTTATAGATGGCTATCCAAAGTGACTGCAAGCAGTTACAGTATTACCGCAAAGGGTGCTGCTACCAAGTATTGACAATTTGCTACCAAGTATTGACAATTGTCAATTACTTTTTCCAACACCATTTTTCAAAACATGACTGTCAATTTGCATTTGTTTAATTCACCAAGCTCTAAATTTTAAAACATGTACATAGGGAAATAAAAGTTCAGTGTGATACACCGCATTTGTGATTTTTATAGGTTGTAATGATGTAAGATGGAAATGCAGTGGCTTTCCAGAGGGGGTCGAATACTTTTTCAACCCACTGTAAGAGATCAATGGAGGTGGAGGATTATGTTTGTTGAATTTTTCAGTTTGGTTTGTTGGTATCTTGTGACTAATCAGGACTTAGTAGTGTTATGGTTTATCAACTCGTTGCTCTGTGCTTGAGGTACCTGGTGCCAGTGCTGTGCTGGATTGCTTGAATAAAGGAGAAAACTTTGCTCACCATCTGCGAGGTCCGAGGTTTTATTCTAAGTGGTTGAACTAGGAACTATTAGAGAGGTTGATTTTATTTTTCTTACACAGTATTTAATAGTATCAATATTATTATTATTATTATTATTATTAATAATAATAATAATAATAATATTACTAATATTAGTATTAATATTAGTATTTAATATTTTCATACTTTGCAGACACATTGTAAAGATCTGGAATTGATCAAATTTTTAGACAAATCGCACCAAAATTGAAGCAGTGCTACATGATAGCAAACAAAATGACAGCCTCAGACACTTGATCTTGGCAGTATGGTAACTCAAATCATTTGTCAAATTTTGCAGACACATTGTATGGCTGATGATCTGGTACTGATAAAACAAGTGGAGCAGCCAGAGAAACATGAGGATCACATGCAACACAGGTAAGTACACACACGACAACCAGGGGCATGACACCACAAGTACAACCAACACGAGTTTGTAACAGCCATTTGTAGAATTAAAAGGGAATGACCCTATGCATCTCTGTATATTTATATATCTTTCCATTGAAGTGCTTATCCTGGTCATGGTAATGTGCAGGCCTGGAGCCTGTCAAGGTCAAGGTCAAGGTAAACTTTATTATCCCCGAGGGGAAATTCATATGGTCAACATTGCACGTCTCACATTGCAAACAAACAGTATAAATACCACATTGTACACATGACAAAAATACAGAGAAGAGAAGCGAATAAATAAAATTTGTAAAATTAAGAAGGGTAAAATTAAGGTACAACAGACATACTTGGTCTGTTGTTGTGCAGTCTAATTGCTGTCGGCACAAATGACTTATGATACCTTGTTGTTCTGGTTACTCTCTGCAGAATTCTACTATTCGACCTATTACTTCTGACAAACTTCAAAAACAGAGGATATGTAGGATCATCCAAAATTTGTTTAATCTTTTCCATAATAAGCTCATTGTACAGCTGGACTGCAGATACCTGATCAACTCCAATGACCCTACTGGCTAATTTGATAAAATGCTGCAATTTCTTACGATCCTGTCTATGCATATTTTCAAAGGTACAAATTTACCCAAAGGACAGGACACTCTGCAAAAGAGCTTTATGAAATAATTGGAGAATGCCAATATCTAATCTAAAAACTTTTAGTTTCCTGAGAAAAAACATCCTCTGTTGCAATTTCCTGCACTTGTTGTGTGCACAATGATTAAAACACAATTCATCGTCTATTTCAATTCCTAAATATTTGTAAGATGAGACCCACTCAAGCAGTTCACCATTGATCTCGGATGGAGAAACACTTACACCTTTCTTACTAAAATCTATTAACATTTCTTTTGTTTTCTTTACATTAATCTGTAAAAAAATATCTGTGCACCACTTAGTGAAACCTTGAACCTCCCTTTCAAAACCTTCTAAAGATGAGGTGTCAGAATGTAAAAAACAACCAATGCAGTATCATCAGCATACTTAAAATAAATATGAGCAGGAGAAGCTGCTTGACAATCATTTGTGTATAATGTATAAAGGATGGGCAATGGCACGCATCCCTGCGGTGCTCCAGTATTAATGGATTTTAGGGAGGAGACAGATGAGTTAAATTTCACTTGCCGACAACGGTCAGTCAAGAAGTCATAAACCCATAAAATGATTCTAGGATTTACCCCAAGATTTAACAGTTTCCTTACCATCAGATGCGGTTGGATTGTATTAAAAGCGCTGCTAAAATCAATAAACACAATCTTAACCAGGCTCCCAGCATGTTCAAAGTGCTCATAGACATTATTTATCAAGGTAAGAAGCGCGTCTTCAACCCCCCTCTTAGCACGATTGGTTAGGGTCTAAAGAGTGTGAAACCTCAGAAAGAAGCTGTTTTAATACAATTTTCTCAACATTTCATTACTGCAGATGTAAGTGCTACTGGACGCAAATCATTAAATTCTTTAGGTCTATTGGTTTTTGGCAATGGCACTATTAATGATTTTTTCCATAAGCTGGGAACCACACCAGTGTCCAAGGACAGCTGGAACAGCCTCTGGAAGGGCTGTGCCAGCTCATCTGCACACATTTTTAGTGTTCTACTGCTAATACCATCAAGCACACTAGCTTTACGTCTGAAAAATGATTTTACCTCATCAATAAAGATCTCAATACCTGCGCCCACCATACCTCTTACCCCCGTGCTAGCTAAACACTGTTCCATTTTAAAATCATGTGCATCAAATCTACAATAAAAATGATTTAACTCATTAGCCATATCCACTGCCATAAGATAATTCTTAGGTTTGTACCCTATAATTGCTTGTACCCCTTGCCAAGCTCTTCTAGGATTATTTTTGAAAAAACCTTCAAGTTTACATTTGTATGCAACTTTACAGTCCATAATAAGATTTTTAATCTTTCTCTGTATGGTTTTTTTTGTCTTCCCTATTTCCACCTGATTTAAACAGGCAGCATGGGGCACAAGGCTGAGGTACACCCTGGATTGGATGGCTCTTGTGTATACTCTATGCGATCTTATTTGCAAATGGAAAAAGATACAGCTAATATGGTTCTATTTCCAGTAACTGCTTTGGTTTAAGTTCTTAGTTTTGCTACTGACCCTGTTACATACCACTTATAGGCCAAATTACACTTGCCCAATCATAATTTTATACTGTATTTCAATGATTTATAAATAATATTGCTGTGCCTTGTGTGACTGCTTATGTCATGTGATGATTACATGGATTTTGGTTCATCGATTTCAGATGCGTTGCTTGTTATCAGAAGGAATAAAGATCAATCATAAAAGATGTAGGTAGAGATAGTTCAGGGTGGTCTCAGTGAAAAAGAATGTTTTACGTAAGGTGGCTGGGGACAAAAGAAGGGGCAACTTATAATGGAGGCAGTCACAAGTGAATGGATTACAGCTTGTGCTGAGCGCAAATAGTATCCAAAGCAATTCAGAAACGGCACACTTCAGGAGTTAACCTGTTGACTCTGAATTGCCCTTAGTGTGTGCAAGAGTGTTAGGCAATGTACTTGCATTACAGGCAAGGGGCATGTAACCCCTTGCTGTTTGCTTCAACAGAGTAGCTCCAGAGCACAACAGATCTATTTGGATGAGCAATAACAGGACATGTATGGAGGGAAATTTACTATGAAAGTGTGTAACTAATGGCTTTGTATTATATCAGATAATATGTATGTCTGAGCTAAAATTTTGTGCATGCATGTTTTTATTTGACATAGGCCTAGATTAAGAGAAACAAATGAGTCTGCTTTTGAGTTATGGTAGAAGTGTTATTTTTGTGCTGGTGTTTAATCTTCAAAAGTCAAATTTACTTTGTAGTTGGGTTTTCATATTGACTTAGTGATAATAGCTAATCACTAGAGTGCAAAATATATTATGGGAAATAAATTGCTCAAGGGCATTTAACATCATTGATAGGTTAATGTAACTGGGTATATATACTGACCTTTATCTACTCCTATCCCATTTTTAAAATCTGTTTTTATGCATATTAATAAATATTCGTCATTTAACGTCCTTGGACTTGTCTGGAAGCCAGGTTACAAAGTAAAGTGGAACATTGTGATTGCTTATGGTTTTGCTGGTATCCACAATTCAGAGGAATGATTTAAATTTCATTTAAACCCATTCTATTTATCCATCAGGTCCCAGATAATAAGAGTTTAGTTTAATGAGAAAGAGGTGAATCAGATGACTTTTGTAGTACGTAATAAAGCTATTAATATGAGCCAGTAAAATACCAATGTCTAATAATTTACATAGCATAAAATATTTTTACAAGAAGTGCAAATGGTTGATCAGGTCACAGAAAAGCTAAAGGGTCCGTGTATATTTTGGCCATTCAATTATAGTTTTGGAATCAATAATTAAAAAAA
Organism: Mormyrops attenuatus; assembly: GCA_026777985.1. NCBI lineage: Eukaryota > Metazoa > Chordata > Actinopteri > Osteoglossiformes > Mormyridae > Mormyrops > Mormyrops attenuatus. The sequence continues at coordinate 21,190,793 of JAODKC010000137.1, read as the reverse complement.
CAAAAACGACCAGTGATTTGTTTTTTAATATAAAGTCCAAAGTCAAAATTCCAGAAAACGAACCATTTTGTTTTTTTTCCTTTAAAATATGCAAAATAAAAATTGAAGCTGACCAGAACGAGAATACGGCGGTTTTATCGTTTTCAGGCACCGGATGTTACGTACAAACCGTGTGCGTGTATGCGAGCACAAGTGGTGCTACTTTCAACATCCTGGACACACAGGTGCAGTGGAGCTGAGGAAGACATGGAGTAGTACCTGGTGTTCTGAAACAACAAGAGAGTGTCTCTCAGAGATGAGGACATGACTGTTGAAAAGCTGAGCTGCATTTTTCAGGTGAAAATGTGTTCTAAATTAATTTTTGGAAAGAATATTTATTTTGCAAGTTGTATATTATGTGTCAAGCTGTCTGTGAAAGGCAGCTTGCCTGTGCCAGCGCAAGGACCCGCAAATGTGCTGAGGCTGAGCCGGCGACCGTGTGATTACAAGCACACAGGCTTAGCCCACTGAGCCACACGCTGCCCCCGAATATATTAAATTGTGTGTTCAATGAAAACATTTGACATCGTATTATTCTCTAAACTACATTTCTTCAATAGATAGCAGCTGAAAGTCTGTACATCACTGATGACTCCAATGTGGCAGTGTTTCCTGGGGCCTCTGGACCTCAAGCATTTAGATTATAAATGGTTGTTAAAACTGGTATTTACCCTTAAACAAACTGAAATATAAAAAACTACTTTGACACAACCTGTCAAAATGGACAGGTTAGTAACACAATGAAATGTTTCATTCATTTCATTCATGAAGTAATTTCAGACCTAACTTTGAAAAGCAGTAAATTAAGGAAATGCACTGCATGTTTTTACGTTTTATGGGTTGCAACAAAATTGCCCATTGAAGAAAAAAAAACTATATCCTGTTTTTGTTAGACTGTTATGGACACATAGTTATGCACATCCTTACTATTACTCTATTTATATCATTTGTCTTTGTCTTGCAGATCTGTATACCTTGCTGAGGTTATTGGAGGAAGACTACATCCCAGCAGAACGGTGGTGGTTCGGTTTTTGGAATGTGAAGCTACAGTTCAGGGGATCATAGGAAAAGTGCAAGATGCAATTGGAAACTATGATCCCATGGTTTTGACAGATGCACAGGGCAATGCTATTTTAGAATCTGACGGAACAACAGGTATACACAACAATTTCCTCTAACAACCAATTGTTTAACCCATCCATTGACTAGTTCAGTTAAACAGTATGAGAAACTTAATTATTTGCTTTTTTTTCTCACTGCCCCAAAGGGTCACAGTACTGGAAACAAAATGCTCGAAAGATTCTTGCTGTGCCAGAAGAGGACTTCCAAGTGTTGCAGAGAATGAAGAGAAGAAGAGTGAGGTAAAATTATTGGGTCGCCACACTAATCTTATCTAATTTAACATGAAACTAAAAAACAAATTATCAATAGCCCATGATCAAAATTGTAATTGCAAGGATTGTTTTAAGTTCTTACCCACAGATACTAGATATAGCTGTATCGTTTAAATGCATATATATTCCTTGTGTTTATAGCCGAAAAGATGACGATACTGTGGTCATCTCAGAGGTGTCAGAGAAAATAGAGGAGTTGGTGCTGGCATCGCAGGGCCTTCCGTCTGTTACAACAGCAGTCAGAGAGCTGATCAATTTGACTGCTACCCAGAGAGTCTTCCTCACTGCTGGTGAGCTACAAATCATAAAAGAAGGATTCAGCTGTGTGATTTGTAAAGGTACGCATTATATTGATATTTGAATTGTCCTTCAACATATGACCCAATATGGTTTGATGTATTTAAATATTAACCTGCAGCCTGTGATATAATAAAATGTTCATTTATATGAACAAATTGAGTATCTTGTCAAAGAAAGTATATTCATTTTTCATGTTGTGCATTCAAGCCATATTTGGATTTATTGTGCTGAATCACTGAAGTACATGTCTTCCCTTCATAGAAGTTTAAAATTTCATAAAAATGTCAGCTTTTCCATTTTCTTCAGATTTTGACAAGCCTGTTTCTTTTTCCTTTAACTTTACAGATTTCATTGTAGAACCCATGGCAACAAACATCCCAGCACTGTGCAAAATGTAGAGATAACTCTTTAAATGCACTTTCAGTTACTGTCTAACTGACACATTTTCTGTTGTTAAATCACTTTATACAGAACACTAACTTTCTACTATTAATGTTGCAGTATTTTACACTTGTTCAGTATATGTATGTGTGTTGCTTGTTCCAAGTCTGTATTTCAACTGCAACATACTTCTCAGGCATATCTCTTAGTTGGGTTTATAAGGTAAAGCAAGGCCTCTTTGTAAGGGTGCAAATACATTGTTTACCGCTCTATAAAATAAGTCAGTGATATCTGGATATTTCTCTGCAAAAACATTCTCAGTTGTTACTTTGTCCTCTTCAGTTAAAAATGGGTCAAGGTGAATATGTTGTCAGTGAAGATCCCAGTTCCTGTCTGTAAATATTAGCTGCTTCGTCTGCATGAGGGACTAGGCCTTCACAGATTTTTTTAGGACACCCATTGTCTGCAAGCTGGTTTGGTATTCCTTTTCCTGTTAAATAAAGAGAAATTCTTAAAATCAAGTTTGGAATTGATGAACTGTTACTACAATTTCTATTTTTATCTTAAGGTAGTACTTTACCAGGAATCCTGTGTGCATTCCACGTTCCCACCACCGCTGTAAGACCAATTTTGCTCAACTGGCAGGTCAAGTTGGAAACACAATATTTCACAAGACTGTCCTCCATGTCCATCTCCTCTTGATCCACCAACTGGTGAAGGGCCATTTTCAGTGGATAATTTACACAGTTGTTGATCTCTGACCAGAGACGTTCAACAATGTGGTTCTGAAATATTAACTATTAGATTTTGTTGAGTATATACTAGATTATTTGACAAAAAACATGGGGTCATTTTCAGCTTTGTGGATGGTGTTTTTAAGTATGGAGCTTTCTGCTGATTATGTTGGTGGCCTGAAAGCACCTCCTGTATGAACAGAGTCAAGTAAAATTCCTTGCCATGGTCTACGCGTACTTGGTCCCACATGCCATAAGTTGTCACTGCAGATCTGGTGGATGAAAAATTGTGATCAAACTGCCTGAACTAGCAGCATTAGAAGTGTCAAGTGAATTATTAATCTGAAGAGCTTTGAAATGGTACTATCAAATAATAATTAGCCTCAGGCTAGTCTGGCTATTATCCTTTATTTTAATGTAAGCCATGCTCGCCTTATACTAATTATTTTTTCCTGGAATTCAAGACAACACAATGTTGTAAAACTTATGTAAGATAAAAATACAATACCTGAAAACATCTTCATAGATGGTTAAGTTGTTTTTTATGGGCATTGTAGAATGAGCAACAATCTTTTTACTGAAACCGTCAATTCCTAAAACGTGGATAACCCCAAACATCACTAATTTTTCATTCTGGTCAAGATGCAGCTTGTGGCCCATGTACTCTGCTTGATAAGGTATGGGGTTAAGGTTGTGAGAGCCCTTTAAGAGAAAAAAAGGAAACACATGACCAATGCAAAGAGGAATTGTGTGCTAAGCAATGGTATATATATACAGTGCCTGACAAAAGTCTTGTCACTTAACCAAGTTGTAGGAACACCAAATAATAACTTGACGTGTA
>JAODKC010000137.1:21156010-21187004 GCA_026777985.1 Mormyrops attenuatus | reverse complement strand
TGCTACTTACCTGAGATCAGGTGTGGCTCATTAGAAGCCAAGTAAGATAGAAAACCTACTGGATAGTAGCTCTCCAGTTGGAGACGCCTGGGCTATTTACTTCGCGCATGCAGGACCACAGATCTCAAAGACAGTACAATATAAATGAAAGGCTATTACGTTTTGATCGCAATCGGTCCCCCCAATACCTAAGAAAAAACTTATGTATCAAGATTCAAGAGGTTTATTTGTCACATATAGTACAACATGCAGTGAAATGTATCTCTGAGTCTCCCTATTTGGCAATTTGGACCTGCAGCATTTTTCGTAGGTGTCCAGCAGGGAGGGCAGAGGAGATCTGACACAGCGCTTGGCCGCCCTGATCACCCTCTGCAGGGCATTGCAGTCCTTTTGAGAACAGTTCCCAAACCATACCGTAATGTTCATGGTCAAGATGCTTTCCACAGCAGCTGAGTAGAAGGTTTTTAGGATCACTGGAGTGACCCTAAATCTCCTCAGCTGCCTCAGGTGGTACAGCTGCTTCCTCGCCCTGGTGACCAGAGTGCTGACATGTGAGTGCCATGAGAGGTCCTCAGTGAGCAGAACCCCAAGGTATTTGATGTTGTCAACCCTCTCCACTGGAACACTGTTGATCTGGAGGGGTGAGAAGGAGCGCTGCTTCTTCTTGCTGTAGTCCACTATCAGCTCTTTAGTTTTGCTGACATTCAGACTGAGGCAGTTGGACCAACACCATACTGACAGATTCTCCACCTCCCTCAAGTAGGCTGACTCATCGTTGTTGGTGATGAGTCCAATTACCACTGTGTCGTCCGCAAACTTCACAATGGTGTTGGAGCTGTTGGAGGCAACGCAGTCATAGATGTACAGCGTGTAGAGCAGGGGGCTCAGAACACACCCTTGAAGAGCTCCAGTGCTGAGGGCGATGGTGTTGGACACACGGGATCCCACTGTCACTGTTTGTGGTCTACCAGTGAGGAAATCTAACACCCACCTGCACAGCTGGGAGTTCAGACCCAGGTCCCTCAGTTTGGTGAACTGTCTAAATGGGACGATGGTGTTGAAGGCTGAGCTGTAATCTACAAACAGCAGCCTTACATAATTCCCATTACTACTGTCCACATGTGTGAGGGTGGTGTGCAGTATGTGTGCGATGGCATCCTCAGTGGATCTGTTTGGGCGGTAGGCAAACTGTAATGGGTCTATGGAATTGGGGATGGATGAACAGATGAAATTTTTTACAAGCTTTTCAAACACCTTCATGACCAGAGATGTTAGGGCCATTTTTATGTCCATCCTCCATGTTTTTGGGATGGTAGTGTGTGTTAATATATATATATATATACACACACACACACACACACACACACACGATATTATGCCACCTACAAAGCAGAGTGATATTATCGTGCCACGTGACCTGGTCACCTGACCTAAACTCAGTAGAAATGGTTTTGGAGAAGTTTAATCAGAGAGTGAACGCAAAGTGCTCAGCAGGACCGATCCTTAAGGACAGCTGGAAAAGCATCCCAGGAGAACACCTCATGCAACTGGCATAGCGGAGTCCCTGGAGCAGTTGGGGTTAAGGGTCTTGCTCAGTTTCCCAATGATGAGATCACTCAACTGATCACAGGATTTGAACCAGCAACATTCTGATTCCCAACCCACAGATCTGCCACACCCCACCCAACAAATTATTTAAAAAAAAATTTTTTTGGTCAGTGCATAAGCCACACCCCTTCTAAAAATAAAGACCTTCGCCCTGTTTCGCCAAATAGTGCTGGTTTTGTGTTGGTGTAACTGGTGGACCAATCGAGCTGTGCTGATCTACCTGGACATGAAACTGGTCCACCAGCAATATTTCATTAATGATGCTGGTATATGTTTATATTATAGTTTTGATGTCTTATGTTATATTGTCCGGCATTTAAATAGCACAAAACGAAACAATTATTTATATTTTTTCCGTTTGGTTTTAAAACAGAAAAACAATACAAGAAGCCTGATTTTTCTTTCCTTGTTTCTCCTTTTCCCCGTTCTGAATTAAAAAACAGAAAACCAAAAAACGCTGCTGTTTTTTGTTTGTTATTCCGATTTGGTTTCTAAGCGGATTCGATAGCCAGAAATCGTCATCACCGTAAATGTGCACTGCCTGTTTAGCGAGGGCAGCTTTACGCGTATGGATCCAAATGGCTCTGACTGCGGCTCATTTCATTAGACACAGCAAAGCGACACATAGCTACGTTTTCCTTACAGGTAAGAAATGAGACCAATGGTGTTTGTCTTTCGTTGTAGCCGTCATGGGACCGAGTACGTGTCTGTCTGTATTTGTTAAAAAAATCGGCGTATTCGGATATTGATGTGATAAAATTTGCACGTATGGCTATTTTATGGAAATAAATGATCAAATCTGAAACGACAGCTTTCATTTAAAGCATCCTTTTACGTATATTGCCGTAAAATGTTAAATCAACACATTTGTAGAAACAGGAAACCATGACTCGTTGCGGCCACATCATTTGAAAGCAAAACATTTTAATAAAGGCGTGACTGATCTGCGATGTTCATTTACATTTTTCATCAAAGCTTATTTCCTTTTCTACGTATTTTTGCACTCATGTATCATGCCAAAGCCAAATGGTTTTATCGAACAATGTTTAAAAAAAAAAAAAGCCTGTTGCACTACCTGTTTACAACCACAGGAGGGTCTCATTTCATTTCTTTGAGCCGTTTACTGTACAGATCCTGCAGTGCTTATCCTTCTCAAGAAATGTACAAGGTCAAAGAAAATAGAATTAAATAAATTCATTCTTAAAAAAATATATTTTTTTGACATTCTTTCCTTCCATAATCATGTATCTTCTAACCGCTTATCCTAATCGGTGTTGTGGGGACCTAATCTTTGAACAAAATAGATTACTTTGTATTAGTCACACTTTAAAGTCCTTTGTAAATTTAACTAGCAAGTTTTTGTCTGTAGGCATCCTCACCATCTCTGAGTGCGCCACTCATGCTCCTGTGCACGTATCCAATGGTAACCCCCTGTAAAGTCCCTTCCCCCATTGTACGTCATAAATGTGCACAGATGCTACATATGTGATTGGTTGGAGTCATGAATCACGTCATAGTGGTTTGTCATTCTGACAAACTGAAGGTACACGTAAGTGTGATTACACAGGAAATCAATAAATGCAGTTTCAGTGGTTTGTCATTGCATGATTGAACTTAAGAGTACATTTAGCAGAATGCAAAGGCATTACAGGGTATGTACACTAAGGGCAATTTAACCAATAAATCTAAATTGCATATTTTCATATTTTGAAAGGAAAGCAATATCAAGGCGAACATACAAGCTCCAAGCACTCAGTCAGAGCAGGAATGAAACTGAGAACCCGGAAGATGTGAGATCACAGCACTAAGGCTCTGAGCTACTGCACTACCCAAAAACCAGAAGGAAGCCTAATTTGATTCACGATTAGAGAGCTGCTCTCTGCAATTTTAGAAGCATTGTGCTACCTGTGAGAGGATACCAGAGTAGCTGGAGGACCCCAGTGAGAATAAGGACATGCAAAGCTCCCCCCAGAGAGTCAGAACCAGAGGCACATTATAACATGGTCAGAGACCCCCCCTCTACTATTCACAATGCTGTAGTTGTTGGGGTAGGAGGGGGGTAACATTTTACTAAATAAGATTAGTTGAGGGCCCTTTCTAGCAGAGGCTCCTGGGCTTCAGCCTTGGTAAACCCGTGCATTGAAGTGGCCCCATCAGAACACAAATCAAACTGACATCCCAGTAGGTGTGAGGTCTCAGCATTATCTATCAAGTCACTGCATCACCTGTAAGTCAGAAATAAGTTTGGACCCCAGTTATAGTAGCGGGTATATATGAAACTTTAATCTTCATAAAATAACAGAGAAATATGCTGATCAATTGTTGTCTGTCTTCAACTATTTAAATAATATTGTATGTTCCTTTATTCAAACAGCACCATAACAGTGAATCATCATCTTGTGTCAAAAGAGTGGACTTTCTTCTTGCATCTGGCTTTCTATTGGGGCCGTTTATCATATTTCTGCATTAGTTCTGTCTTTTACATCATTATTAACTAGCACGGTGTTACCTAGTGTCACTATAGAGGCTATGCCACCTATATGTGTCCATCACAAACCTTATAAAGGATAATGTCAATTATCAACTACACAGGAAACCACAGAGCTTCCGTCTGCTGAATATGGATAAAGCACAGACAAAATTAGGGCACTCAAACATGTATTTTGATACTTTAAGCTTAAAATAAATGACTTCTGTATTATTGCTGCTGCTACAAGCCTTGGAATGACAGATCACTAATCGGATCAATGCCTTATTTTCAGAAATATATTTTATGTCTTGCAGTTTATATAGGATAACTCATGCCAGAGAAGTCTGAAAAATGCTGCCACTGCAAAATGTGAAAAAGCAGTTCAGTGTGTTCAGTGCTTCTAGATTAGATTACTGTACTGTTCTACTATCTTTTGTACAAATAGTTAGCTAAGGTGTCTGCAACTGGTACAGAATGTCTCTGCAAGAATTCTCACTGCAGCTAAAATGTGCCAACTTTTTCACTTTCTCACCTTTCACTGCCAAGTAAGTTAGAGAAAGTAATGTGTCCTCAATAACAGAATTGTAGCATTTCCATTTTGGATTTTCAAGCACATATTCATTTAGGATCTATCCCCTTGTTAGCCTTGTTAACGGAAGCTAACTTTGTATGTGTGCGCAATTTCCTAATAAGGAAAAGGAATCATAAACGAAGTCGGTCAGCAACAGGACAGTGATGATGGAATCTTTCGCCACCATCATAATTTTCAGCTGACATTCCAAAGGTGTATGTGCTGTTTCCATGCAGGGCAGTGTGTAGGTCTGCAGGGCAGGACACTGTGTCTGTTATCGGAAGGTTGGTGGCTCAAACCTGATGGCCGCAAAGTGACGTTAGGGCCTTGAGCAAGACTCTTAATCCCAACAGCTCCAGTGGTTCTGGATACTGCTTTCTGACATCAAAACTTGCAATCACCTGTATGTGTGTCTCATGAAGAGCAAGATGGGGTATGAAAAAAAACATGCATTCTCCACAGGGGTGAATAAAGCACCTCTATTCTATTTACTTGCTAGGCTTTATCTGGTTATGGTTTTATCTGAGACTTAACACCTTTATCCGCTTATACAGCAGGATATTTCAGTTCACGTGGAGCACCTTACTCAAGGGAAAAACAGCAGAGTTTTTTTTTTTACGGTTAGAACCCAGGTAGGGCTGTGATTAAGAGAAATTTTTTAGAATTTAGTGATTAATCGTCATTGCTGACACATCACAGCATAACAACAAAATGTGTTCTACCCCAAAGTGCATGTCCCTAGCCATTAAACCACAACTGCCCATACAACAGGGGCAGAGATGGAGAGGACATGAACTGAAGATTAAGATAATTCACTGGAAGTGTTACGGCTGGAAATGTTAAAACTAAGTTTAAAAGAGAACAAGATAGAAGAGCTGGTGTGGTTGAGCAACATGAAGGCCAGAATAAATTCAGGAATTAAAATTAGTTCAGGAAATTACAAAATCCACTGACTGTGTTTTTGTCAAAGCTTTAGAAGTCATTCCACACTGCTTGTACAGAGAATTAGTAAGCAGTAGGGGTGTAACGATATACTCAGCCCACGAGACGAGACACGATATTGGGTTCACGAGAACGAGACGATATTTTAACAATATTTTAAGGAAAACTTCAAAGAGGAAATATATTACTGGAAAGCAGCCTTTTATTTGATTAATTTGAAAGACAAAAAATGCTAAATAATGCAGATTTATGGTGAAATGATTTAAATAATCACCATCATCATATGCAGTAAAGAACAGAACTAATATCTAGCACCATAAAACATTTCACCGCAAACTCAAATGATAGGCTTCTCTCCTATTTGACTTTTCAATTGAACATAAAATAGAATATAAATAAAACGATATAAATAACAAACATACATTTTTTAAAATGTAATTTAAGTAAAGAGCAATGATGGTGCTGCAAATGGCTTTGCATAGTAGTAGCATTAGCTGCTGTGTATGGCATTATTTTCCTACAATGCTTACAGATGGTTCGTGTTTTGTCTGTCACCCTTTTGCCATTTATATTTTCCACCGGGTACACAAAATGCTGCCACACAAAAGATTTAAAAGTGTCTGGGGCATCAACTATAGTAATTTCGTCAGACGCCGACATGCTTATAGCAGCTGATTTGCAGCGCTTTCAGAAAACCGCTTTCCACTCCGACGAGAAATCTCGCCATGTTGTAATATCGTGAGATCTCGTGACACAAGATCTCGTTGCACCCGTAGTAAGCTGCGAACATTGCTATTACACTGTTGGAAAAAGGGGATAGCTCATCATTTGAAATAGGTTCTATAATAAAACAACTGACAATGACAGTAATAAATATAAGGGATTGGCAATTTGAAAAGAAACCCATGCAAAAACTATAGTAATAAATCAGATGTGGATTGCAAACCAGGTTTTCTTGTTGAATGTGTCACACATACACAGACGTGCGTGTGTATGTAGAGAGAGAGAGAGAGAGAGAGAGAGAGAGTTGTAAAGAATATCAGTTGAATAATCAATTGAGTATGACAGAGTGAAAACAGCAACTGAAAACAGTTTGCATTCAAAATACTGTCCATCTCAGATTCAGTCTATCAACTTGTGGTCAGTGTGCCATAAAGAAAACTGAGTAACACTATGGTTTTATAAGCTAATGGATGCAGGTCTGATTCTTGCCCTTGGCTGGCTGCTCATGTGAGCATGTCTTCAAGTCTTCAGGCTGCAGGAGGAAACCTCAACAATCATAAAAAAGCAAACTCCTTGTGCACAGAGCAGCATCTGAGCCTCCAACCCTAGAGGTGTACAGGGTGACAGTAACATCCCTGAGGCACCATGCAACCTTCTTGGAGGAAACAATTATGAATAATTCCCTGGAGCAGCTCACAAGCATGTGAAGAATCCCCCAAGTGCGACCTGGTTTTGCACAGTTGTACTCTTTGTTTCTCTGTAGCATTACTCACCTTTTTCAGTCATTATTGTGTAACTCATTTGCTGCAACTGGCTTCCTCATAACGGCTTCATATTTGCTACATCTTGGTACATGTTCCGGCAGTCATTTCTCCACTTCCTGTTTTAAAGGAAATGTACTACAGAGATAAGCAGATAGAAGAGACAGACAATTAGAACTATAAACCGTTGATGTTGGTTTGTGGGGTAGGTGGCATATAGAATAGAAAGAAAGAGGTTTTCTACCAAAGGCAGTAATATAACTCAAATGAATTTTTAATTCTTTTATTTTTGTGGTCCCTATATGACATTATCACTTCGACTAATAAAATCCAAGCCATCAATGCATCACGACATATGAAAAGGTTAGTTGACACTCTCCACCTGTCCTTTCTACTCCTCCCTGCCTCTCATACTTCCCATTTTCTCCTCTGCTTCTCCACTTTCCATTCATACTCACTCTGAACCTTATCTGTTCTTGAGAGAATACAGCCCCCATTGCTTTCCATGTAACTTCAAGCCACTTACCATGTGCAGGGTGACAGGATCCTCTGCTCCCTGTCACAGGAAGCAAAGGATACAAAGCTGAGGAACACCCAGGATGGGATACCAGTCAATAGTATGGCCCTCACAAACATGTTATGTACAATTTAGGGATCTGATTTAGCCCAAACACATTTTAACTACGGCAGGAATCTATTCGTAAACAGAGAAACCCAGAAGAGGAAGATACAACTTCCAGAAACACAGGGGCAGTTCAAACCCCCAACCCTGAAGTTAAAGGCATTAAAAAGCTTTATGCATGTTTTTTGTGGTTGTTTTACTGGGCTACCGTAATATTAAACCGGTCAGGTTTTCATGATGCTTCTTAATTCCACTGTCTTTTTCGAATTAAAAGCATTTTAAAAATAACTAAATAAACGAATAAATATCATCAAATATTCCCGATGAAGAAAAAATGAAAAGGTGCGTTACTGACCCTAATGATGAAAAACAAGCAACAATTTCGTAGAATACCTATTTCTGGATAATACATGAGGTGTGTCGTCACAGCGATGAAACGTGCAGTTTGCCTTGTACTACCATCCTATTTAAAACGGCACAGTACTGGAGGATAGCGGAGAATGGCTGCTCTGTTTTGGTGGAAATTTACAAAGTAACTGCAGATTTCGCAGAACTGCAAACTGTTTATTTGCAAAGCGACAACCTGAGATAGAAAACTTAAAGGACACTTAAACGGCTAGTCTAAGGTAAATTATTGTATTTTTTCCACTATCCTAACAATAATTGTATTAAGTAAAGAACTGGCATCAATACCCATCAAATAGATCAAATCATGGAATATGAATATAGCATTTGTTGGTTGTTTTTAATGACATAATAAATGCTAATCTACTACTACTGGTGGTGGCGGTAGTAGTAGTAGTGGTAATAGCATTGGTAGTAGTAGTAGCAGTAGTAATGATAATAATAGTAATAATAATAAACCAAAATCACATGTAACAACATTTATTTATTTTATTTTTTAATCAATTTCATATCTATTTCTGTATTGTAAATAACACGTGTTGCATAAGATGACACAAAGTATGCTTTGCGCGTATACGGAAAATTAATTCATTTATATTGGGCGTACGTCAGCAAACTGATCGATAAGCGAAAAGGTTTCGTTTGTGTATACACCGGGCATGATTTAAAATACGACACTCAGATAACAGAAAATTGCATACGTGAACCGCCTGTTTGATTCATTATTTGATTTGAGCGACCATAGCCATTTTATGTGTGTTCATTCTACAAAATAGCTTGAAGACTTCGTCAAGCACATCGATCATTCATTGATACAGCGTAAAGATGGTTGGAGAGAAGGTGAGTGAAACGTCGCGATTTGAAATGTTATTTATTCTTTGAATACTTAGTAGGTATACTTTATCGAGAGGATTAACGCTACTGCGCTATTTTCCGCCAGCTACACTTGATGTAATGGAGAGGACATGGACAACGGGTTTCGTTTTGCATTTGAATTTACTTAAGATTTTAAAAAGTAGTCAAGGACATGGGGGTGGATGCGGGCTGCAATCATGCCCGGGCGATGAGTTGGTGCCCAAGAATTTACTCAGCTATAGTTCTGAGACCTGTTCTTGCATGCACAAGAGATGGGCAACTAGACAACAAGGGGATGGTTTTGTAAGGCAATGTGACGTATAAAAAGCAGACTGGGACAGTACTAGAGGACCTCCATTATTCATTTGTGGGAATATTTGGCCACTTCACCAACCTGACAATACAGTTATTATAATGGTTTTACATAATATGCACCCTAGTCTGAAGTAGCGTCCAAAATAGGCTACTACAAAATACTATTGGTAAAACTGTGGTCACTCTCATTTGTCTCAGTGCCCTGTTTATTCTGTGAAGTATGTTAACTTGACTGCTGTCAGCTGGCTGGATTTCATTTGTCAAAGCAGTATTAAAAGTCAGTCACATGAAATATTGCATTACAGTTTGCATTTTTATGGGCAAGACTGTTGCCTCCCGGGTTGGGGGTTCACATCCTATCTCCTCACTGTGAGTTTACATGAGCTGGTTGGAAGGCTTTCCTCCAGCGGTCCAGATACATGCAGAGGCTAGCAATCATTTCCAAATTCTCCCTGCTTTTTTATGCCCTGCGAAGGACTGACATCCTGTCCAGGGTGTAGCTCAGCCTTGTGCAGGATGCTGTCTGGGCTTTTTGTAATACAGGAGTCTATATTATCATTTAGAAATCTATGACTGGTTGATAATATTGTAAATATTATCTTCCATCTGGAGCTTGGCAGTTATGTAGTGAACCGTTTTTCTGCACTGGGCTGCATGGAGAAGTCTTAGAAGTTTCTGTCTTCTGTTTTGTAAGTCTTGCACTATGGACTTCTGCCTCACATGACATTAATGGGAAGCAAGCATTCATGTGGGAGTGGGGACATAAAGCTCTGTTGTACAGTGTTGCCCCTGACAATGAACACTTTGTGGTCCCCAGAGAAGGTGGATTTGAGAGCTGATGCCCGTTTGCGGCAGGAAGCATATCAGCCGCACCAATAGCCTAGTGTGTTAATTCAGTGTTCTTTGATTGTCCTTATTGCCCTTTGCTGCCTACAGAAGCCAAAGCAGGTGACTGCTTTCTTGTTGTTCTGCGTGGGCACAGCGGTTATTGGCTCCCTGCAGTTCGGCTACAACACCGGGGTCATCAATGCTCCCGAGAAGGTGTGTATGTGTGTGTGTGCATGCGGACAAAAGTGTTCAGTGGTCACAAATTGTTTCTGCTAATTTTCACAGGAAATCAGTAAAGCATGACACACCCATTGGATGCCATTAAGTGTTCCTCACCAAAGCCATCCCAGGGCAACACACTGAATGATATTGATCAGTAGGGGTCTTGTGACATATCCTGATGTGTGTTACAAGCAAACATGACACCACTTTAGCCAATCAGAAAGCAGGAGGGGTGGGACCGATTTTGATTCAAAGTCAGATGAAGGGCATTAAAACATGATCACTGATGTGCTTACTAGTGATAAGCTCATTGCAATTTTCTTACTAGACTGCTATCATATAAGTGTATCATTTATTTTAGTATGACTGGGTCTGATTGTTGTACAGTGGGACAATTATATGGCTGCAGATCATTTAAGTACCTTAAAAACCTAGTTTGTTTCTTAGTATGACAATTAAAAAACATTTCCATAGCACTGATGGAATAGCTTCCTTATTTTTATATAAATTAATATTAATATTATAATTAATATTTATACAAATGTTGTAACGGTAAACTGTAAAATATGGCTTTTTCTTTGACATCACTCTCCCAATAGAGGCATGTTTTTATTTCTATTTAACACTATTATCCTTCTAATTTATACTGAAGCATTTTGACTTCCTTGTTTATATTATAACAAATTTTCTTTAAAAACTGAAAAAAAATTAATTGTAACATTGCATTGTGAATTTACTGATGTATTTCCAACAAAATCAGTATTTCATCAGTTTGGTTTAACGGTTTGCAGAGATGCGATTCCACCTTTTTGGCCACCTACTGGACAAAAAGTGTTACAACAGGATTTTTCTCAGTGTAATATAAAATAGATGAGCTCCTATGCTTCCCTTCTCATATTTCTTTGTTTTGACACAGAAATTAATGTCAAACAGCCTTGGTGCCCCATTTATTGTTTTTGTATCAGTTGTGTGCCTTCTCCGGATTTTACCTAAAGGCCTGTCTGCTCTGTGCTCAAATCTCCAATCAGAAAGTGCGAGACTTCTTCAACAGCACATGGATAAAGAGGTACGGCCATCCCATCAGCTCTGACGTGGGCACCATCATCTGGAGTTTCGCTGTGGCTATTTTCAGCGTCGGTGGCATGGCAGGGTCATTCAGTGTAGGTGCCATGGTCAACCGTTTTGGGAGGTAAGTAAGTGGGTCCGCGGGCGCTGTCCAGCCTGCCATTGATAAACATGAGGGCCTGTAAGGTGACTGCTTCTCTTCTCTGCTGCTGTGTCTGTAGGCGAAAGTCCATGCTGCTGGTGAATGTGCTAGCCCTGGCAAGTGCAGCTCTGATGGGCCTTGCCAAGGTTTGCTCCTCCTTTGAAATGGTGATAGTGGGACGTCTGGTCATTGGCCTCTTTTGTGGCTTCTGCACTGGGCTCACCCCCATGTATCTGGGCGAAGTGGCCCCCACCGCTGTCCGGGGGGCTTTTGGGACACTGCACCAGCTGGGTGTGGTTGTTGGGATATTAATAGCCCAGGTGAGATGGCACATTTTATGCTCGTTTTTCATAACTCAACATTGGAGTGTAGATGGAACAGCTGCAACATAGTTCACCATAGCTAAGAAGTGTGTAGAGGCAGTCTCCAGGTCACAAACAAGATCCGTTCCCTAAGTCTGTCTTTAAGTTGAATTTATAGGTAAGTCGGAACAGTAACATAATAATAATGTAATAATAAAAGTAACTACATACGGTACTGTACTGTACCTCGAACCAAAGAATTGCTGAAGCCATGCAATGTTTTCATAAGCGTCACAAAGTAGCGTGTCCTTTTATTAATACAAACTATTGTATGTACAGTAAGTATGAGTTGTCTGGAAGTCGGACATTCTTAATGGGGAACTGCCTGTACTAATCTGTCTTAAAAATTTTCACAAGCAAACTGTGATATTATGATATGAAGTACAAAATACGTATTTCGTGCGTTGCATTATTATTAATAGCAGATAGGCATGGAATAGTTCCCAAAGCTACCACAATGCTGGACATTGCAGTATGATACATATAAACTGGTAAACTGGAAGAACGTTTTCTTCACCCATCCATGGACAATATCTTATCTAGTATAGGGAAACAGGACAGCCAGGAGCCTGTTCCAGGCTGCACAGGGCACAAGGCAGCAGACATATTGGATGGGATGCCAGTCCATCTCAGGGCCCAAGTCCACGCACTAAGGCCCATTTAGAGAAGTCACTTCACATAGCTGCATGTCTACAGATGGCCTAGTGACAGTGCTGCACACTGAGCCAGGATCCCTTCCAGTAACTGTTTGCCTCCAAAAGTACCTGTTATTAAACTGATTGGCTGGATTGTTGTCCATAGTTTGGGCCTGAACTTGAGCAGAAATTAATTTTGTCCTGGATTGAAATACTGTGTTTTTTCTGTAGATATTTGGCCTGGAGTCCCTGCTGGGTTCAGAGACCTTGTGGCCCCTACTGTTGGCCCTGACGGCATTGCCAGCAGTTCTGCAGTGTCTGCTGCTACCTTTCTGCACAGAGAGCCCACGCTACCTCCTAATCACCCTCAACCAGGAAGAAGAAGCACGTAAAGGTGAGCCCAGCACCGCAAACACTCAGGGGAACCAAAGGGAATCTCAGCCCTGCACCATTCTCTGAGCCAGTCTTTGCTGCTTTAAAAACCATTTTGGGCACCTCTGTTTTGCTGGAGGGGTATTCAAAAGAATTGAGTGGAGGCACAGCTTCCCATAGGTGGTGGTGTCCACAGTTTTTCCACTTGGCTTCAGGCTACAAGACTCAGGATAAGCTCCATTCTGAACACCCCACCCTGAGGGCACAACAGAAGCAAAGTCCATGTTACTTTACCTCATACCACCATGGACCTGTTGGACAGAAATCTAGAATGATGGTGTAGAACAAGAAATGGACGTGATAGCTAAGAGCAGGAGAAAGCCTCTGTATTTTTGAAATTACAAGTCACCTTCTACGTGTGATGTGTGTTAGACAGTAGCATGGTGCAATTAACCGTACCACCGAACTCAGCAATGACATTACATCTCTATGTGTAGATCTTTTTGGAACGCTACATTGAATCGACTAGTAACTGTTAACTTCGTTAAAACTAGTATTCCCAGCATGCATCACTCTGCTAAGCTGAGCATTCGAAACAAAGTAAGTAACTGGTGGTCATGCCCAACAAAATAACTACCACAGTGAAAAACGGCGTGTAATGTTTCTATGAATAGTTAAATAGGGGACAAATCATGTATTTTTGTGGATCGATATGGGACATGGATTTTTATTTTTCAGTATTGGGTAGTCTGCACACCACACTGGACAAACTTAGCCTAGTCTTTCTAAAAATTATCATTGGCTCTTTTTTATCACAAGTGTTGGCATTAGCCTATAGCTGGGCCTTGAGGTAATGTGCTTGCAAGGGAATTAACAATGATAAGCTCTTGTTTTGTTCGACCATCTAGATAAGTTGGGAAACTTAAAACTGCCATCAGGAAGTTGAACTTGAATGGCTGACATTCTGCTAACTGGAAATAGAAGTTGATTATGTAACAACGTCTAACTTACAGACGTATAAGAATGGTGAACACACTGTTACTGCAATGGGCAATGCTTGTGAAATGCTGTACTGTAATAGCCATGTTTATTTTCTTTAAACTGCATCTGAACCGTTGGTAAGCAGGATAAACTGAAGGCTAAATAATAAATCTTTCTGTTGTCTTGCTTTGTGTTTAGCCTAAGCCTAATGCTAAAAGTCTCATATTTTGTTTGGTTCAGTTTTCCCCATAAAAGTGAATGGATAGTCCCCACAAAGATATAATGACAAACTTTTGTGTGTATGTGTTTGTGTGTCTATGTGTGTGGGTTTGTATTTACCACACTGTGAGGTCAAATGTCCTCTAATCATGTTAAAACATGTTACTATTTTGCTTGTGGGGACATTTTTCAGGTCCCCACAAAAAACTAAAAATGCCTTGTGCGCACACATTTTGGTACATAGTGTTTGTGAGCCTGTTTTTCAGAGCAGGCTCCCTTTGTGTTTATTTATTTATTTTTTTATTTCCTTCAAATCACCTGGCTGATTAGTGCCTTATTTTGAATACATTTATAAAAATGAATTATTAACTGACTTATGAATTTCATAAAACTTGGACCAAGTGTCAGCACCTTTCTTGGACCGCATGGAATAGTACTTTACTGAGGTTTGTTGGGTCAGTTCTACAATTCTTTCTGTGCCAGCTGCTAATCTTTTTTGTGTGCTACACACTTTTTTTTTTACTATATACTGTAGCACCTATACTACTTGGCTAGTGTAGAGCCATGACCACCAAATCCCCTTGAATCTCTCATACTTCCTCATGTGTCTCATCCTCAGCGCTTGTGCGATTGCGGGGCTGTGAGGACGTGAGTGCCGACATCCAAGAGATGAAGGAAGAGAGCATGAAGTTGGCCATGGAGAAAAAGGTCACCATCCCTGAGCTGTTCCGCACTCGCGCCTACAGGCAGCCCATCATCATCGCCATCATCTTGCAACTCTCCCAGCAGCTCTCAGGAATCAACGCAGTAGGTGGACTTCATGTTCTCGGATCGCCGATTGTCAGGACTAGGACTGAGGCGCTTTGAAGGGGCTTCAGCTTGTTGATGATTTGTTCAAAGTGGTATGCTTGAGTCCATGATTGTTATTGTTCATATTCATGCTTGTTGTTCCTTTATTTCTCAGGTCTTCTACTACTCGACGGGCATTTTTGCAAATGCAGGTATACCTGAACCCATCTACGCCACTATTGGGGCAGGTGCAGTTAACACAGTGTTCACTGTTGTATCTGTGAGTATTCACCCTCATTTCAGTTACACATTGCAGTTTTCAGTAACGTTCCGTTGCTAATGTTAGTTGTACTGAAAGCTTCTCTGGATTTGCATTTCAGCTCTTTCTGGTGGAGAGGGCGGGACGCAGAACTCTGCACCTCCTTGGATTGGGTGGAATGGCTGTCTGTGGTATTATCATGGCTGTCTCCCTCCAGCTGGTGGTAGGTTTCACCTGTTATACCCGTCAATTTATTTAATATAATTTTTTTTAATTTAATATAAATATTTTTTATTATTATGATTGTAAAAATGTTTATATCACAGCCCACTTCTTGGTGTTCTCCTGTTTATGAACTGGCAGCTTTGTCTGTCTTTCTCATCCTTTCTTTCTCTCTATCTGAGCAGGACTCAGCACCCCCGATGAAGTATGTGGCCATTGTGGCAGTGTTTGGATTCGTAGCCATGTTTGAGATGGGACCTGGGCCAATCCCCTGGTTCATTGTGGCCGAGCTGTTTTCTCAGGGGCCGCGACCCGCTGCCATGGCCGTGTCTGGCTGCTCCAACTGGACGGCCAACTTCATTGTTGGGCTCAGCTTCCCAAAACTCGAGGTAATGTCATACAGATGTGTTTCTGCTAGATGGCAAGTATGTTAACTTTCTGGTCCCTCTAGCTGATTGTGGAAGAGCACTTTGTAACTCGATCATTTGTCCACCTAATTTTGCTTGTCCAGTACAGACCAAAGGTAGTTTCAGGAGCCTATCTCAGGCAACAAAGGGCGCGAGCCCATGAATAGATTACCAATCAAAGACTAGAGGCAATTTAAAGATACCAGTTAAGCAAACTGCATAGTTTTGGATTGTGGAAGGAGACCATAGCCATAGAGTGGTTAGGGAACACCCAAGTCAAAACTGGGAGACCCTGGAACTCCACACTGTAATGAAAGAGGGCTGAGATCCAAGTGCAGAGTAGGCGGGTTTGAATTACACTCCTGGATAACAGGCATCAATCATCATCAAAGTATTGTGTGTCAAATACTAGGGAAAGTCAGAAGCCACCCGGAATGACATACATAAAAAATTTAAGTTCCACAAGCTGGTTCAGAAGACAAGCAAGATTCTAAAAACTGGTAGCAGTCAAGCAGAAGCACCAGTAGTCAAGACAGTCCAGCATGGAGCAAAATAAGAACCAACTGATGTAGGGTGGTTTGGCCACCAGGCATGGTTTTGGCCTCTAGGAGTGTTGACAGGCGTGATAAAAACACACACACAGAATCCAAGGCAAAACTCAAACCCCCAAACCCATCAGTGTGAGGCCTCAGTACTAACCAGAGATGGCACCCTTGATTTGAATATTGTAGTGCCTAAATACACACAAATGTATTTCAATATGGCAACATAACATCTGTATTGTTGTTGTTAGATAGGAACAAATTTCTTAAGTGCTGTTGCGCTGGGACCTTTAAAAGTGTTACTCCGCCCCCTCTCGGAAGTGAGTCGCGGGCATCTTCTCTAGAGTTCGGGTTTCATGCTTCGGCTGTTAATGTTCTTAATTATCATCGTCATCAGGTCTTGTGTGCGTCCGTAAGATAAAGTAAGTTGTAACTATTGATTACGAGCGAGGTTCGATGGTGTTTAAACTATTTAGAGTGCGCACATGTTGCTCAGGTTAATGTTTCGCAGTAAAGCTGTTAGCAGCGAATGCTACGTGCTGCCAGATCGCTTAATAACTTGTGTTGTAATGTTTACGCCGGATAATTCTCATGTAATCTTGCTCATGTGAGGGTGAGATATTCCGGAAATGTTTGTCTGTAAAGCTTTAAGTTACATGCCAATTTTGTATGTTTAGCTTAGCCATCTATGTGCATATTTTTCTTAATGATGATTATAATAGTTTATTTATGAGTATAATAATTTAGATGCGACATTGAGAACGGTATTACAGACACTACGTTGCGATGTTTATTTAGAATTACAGATCCTTCCTTTTGATGCATTGTTTAAGTATATTTTCTTTCTTTATTTCTTTGTTATAGCCACACAATACCTAGATGTGTATCTAATGGCTCAATAAATATTCTAAGAACTAGTGACCGCCAAGTTGTAAGTGAAGTAGAGAAGTCGGACTGAAGCCATTAAAGAGGGTTCTGACCGACCAGCACATAGGGATCACATAAAGACATAACCAGTACACTAGCTCCCTCCACAACATATGGTTCTTCGAGCCGGATATCGGTGATTCCTGTGTGATGATGGCTCACATCCCAGTTACAACAACTCCAGTTCCCGATGCAATAATCAGGGGTGCCCATCCACAAAGGCAGGTAAGACAACCGGCTTGGCTTGAAGAATATGAGGTTCATGCCCCACCTTGCTTACCAAGCCGAACAACAGGAAATGTCACGGCAAGAGAAGAGGGGAATGGCTTTAATAGTGAGAGGCATAATGCCGCAACTAATGTAGACATAATGTCACTGACCCGGCACACCATGCAGTATGCATCAGATTCCAGCAATATGCAGTCTGCTCATTCAGGGTACGACGATGTAGCTGCACCTGGATACGCAAGCACTCCAGTAGCACAGTAGCACTCAGCTGATATACTAAGCCTGCTGCAACAGATGGAGGAAGAATACAGGAGGCTCCATATTACGGTCATGGATATGAAGCAGCAAATGAAAGCAAGAAGTGAACCCCTAACACCAGCTATCCATTCCCCATCTCCTGAATACACGGGCAAACACAGGCAGTACCCCATGGCAGCTCTGAATGAGGATTCGGATGAGGAAGGTTGGCCGTTGCCACCCCCACCAGCACCATATTGCCCTGTACCACTCAAATAAGGTACAGGGCAAAAAAGGGCATCTCCATGACAGCCTGATGTGGTTGAGGAGTTACAGGAACCATTACACATGCTAACAGCAAATAGTTTGTCAGTTCCCCCAGCACGACACCAGTATGACCAGGAGTCCCTTCCTCCCAATTCGCAAGCTAACCCCTTCCATATAGAGCCTTACAATCACTTGCCCTCAGAGACTGGCTCTCTCGCAATAGCTCCTGAAGCCCCCGAGTGGATATATCGGGGACCAAAACCACACAAACCAAAATTCACCAAGCATGATCCCAGGGAGTGCGCTTGATTAAAGCTCGCCCTTGGGAACCTCCTTCCAACCGACGCAACTGAGCATTTCAAATACCAAGTACTGTGTGGTCATCTGCAATATGATGAAGCACTTCTTATAGCCGACCCCTATTGTGACTCTGCCACCCCTTACTTAGACACCATGACTGCCTTGACTAAACGATATGGTCAACCACATCAGATGTCCCTGCGACGTATAACAGAGCTGATGGATGAACCAAATATCCGCCCAGGTGACATCACCGGGTTTAGCCGGTTTGCACTGAAAGTCCAAGCCCTTGTTGGAATGTTAAAACAACAAGGTGAGACAGGCTGAAGTGAACTTCAGTGTGGGTCACATGTGACAAGACTGATAAGGAAGTTACCACACGATCTCCGTGCCACCTTTCGATGGAATTTGCTTGCAAATAGACGTGAGGTCCCAACTCTGATGGATCTTGCTGAATGGCTGGAAGATGAGTTAGTCATACTGGAGGGAGTAGACAGACACAATAGGATAGAGGAGCCAAAGAAGGAAGGCAGCAGGACAAAGAGGGAAATTTGGAGGGACGGGAAGCCCACCACAGTTCTTCATGGCTCAACCCAAGACCCCCCCAACCAGGGTAGCTTGACAACAACATCTATGGTACACGGGACCCTGGAGAAACCTAAATTGTACTGCTCATTCTGTAATAACAGTCTCCATTACCTTGATCAATGTGCTAATTTCAAACTGCTTACTAAGGAACAAAAGGAGATGTGAGTGAGGTCATCTCACCATTGCTGGCACTGTGGTCGTGGTCACCAGGCTGCTCAGTGAAGGCTGAAGGCCCCCTGTAAGATCTGCAGAGGCAAGCACCTACAGTAGACGTGCTGCATGATGTAAACTTACGGAGCCAGACGGGTAAGCAAACAGAAAGGGAGAACTCTTCCACCGAAGTCCTTTACCTGGACCGACGTGCAGGCTGCAATCAGGTACTCCTGAAGATGAGCAAGGTGATTCTGAGCAACGGAGAGCATTCACTGGACACATACCCTATACTTGATGAAGGGTCGGAGAGAACAATACTTCTCCAAGATGCAGCACAGAAGCTGAAGTTATCAGGTGAACCTGAAAGCTTGACATTGCGGACAGTGAGGCAGACCTTGCAGACACTGATGGGAGTGGCAGTGGACTTTACATTATCCCCTGCTAGCCAACCTAATCGAAAGTATACAATTAAGAAGGCCTTCTCTGCAGCACACCTTGGTCTTGCAGATCACACTTACCCAGTAGATAGACTTCAGCAAAGGTATAAGCACCTGAGCAATCTTCCACTCTCGTCATTCAACAACACCAAGCCACTGCTGTTGATAGGGTCAGACCATCCTCATCTGATAACACCTTTGGCTCCCGTTCACCTTGGACCACCCGGAGGCCCTGCCGCTGTGAAGACAAGACTTGGATGGACACTGCAGGGCCCTGTGACTCCCAAAGCAGGGTGAGATTCAACAGTGCATGTTCGTGTCCACCACTTCCCAGAATACAGAGCTCCTTAGACAGGTGCAGAAGCTGTGGCAACTGGACACCCTGCCCTACAGAAGTCAGAAAGTAGTAATCAGATCGCGGAGGGATCAGGAAGCACTAGAACTTCTCCAAGCCCAGACTGTTCAGGTCAACGTAGAAGGGACACAGAGATATGCTACCCCACTACTGCGTGTTAACAATATGCCTACCTTGAGGGTACCTCCGGGTGCCGTACTTGGTAGTCTGCGCAGCATTGAAAGGCGTTTGATGAAAGATCCGCAAAGGGCGGCAGCGTACAAGGAGGAGATTGACAAGTTGGAGAAGGCGGGAGCCATAAAGAAAATCCCCAAGGAAAAGGTAGACAATTCTGTAGAGTCCTGGTTCATCCCACATCACATGGTTACCCACAACCAGAAGAACCGCGTAGTGTTCAATTGTTCATTCACTTACAGAAACCAGAAGTTGAATGAGCTCCTGCTGACAGGACCGAACCTGGGAGCAACACTCCTTGGAGTCCTTCTGAGACTCAGAGAACACTCCATCGCAGTTAGTAGCGACAGCAGGGGAATGCTCCATCAAGAACGTCTGTTAACCAAGGATCGCCTTCTCTTGCGCTTCCTCTGGCATGGCCTACAGAGAGATTTGGAGCCTAGTGTCTATGAATGGCAAGTACTGCCCTTTGGAACCACCTGTTCGCCTTGCTGTGCTATCTATGCCCTTCACCATCACGTTCATGATCACACCAGCGAGGGAGAAGACATCCGTGAGTCAGTAGACAGACACTTCTACGTGGATAATTGGCTCCAGAGCTACTCCACGAGGGAGGAAGCTAAAGGAGTGGTTGACAGGCTGAGGTGTCTTCTGAAAGATGGTGGATTCGAGCTGTGACAGTTTGCAAGTAATGTCCCCAATGTCATTGGGCATGTGCCTCAAGAGCTAAGGGCAGAAAGTAACGAACAGTGGCTGAACCGCACTGACACGGATCCGCAGGAATCAACCTTGGGGCTGCGCTGGTCATGTAACTCAGACACTTTGCACTACAAGCACCCTCAGCAACAGTTATATTGTTAGCGGAGGAAGGTTGTTATCGCTGATACTGATATTCGTCGACGGCTCAACCCTGATAAAATTTGCCTAATGAGGACAGTGCTGACGGTAAAATTAGCCGGCAGATCCATCGCTCCATTTCCGTAGTCACTATCGTCTGATCGTCTCCCCCTTTCTGGCACCCCTGCCTGGTAGTATCGTAACCTGCTCCCTAAAATATAAACATTTCAATTACCAGATTAAAGAAGATAATTTAACGTTAGAATCAATTATCAAAATTGAATATTCAATGCAGAAAGAATTGATATTTTAGTATTGATCTGCTCATCCTTATTAGTCATCACCAGTACAAACAGTAGGCCTATTCCGCTCTTCGTCTGGGATATGTCGTAAAAGCCTGGACATTGGGGGGGGGGCATTCTGCTACATTTTCCTTCAAAATACATGGGGCTTAATTTCATAATATTAAAATGAAGCTTACTACCATAAAATTAAGCACTTTCCTTAGTGTAATATAAAATCGGAGGTTGGAACTCGGAATGACATCACAAACTAGTGTTTCCAGTACAGAAGTAGGAGCAGTGCCAGGGACCCGTTTCAAAAAGCAAGATTTCGGACTTATCTGGCTAACTCGTCGGATTTTATTTACCCGAGTTTAAAAGGCCTTCACCTTCGTTCACTTACATTTAGCCCAGACTACTTTAAATCCGACAACTTGTCTGCTTAAGCAAGAAATCCTGCTTAACGAAACAGGCCCCAGTTCTAGCCTGGTTAATCGTTAGCCTTTGTTAGCAATATCAGGGGATAACAACACATTACACGGTATTTTGCGTAGCAACGCGTCCACCGATAGCGGTTGGGCAGTACTGTGTGTACGACCGATTTAATTAGTCACAAATAAGACGTAAGTGCTAATAAACAGTACAAACAACAGCTTTGTACTTCTGTTGATAAAGGCCGCAGCCATATTGAATTCTGAGCTTGGAGTTGTGTCGATTCCTCCGAGTTCACAAGTCCAGAATTCCGATTTCAGGGGGCGTTCCAGTTGAAATTTGCGACTAGGAAATCGGAATTTTCAATATACAGTTAACCCTCGTGCATTCGTGCTTTGTGATTCGCGAATTCACAGATCCGCGAAAGTGTAATTAGAACCGAACTTATTTGCATCCGCGATTTTTTCGCACATCTGCGAAATCCTCGAAAAACCCTACAGAAGTGTTCGTTTAATTTTCGTAGTAATTTATAAGTTTTCATGCTGGTAAGTGTAAAATTGGTAAGAAAAATGTAGTTAATGAAGTTTCCACTGTGTCTTTGGGGAAAGTTCAAGACATACAATATAAATCAGTTTTTTTTTTTTTTTAAAAAAAAAAAAACCTTAAAAATGTGTCTTTCTTATGAAAACGTTCCTTTTTATGTATATACTATATTGTACCTTTACAAGATGCGAATCCCATTCGCAAAGTTTATTCTATTTGGGACGCTAATGGTTACATAAATATTAGAAAATAGTTAATTTACTATTTTGTAATAGTAAGTACACGTAAATTCAACGCACAAAAATGATAAATTTCTTGAAAGGTGCCAATATTTACGTACATAGCAAATACTATAAACACTGAAAGGGTTGGTTTACTCATTTTACTTGTCATGCCCCACTCGTCCGCTCCTTCCATGTGCCACGCCCCCTCATCTACCTCATGTCCGGTCATTAACGTTGCTACCTGTCATGCCTTGCTGTTCCGAGTTGTTTGCCCCCAATAAATCCCTCGTTACCCGACATCTCCCTGCTCCTGTGGTTCAGAATGTGACATTACCTTATGGCAGCCAGTGCCGTGTTCTATGAATTAGTAGGGGTAACATTAGTATACTGTACCGTAAATGTGCTAGTGTGACAAATATCTGTTAGGCGATACTGTACAATTTTTTTTTTTTAAAAGGTAATCTATTAAGCTAACTTTCAAATGAAATTAAAGTGTTTTGGGGGCATGACTGGGGTCATATTTAGGGTTTAAACTATAGAACTAAGCACATATTGCCATTTTAGTGACTCTACCAAACATCAACGAATCCTCATCATTCGCTACGGGTTCTGGAACCTAACCTTGCAAATGTTCGAGGGCTGACTGTAAGTTCTAATGGAACACAGCATTAGTTTACCATGCTTCTTAACAGTATGCCCCCTTTAAGTTATCCTTGGTTTATAAACCATGACACTTATTGGACTTGTTTGGTTTTTAAATACTTTTTAACTTTGAATGGTATGTTATCTTTGGATGATAAAGCATCTTCTCTCCATATTTTTACCACCAGCCTGTAGTTTACAGCGTCCGTCCCCCAGCTCGAGACGTGAAGTTACGTTGTGTTCGAATTTGGTCCTCCGAGCATGCCTTGGACCCTGACCCTGCGGATAGCATTGGATTCTTAAAACGAGTCATTATATTAAAATGCGTTTCCAAAGCACATTTGTCCACTAAATCACCACATCCATGCAATAGCTGTTTAGAGTCAGAATATGTCGATAGACAGAGAGTGGTGGGCACAGCTAATCAAATTTAGCTTAGATGACTGCCAGTCTGCTAACTCCAAAATTGAATTCAATAATGCTAAACCAATAAAACAGTAAAAGAAAACGTAGCCAAAAGATAACAATAACCACTAACTTTTATTATATGAACTTAGCTTCGGTTTGGTTTTTGACTTTGAAACCCTTAAAAATATAGAGAACTAAAATTAGCGCCAAGTCCCATCTGTCAGGCTAGATTGATTACCAAGGACTTACCCAACTGGGTATTGTTGGTTTATGTAGTCTCAAAATAAAATTAATTAATGGAACTAAATTTAGTGCAAGCTAATTGGTCCCCTAACAGTTTTCAAAGTTAGTGGAAACATTAATCAACTAACAAAAAAGTTGTCACTAATTAGCTGTTAGCAGATTAGCAAAACCCCGTCCACCACTGGATGAAAGCCATTATAAAGCTTTCCTCTCCCTTTAACTTCGCAACTCAATAGAAGTATTCAAATGCGTTTTCCCACCTTAAATCAACAAAATTGCCGTTTCCCAGCAAAAATAAACTTCAGTTGGGAGCAACTTAATTTGGCTAACGTCCAGGTGTCAACAACAGGTCCAGTTTATTAAATCAGTATACTTTCTTTACCATTAAATTCAGATCTCAAACTTCCATCAGTCATTGCTCTTTGGAAAAAGCTATACATTCTGGTTAATTAAGTTATTTCCAACTATTCTATCAAAACACTCACAAAAGTGCCCTCAGTTAAAAGAATAAATAGTTTCCATACAACAAAGCTACAGAACAGCAGCTGGTCAATGGATGTGGCTAGGTAGTCTTCACAGGAAAGCATCGCACCACTCCTTCAGACACTGGGTACATGAGGCCGCCTGTCTGGAGTTTGCACCACATGCGTCCTTCAGCCACTCGGTGAAGAGTTCTCCATCCTTCTTCAGAACCAAGAACTGACCCAGAACCACATATGCCTGCATCGAGTGGGAAAGCAGAAACCATGCTGAATTAATTCTATTTTAAACCGCTAACAGTGCTATACTGTCGTCACACAAAATATGTTGTCACAACAAATCACCCAGCTCCAACTTGTTCAACGTGTTTAAAGAATTATAGTACTGCATTACCATGGTAACTTGGTGTATTATAAGCTACTTAGGCACACCCATATTTGCAGGCATTTAGAATTTAATGGCGCTTTTCCACTGGAATACAGGATCTAGACCTTACCAGACCATACTGCCAAGGTACACTACTTATGGCGTGATTACAGCTCGTTTCAATTTTCCATTGCAAAAAAGTGTCGGCTTGGTAAATGCATTCCCGGGTTTGGAGCGCGACAGTGACATAAAACCAAAGAAAGAGACACTCACATGGTGTACATCACGGGTGTTTCTCAATATGTACTTGTATTCTCATGTACCCATTTTACGGCATTTTCCTTTGTCAATGTCCAGTTCCAATACTAATAACAAATGTACAGAGGACAGTAAAAATCCCTGGATGTCGTTCTTGCCCTGCCCCACAAATCGAGGATACATCAGTTGCATCAATGACATACATTTACTAGACACGACAGGCCAGTGTCCAGCTATAGGCCAATGGGTGTAGAGAATGACGCCATCTTGAAGTCGTCGCTCCATCCATTGTTTGTATGCAAAACAATGCCAGTGACAATTTTCATGCAAATTTTATACAAACGAAACTATTATTCTTCTTCCTATTATTCTTTTGCATAGTGGTCTTTTATATGTGTAAGCTACTGAAAGCTTGACTCTCCTTTGGGATCAGTAAAGTACCTACCTACAGTTATAGTTTATCTGGAATAGGATTTTGAAATCATTGGACATTAATTTTGAAAAATAACCAAAAAAAAAGGACCCACATTGAAATAAAAGCATGCATATATTGAAATTAAAATGGGAACAGGCATTTCCACTACAGCCTGAACATAGGGTGACATCTTTAATCCCTTCAAACTAAAATTGTGAATGTCACTGCAACTTCCTGAACAGTTTTAAAACTAATGATTTTTGACTGCTGCACAAAATAAGTAATAAAACACGTTCATCAGTCCAAACAAAGGCTGGCATATTGTGGCTAATCCATTATCTCATTAAAATAAAATTCTGCATGTCACTGCAACTTCCCAAATACAAACAATTAAGAACACTAATAGTATGTCACATCTGACATAACCATAACGAGTCAAGTACTGGGTATTTCAGCATTTCAAAATTTTTTTACTACATGATACACACAATTACAGCTGCCATTTCAGCTATGCTACAGTACAGTGGTAAATTAAACATTTATAACATATGGGAAATTATATCCGGTATGCCGGATGAACAGGTACGCCGCCCAGCACTACTCTGAAGGCTGCAAAATGTATGTTTGCAAGGGAATATCACACAAACGTAAATACAAAAATATACATTGATCAGTAAACACACTAACAGGTGGAAGATTATATCACAGAAGCAGGATCCACACTGATTTCTGCAGCCGAAAACTGTAGTGTGAAGGATTGCTTCGACTTATCAATATGGTGGTCAAATTGTTGTATTTGCAGTCAAATGATTGCAATTCTAGTAAATATACATCATTAGGTTGCATCCTTGCCAAACAAGACCAATCCCACGATTCACTGTGCCCCAAGCTCATTCTTGGGAGTCAAGTAAGCAAGAGCGGTCTTGCCAAGACCACAAGTAGGATCTTTGCGTTCTTGGTGTTGAGAAACACCCCATGATTTACTATGAGCTAATTTCTGATAGCATGTCTGTGAGAATAGTTGTATTGTGTTGCCATCAATCACTAACAGCATTAGCTTAAAACTTGCTTTACAAATCAATTCCGTTCAGTCGTTCTCTGGTACTTTTTAAGTAGGGGGTTATCAGGACTGCACAGAACATGATGATACTACTAATAATGAATTATATATAGAATATATCCATACATAGTGACGCTGATCAGCTCGTGGTGGTTCTACTTACACAAAAAAGTTCTGAGGGCAGAAGGAAAAATAATTGGTCATCTCACTTTTTGGGTGTCTCTCGGTACCAAGAACGCCAACATTGGTCTTGCCAAGACCACAAGCACAGTCTTGCTAACTTGCCTTCCAAGAACAAACTTGGGGCGTCCTCTGTACTAAAGTTCTTGAGTATTGGAGCTGGTCTTCGGCAATGGAAGATGATGTAAAACAGGTACACAAGTACAGTAAAGTAGGCATATTGCAGAAGACCCTTAGTATAAGGAGAAATTCCCATGAGCCACAGATCACCGATATCGCCGTGCATTTCGACCAATCAGATGGTGGTGACGCAAACAGCTTTAGCAGGGGCAACTCGCACAATTAACAATGGAAAACCGCGTCTCGCAGAATGGTTCGGGTACAGCTCGGTTCTTGGGGGCCGTGGAAAAGCGCCCTAAGATGTGGAATGTAAAAATAAAATGTTAAGTTCTCTAAAATATGTTAGAAAGAACGAGAACAGTGTTATATATGGAAAAACACCCAGCATACTCGATCAAATCCCTGATCCTCGAGTTTCTTTCCCAGAACATCTCCTATACCGGCCAAAGCGGTGACTGGCTTATCCGCCATGGGCTCCGCTACAAAGTCTCGGTGCTTTTGGGAGGTAATCGACATGACTAAACAAAAGAACAGGAAACAAACACAACGTATATCAACGTGTCATGTAATGCCAAATTATTACAACACGTCTATTGATGTTGGAAATCAAAGCTCATACCCCCAAAGACTAAAATCAACTGCTGTTCTGGTGAATGCCCGATCATTTTAATCGCTTCCAAACCATCAGATGGAAAATTAAACTACACACAAAAAAATCGTCGGGAACCACCTGTCCGTTACTGTACTTTAGGTGACCTCCGAACACATTCTTACCTGTAAGCGAACGGTACGAAATAACCGTTGGAGCAAACAGCTGAAGGGCCTGAAGGCCATAACGTTTTATTAGGGGGAGTCACGTGACTCAGGACGCCCGTACCCTTCGAAACAGTTTTAAACTCATGTAGACGTAATCAACTGCTTTGCTATTAAACTATAAAAGCTTCAAGAAACGCCAGTTGCGGGGAATCTGGTGAGATGATGCAAAACGCACTTCTATATTTTTAATGGCGATACACGATATTATGAAAAGTCAGCTGAAACGTGAATGGAGACGCAGAGCTTCTACTGATCCGCCCCTGAACACCATGTAAATATACATTTCGGTAATAATCAATCTGAGCAAACATTGCAATTAGTGTCCAACATCTCGGTTAATTTCATTTAAAGTCTATGGCTGACTTTAAATGGCAGACTATTTCGGTGGTCACCTAAAGGAAAAACCTATCGCAAGTATTCAATGACTGAATGGACGCTTTATACTTTTTATGTCGTTTCAAATTAAAGTATACTAAGGGGCGGATTTAAGGGGTGGCTGAGTATAAACACGTGGCCACTCCACATCAGAATACGAAATACGGATTATTTTCTAAGCGAAATCATAGATGAGACACGGTCCGACGCGATCAGTAGACCTGCTGACCACCCTAACCAAAATTTTCGGCGGGTACCACTGCGCAGCGTATAGTTAATTCCACTTAACAGCGTAACAGAAATGTCTACTTATACCATCTTTATAAATATTCCGGAAGATTGTTTCTGTTAAGCTTTTAAGATGGTAAAGGAACTGTGTATTGCGCCAATCTGCATTCAGCTTTTGTGTTTAAAGTGAGAAACTACAGTTATGCAACCAGAGATTTAGCATCACGAACTCCAATTACAGTAACACTATTCGTAATTTGGGTACAATTTGGGCAACTCTCGGACTAAATAAGTGTTTTCTGTAACGCGAACGAGAAGTTAGGTACGAATTAAAATCTTTTTTATTATTATGCTTTATGTCAGAACAAGAAAAGACATTTACGTGTAAAGATATAAAAGCCTTTGAGCAGTCTATGCGAAGTGCGATAACAAATCTGCAACCACCAGTTCAAGCTTCCAAGGTACCGCTTTAAAAAATCCACGTAGCGGTGTCAGGATCCTTGCGTCAGGCGCAGTCCAATGAGGAAGTAAGTGAAAGGCCTTCCAGCCCCCCCTCTTCACTTACGCGGCCTGCGGGGGTGTGCTTGCAGCTCGCCCTTGTTGCAAAGTCTCTTGTAGGTGTGCAACAGTTGCCAGTCTGCCTTGCGTTTAACTATCCACAGGACCAAAAAAAGTCAAGCTAAAATACAGTCGATCGAAGAGTCATTATTTAGAAAGATGGCTACACCACTGACCGACTACGAGAGGAGAAAACAAATTAGTGTTAGGGGGATCGCGGGGCTGGGGGATGTCGCCGAGATCAAGAAGAGCTTCAACAGGCATCTGCATTTCACACTTGTCAAGGATCGCAATGTGGCGACCCCCCGGGATTACTATTTCGCGCTGGCTCACACCGTTCGGGACCACCTGGTTGGACGATGGATTCGCACTCAGCAGTATTACTACGAAAAAGATCCCAAGGTAATGTATTATTTTGCAACTGAGTAAATGAGTCCAAGTAAATAAACAGAACCGATCAAATCGTTGAATCGTGTTTTATTTTTAAAATCAGTGAAATAATTTGCAATTTTAACAAGTGAGTTAAACTGCTAATATTTCCGTTTAGGATGTTTGGAAAATTATACGCATATAATCGCTAAGACACAATATTCCTCAGTTTGCAGTACACTTAAGATGGCTAAATAAACAGATTCTTTTTGGGTACGCCGATGTTTGACACTACTGAAGAGTCACGGTTTTAAAAAGTGTTTTTTTTTCCCCACAATAAAACCGTAATGTCGTAACAGAAAAATTGCATTTATAAGCAAATTCGTCATTAAGCATACTTTTACCCTTTTTGCAATTTAAAGAGCAGAAAATAGGTGGATGCACATCTCAAAACTAACTGGCCATCTGTGAACATGTAACACCCACAGCCTGTTATCAGTCTGTCGTTGATATTAACATAAGCTGCTTATCATCGTTGAGAGCCAAATTCTGTGCATGTAAAGGGGACAGTCTATATTTGATGGAATGGACATTGTTAAAGGGAGGTGAAGGGAACTGACCATAGTTATCTGTAGACTTGGCATGTTTATTTGATATTATCTGGTTAAATATGCCTGCTTGATAAGGACAGCTAGATAGACTTTTGTTCTGTAGAAAAATGAAATACTGCAGGGAAGGCGCAAGAAGCTGTTTGTTAATATCCGGATCAAGCCAACTTCCTGAATGCATGTTTTGCAGTGGCTTGTGTAGCAACCTGTCAGGTTGTATCACTAGTTGATTCTGGAGCAGTTAAACAGGCTTGGATGTTGCCCATTTCCATGCAGGGGAAGCTCAATCCTTGGAGCAAGACTGATTTGCCTCATATCATACCAGGATCCCACCCCCCTCCCAGCTGAGGCTCACGTCTTGGGCTCATTTTGCTGCACAATTTACAACTGTTATGCAGAGGAATTGGGTAACAGAGTTCCTGAGAAATCATGCCCACGTTGTTACCTAACAGTAGAGCCTGCTTCTCTCATCCCTTCAGGCCTCCTTTATTTTAAGCTCATATTTTTAGGATTCCTTTACCACCCTGTTTGGATTTCTGCAATTCAGTTGACTCTCCCTTGTTTGGCTTTTTAAAATTTTATATGTGTGATCGTGGCGCCAAAAATCGAAGTGAGATTTTCCGTAGTCGGGACAGGCTGCACTTTAGCTCAACAAGGGGGTGTGGTGAATTCCCTGAAAGAGTTTCCTGGTTTCCTGCTTTGGCAGCTGTGCTTGTTGTACGTGCTGCAGCTGAAGAAAGCAGGGTCAAGTAACAGGAATGTGAAAGGCACTCCTTGATTTACAAACATACTGATCTACTTGTTGTTATTTTATATATATTAATTAAAATAAAGGTGTTCACTCAGCATGGCCCCTGATTGCAACCAGAAAAACTTGCCAGTTTTTGAGCTGGGAGGGTGAGGGTCTAGCCTGTCCCTTTAACAGCCCCCTGCCTTATACAAGTGGTGCACTACCTGCATCACTACTGGCTGTTATCTCTGTAACGAGAATGTTGGTTATTTTTGATTAGCATAGCCTTGTCATTCATCCTTTTTCTGGGTCTAATAAATAGTGTTCAATGTGTGATATGTAAAATGTGGATCTAAACACATCTTAACATGGTAAATATAGCCCATGATGGTCCGAAGAGTTTAAACCGCAGTCAGAATAATAATATTTCTTATATGTTAAATAGTAGGCCAAAAACATAAAGGATGAATAAGTTAAACGGCGCCAATTAGGGCTGTGTGTTGATGTGACTGTCGGCAAAAGAGGACATTTCTACAGAAGCCAGGAACTGTTTTATTATGTCACATGAATGAGGCTTTAACAGCCCAAGAGAGGGACCCCTGACAGCTGGGGGTAAGTGGCATTTTGGGGGATGTCACCAGGAAATGCCACTTGTTCAAAGATTTTGCGTAATTTGTCATGCCTACTGATGTGTGTGGGATATTTAAGTATGTGAGTTTAAGCACTGTTATCTAATAACTAGTGCTGTCCAACGATTAAAATTTTTAATCAGATTAATCACAGGGTTGCTGTGAATTAATTTCGATTAATCACGATTAAATATCATTCATTTTTAATC
>JAODKC010000137.1:21139667-21155910 GCA_026777985.1 Mormyrops attenuatus | reverse complement strand
GGTGTGGGTTGGGTTGCAAGATTTTGTGGTTTTGGTTGACTCATTGGCTTGTACCAAATACCCCCTTACCCCCCCCCCCCCCGTCCCCCCCTCCTAAACATATATGGGACTCCCACAATATTGGTTGGGGCATTTCCCTACCATCCATACCCAAATCTATGCCTTTGGTTCCAAACCTGCTCTCCTCTTACAGCCAGATCTTACTGCTCAATTCACCCTCTTTCCTCTTCGGTTTCCAGGAGCTATGCGGATCCTACGTCTTCATCATCTTCGTGATCCTCCTCATATTCTTCTTCATCTTCACATACTTCCGTGTTCCCGAGACCAAGGGGAAAACTTTCGAGGAAATCGCCTGTGGTTTCTCCAGACCTGAGAATACTGTGTCGAACCCGCCCCCTGAGAATGCAGTGACCCTGCCGGTATCACCGACCACTGAGAAGGTTCCCATGGTGGAGTTTATTGGTGAACATATGACTACAGACCAGAACAAATAGCTTTAGCCAGACACAATATATGAATGGTTGAAAGAAGCATTTGAATTGTATTTTTTGGAAAATATACATGACAGGATTTAAAGATTGACCACATATGGTTCAGGAAGGTAAAAGACTCACCACTACTATGTGTACTACCTTGATTATAAGGTTTAGGAAATATAGTTTTTATGAGCAAATATTAATTTATTTTTTTTATTGCTAACTAGCATAACACTGGTAACTGTTTAGGATACAGTATATTGTAATACTGTATTGTGGATATTGTACTAGAGCTACACTTTAAGGAAATATGGACCAGTCTACTGCTATGTGTCAGAGACGACTATGTTTTTGCAGTGTTTTCTGCAGTGTTGAAACTTTTTTACTTAATTTCAGAGGAAAGTGCATTGCGTGGAGAGAAAGAATAAAACAATGAATAGGCAAATTGTGGCAGTAAGCATATAACCATATATTTTTGAGCAAAATGTAATTTTTGCCAAGGGCAGTGGCGGCTGGTGGTCTTTCAAACAGAGGAAACACGTTTTATCATCTCTGCATTCTTTTCTGAGGAGCTGAACTTGGCTAGTTCCCCTACCCCCCNNNNCCACGCCCCCCATGACCTAGTTTGAAATAAACTAATGAACTTTAGTAACCTGGTAATGAAACAAGGAGCAGACGTTAGAATGCTATATTTATATTTTTATTTACAGTAGGATATGTACAAATGAAAATTGAAAAAATGAAAAGACATACCTGGGATTGAATTTGAAACTCAGATGCCAAAGTATCATTTCAAAACACTGTCAGTCAAAATGAGGTGTAGCCACTTTGACAGTTCCTCCAGTCATCATCCAGACCCCAGCATCCTAGCCAGCCCACTGCCCCATTTACTCTCAGAGCCACTGAGCTTCCCTGGAAATGATGCTTAGAAGCATTTGCCCAATAAACTTCTAGCTTTGCTGCTCTGAAAACAGAAGTGTCACTGAAGTCCAGTGAAGCTGCACTTTAGTGGGTTTTACTGGAGCATACTGCAACTGGAATGTAATGTATGAGAAAAAAAAACATGTTAGACATCTTGCAAGAAATTATTGCTGATTCTGAATGAACTAGCTATGAAGCTGAATACATTCTAACGCCGTCATTGTAATACCAATGAAAATACAACAGAACATATTTGACAAAAAATTTTGTGACGTTTTAGAGGAGGCGGAGCTTCCCTTGTCTTAGAGCAGTCGCCACTAGCCAAGTGTAAGGGACAGCATGGGAATGAATTATGCTTTGACATTGCTGTGAAGATGTCGTGGTATATTTAGGAAACTTGGATAACTGTGCTTGTGGGGCATTGATTGATTTTAGAATACAATGATACCGATGGGCATTGTACTAAGAGATGGGCACAGAACACTGTTACTCCTGTAAAGTGTGCAATCTTTTGCTATCATTTATATATCAGAGCATCTATGTGGTGTTACATATTTGTTAGGAAAATTGATTATTTATTTTCTTAATTTTTTGCTTTAATTTAAGCAAGCGTTTTTCTATTTTTGGGATAGAAATGTGCAAATAATGCCTTGTGCAATGTGCTAAACACAATTATTTCATTCCTCTGCAGTAGTTATACTCTGATCAGAACCAGTATACATTAACGGCGAAAAACTCATATGCTTATGTGGGTAACCCTTTACTTGATGGGGCATAAATACTTAGTGATACTCACTCACAATACTACTACTGAATTACAAATCATAAACAAATCCATAACAAATACAGCCGCTACTTGAGATAAGATGTGTCATGATTCATTAATGATGAACAAACGTGAGATCAGTATTTCACATGTTATTTTTGACTTGTTCCTTCAGTAGTGCACAAAGGTTTACAGAATTAACATATATAGTAACAAATATAGTAACTGATTAGGATGAAAGATGCATTATGATTCATTAATGATGAACAAATGTGAGGTCAGTATTTAACTTGTGTTATTCATGAGATGTTCCTTCAGTGCTACCTTCATTAATTCAGAAAGATTTACAGAATTAATAGATATGGTAACTGTTTGGAGTAAAACATGCATCATGATTCATTAATGATAAATTAACATGAGAAGAGTATGTAACTAAGACTTACTTTGTGGTTAATTAATCCATAAGTAATAGTAATTACTATATTTATGCCCAGTGACGTAAAATGTTGCCCTTATGTTTAATGTGTGACCAGAAGTGAGGTAATGTAAAACTATCATTTAGAAAAGATTTTTATTCATTGTATGTTATAAAAATGATTAATTGGTACGACAAAAGAATGAGGTGTGAATGCAGTATTATCATTCAACAAATGTGTAAAAGAAATTATTATATTGAAAATTTATTTCTGTGCAGACGTGACTGGGATAAGCTGTTAATAGATGGATGAATGGATGGATGGAACTATGGAATTATTGCAAAATACTTTAGGCTATTAATATGTCACTGAATTTTTTTTTTTTTTTCCCAGGTCTAGTCCCAGTTTTTCTTCCCAGGTCTAGTTTAAAGTCATGATCTTTTGGGTTTCTAATGTTTAAAACTTAAATTAAATACCAATGTTAAATTAAAGGAA
This sequence comes from Mormyrops attenuatus, assembly GCA_026777985.1. Taxonomy (NCBI): domain Eukaryota; kingdom Metazoa; phylum Chordata; class Actinopteri; order Osteoglossiformes; family Mormyridae; genus Mormyrops; species Mormyrops attenuatus. Next base: position 21,152,836 of record JAODKC010000137.1, on the reverse strand, counting down.
TTTTATAAACTTTAATTGACTTGATTATTTTTTAATATTTAGGTTTCTTTTACAAATTTTAAGTTAAATATAGAGCTATCACCTTGTGCTTTCATGTGAAATTGTATGTTTGGTTTCATGTTGGGCAGTGTTACAGTTTGTTATTAACTTTTGTCTTCAAGTGTATTTCCTGCTTTAGTGTCTCTCTCTACCTCCTTTTTACTCAGGCTTCCCTCAAGTGGTATTATATGCAATATATATATAGCGCATCTAATTTTTTCATGCAATAGGTTACACACAACGCTGCTAAACTGCTCATGTTCTTGATTGTTTGTATCTGTCCTCAATGTGTGGATCTTAATCAGACGCTGAGAGTGCCTTGTGTATCTTGTGTACTCTGTGCTTTCTACTGCCTTAAAGTGTCTCCTTCTGCAATCATGCTTCTCCTCTACTCCCATACTTAATGCTGTAAATGTGTTTGTACTTTGGCACCTCCTCCCATGATGCACCAACACAGGATCCTTACAAATTATGACCCAGTGGTTAAATTTGCTTAAATACTGTCGTGTCAAATGTATGTGCTTGTTTGTAGGTGATGGTTCATCTATGTTTATGAAAACTATAGCATTTTCAAATTCCCTGAGTAAAGTATTGCTGAAATGGTAAAAGGTAAAAAAATATATTTAAGTGGAGATATTTTTGTGCAGATAAATGTTATTATATGTTATATATATTGAAATAAATGTTAAATATTATGTTTATGAAAATAACAATGATCAAGAGAATGTGTTACTTTTCCATGATTCAGTTTGCTATACTGTACCATGAAATAAAACACAAATGCTTTATAAATCCCTTGGGGGAAAATTCTCTTTCTGTTTTGCACCATCTGGGGATAACAGCAAAGCATCAGCTGTCTTGTCGTACCCTATGACCTGAGGTTTTAGGGCCTTACTCAAGGGCCCACTGACATGTGGCTATTCTGCTGGACTTGAACCAGCAACGTTTCAATAATAGGTACAGTACACAGGTTTAGCCCTCTGAATCACAGACTGCCTCTATATCCAACCCTCCCAAGACGCCCTAATAAGAATGTGGCATTAACCCATATAGATGTACATGTTGTTACAAGCATAATAGTCTGTGTCAGAGTATCTTATCAGTGCAGTACTGGACAGATTTATGACTAAGTTCTAAGAGAAGTTTATCAGCTTGTATCCATGGCCTGCAGTTGCTTGGGATGTCCACAAGGGGTCACTTTTTTTACAAGATGTGGCTTTGTATGTGGCACTGTGCGTGTCTTTAATTGGTCAATAGATAATGTGTAAATATTTGTATATATCAAATCATGACGTATTAGTGGGCAGACTTAGAGGTTTGAATCTCTCTGTGGGAAGTGTATATATATTTTTTCCACAAAGTTGCAGGCCAAAAAAAAATGTGTTTGGGCAAATTGGGATCTGACAATTGCCCATGTAGCATGATTGTGTATATAAATGTGTGTATGTGTATCCTGCAGTGGTGTGATATCCCGTCCAGGGCATCTCGCTAATTTGTGCCCTATGTTGCCTCCAGACCCCCCTGTAACCCTGTATTGAATAACGAGACCTTTGGATTATGACAGACCACTAAATGGCAGAGAATTAAAAGGTAAAACCATGATGATGAGACGAAAAAAAGGGCCAGAGGTTAGCTACCTACTCACAGTTAAATTTTGTGCAGCAAAAACTGCATTCCAGGCATTGTAATTATATCCTTCAGCCTATCTCAGTTATTAGGCAGCATGGGAGATTTTCCTCAGCGTGTTGAGACACTTATATGGACTCACCAAACTTGTTTTCTCTACTCTTTTGTTCATCTTAATATTTGCTTCCACTGCATGTCTATCCTCTTCTCTCATGGATTGTTTACATACTTGATTGGACATCTTCCCGTGTTTTTTTTCTTTGCTAGTGTTTCTCTCTTCTACCTTTTCCCTCCCTCCATTCCTTACTATGATATAGAAAAGAGCAGACTCCTCCTTCTCCTCCCTCTTTTCCTCTCTCACTCTCTCTGTCTCTCCCCCTCTCTCTCCCTCCCACTGTCAGTGTTATTCTCAAGTGGAGATGTGGAGTGTCTTTCTCTCTCTCTCTCTGTTTCTCCAGCCAAATCTAGCTGAGGAAGGTAAGGAGCGACTTAAATTCACCTCGCTGCCGGTGTGTATTCGTGCGTGTGTGTGTGTCCCCGCTTTACACGTGCCGGTAGCTGCGTGTGTCGCCGTGCGGGAGAGATTGACTTTGTATCTGACAGTTTGAGCAACCCACAGCTCAGAGCATCTCTGGGTAATTCAGACGGGCTCTGTTGGCAAGATGTTGGGCACGCCGGCCATGCCAAGCTTTCAAAACAAAAGAGCACAAGACGGAACGTAGCTGGATAACTAGTGAATCTGTGCTGCCTTCTTAATGCCTGACCTCCCCCATTCATGAAATCTACATTCATGGAACCGTATCCAGAATAGTTAATATGCCCCCCCCCCGCATCCTCTAAACTAAAACTAGATTTAGAATATTTTTCCTCAACCAGACTGTAGACCTTCCCAGCTCTCTTGTGCTTCTATTACCCTGGTCTCAGCTAAACTTTAATGCTATGTGCAACTTTGTGATGACTGTGCGAGGGCTATAGCTAGGCTTTGTGGGTACGTGTTATGGGATGCAGCCTGTTTAACCAAGACAGTGTAACCAAGGCTGCAATCCATATTTTGCGGTGGATGGCTGTTAAATGAATGGAATCACTCAGTGTGTATGAGTGGGTGAAAAAGTGAAAGAAAGAAAGAAAGAAAGAAAGAAAGAAAAAAAGAAAGACTGTCGCTATGAAATGAGGCTTGCTGGAGGTGCTTTTTTCTGAGCAATGGGGCCAAAATGACAAGCTTCTACACGTATCAATGTACAGCAGCCCATGTTGTCTAGGTGCTTTTGTTTAATATCATTCAGTTTTATTACCAGGCCCAGAAGTTGACATTTATGAGAATGGATTAATAGAAGAGAGAGCAACTAACACGTGCCGTCTTTACATTGACTCCATATGCTTTTTATGTAGCTGCCACTCCCAGAAGCAGTTGGGTGTTTCTGGGTCTTGAAAGCACCCTTGATGATGGAAAACCCTACCTTTCCCCTTTGCCATCCACTTGCTGTGAACTCCAGGACATATCTTGCCAATCAGTTCTCGCATCCGATCACCCTGCGGCCTCTTGTCATATTTTCCCAGCGGCCTGTAGTTCTTATAATGACCTGAGCACCTCTTTGTCTTATCAAGGCTGTAATGGGGCATTTAAATCGATCCCACAGCTGTTCCAAACAGAGTTTTGTTGTCTTGTCGGTGTGTTGTTGTCTTCGAGAGCAGGGGTTCTCGGGACTATTAGCAGAGATCTAACATTTCCTGCCTCTCAAGGACATGTCTCAACCAGAAGGATCGTGAGCCCAAAAGACATCAGCACACCACACCTGTCTGGTCTTCAGTCTGTTTTGGATATATCTGTGAATGAAGCACTAATCCTCTGCTTAATGAGACGTACAGAGCACGCATACCGTCTTCCCATAGCCAATTGGCAGTGCCATTCCAATTTGCCGCGGTAGTTGTTGATTTGCCCGTCTGTCACATTCTGCCTTGTTTCACTCCCCCTCTCACCGTGGCAAGCAGAAGTGGATCCAGCAGATTTACTGGGAACATCTTCTGTTTCCATCCTGCAGAAAAGACCCAGTACTGTTGGCTACATTGACTGATACATGACAACACAGAAATTTAAACTAAGTGCCAATAAACTCTCTTAAGCTCCAAGGTATCTCTAAATGCCGTCATGTCTGTCTAAGGAGTCCTGCCCCTCCATCCTTGACACTATTTGGTGCAGTCTGACACTATTTGGTGCAGGGTTGAGGGTCTGAGGCTTGTTACCTTTATATAAGATACAGGATGTAGGAGGCAGCCAGGCTCCCAGAGGCTATCCTGAGGCAGTCTGAGGGCCCCCAGTCAGCCCAGTGCTCAGGGCCTCTTTGAGCCAATATGGTTTCCTGTCAAGGGTCCTCCAATCTGCACTTAAAGGAATCCCATTTTCATAGAGGTAGGCTCATACTCAGCTAACCGTGGCACAAGCTTTGAAGTGATGGAGCTGGTTCTGCCGGCACTACCATCTGGTACAGAACCAGGGTCTGGGGCGTCCCAGGCTGGTGTCGTAGTGACTGCTGAGGAACATGCCAACTTGAGGTGCAACAGCGAGTGGGGGGGGTCTCCTGCGGCCTATAGGGCAGGAGGCCAAATGAGGAAAGGGACTTCATGAATTATACAACAGGCCAACCCCCCCCGGGCAACATAGGATCACTGAGGGTAATGGACCTGCAGCATCCCTGGTAGGCATGCCTACGTCTGTATGGACCAATGAGGAATTCCTCACTGTCCCTGTCAGCTTCTCAGCCTGCTGTTTGTGGTAATGATGGCGAAGAACATTCTGGATTGTCTCTGTGTGGATCCTCACATCTGGAGAATATTACCAGCAGACAGGGGTGGGTGATGTCCTAAGGGAATGCAAATAAAAGGCCACAAGGAGCACATTCGAGTGAAAGCAAATGGGGAGAAGCGGCACACCACATATACGCCGATGGCCTGGAGATCTCTTTCCACTCCACTGCTAAAAAGGCTGTCACCAGCCAAGCTAATCAAATTAGCAGATGAGCGGGCAGAGCCAGGCTGATGCTCAACAGGCGTGGACGAAGGTGAAGGGCAGCAGTTAATATCATTGTAATGAGAAACTGGAAGCTGTCATCTGTCGCCAGCCAAACTCATACTGACGGAAAGCTATCCCAGAATGCTCAGTGCTGTTGCATAACATCCCAGTGCTGTCACTGAGCAAGGGTATGCATTTGGCGTCGATTCACAGGAGATGGAGCTGTGAACCCCCCCAGCTTCACCCCGAGAGAAAAAGGGTTAATGCATTGAAACCCCCCCCCCATGTCTCAAATGGGCTCTGCCTGCCAAACAGTGGCACACATCAATAATGGAACGAAATGTACCTCCTGTTCAAACCCCCTCAAAGCTTAGTGTCACTTTAGCGATGAATAATAGAGAAACACAGGAGTGGGGGACATGGAAGGACAGATGGAGAGAGAGCAGGCTGGAAGGAGGGGGTTAAAGCGGTGTGTATGTGTGTGTGTCCCGGGCGACTGACCGCTCACACCCCATTTAGATAGATCTCCCAGCATCAATTTCAGATTGCAAGGAGCTGTGTGACACTGTAACGTCTCCCTGTACCAAAGGTATTTACATTTTAAAAACATCTCGCACGTATACTAGGCACTGTCAAGCCAGCTCTACAGATGAGATGATAAACATGATATTTCAGCTGCTCCACCAGGCTCTTTACCTCACGCCACCAGCGAAATGTGGACTTGCACTGTTATCATCCTGCCTGCTACAGCGTGAAATGCAACTCGCTGGAAAATAGTGAAAAATTCACGACACCTTAAACACTGAGCAATTTTACTTAACTTCTAAAGCACAAAAATTATTTGACTATTAGAATTAATCTGAAAAGTTAAAGTGTTGGGGATGGGGGAATGGATGGGATAAGATAGATGAATTAATAGATGACTTGAAAAGAATGAACAAATTAAAATGTCTTGTTTTTTAATTAAAGGAATGTGTTATCACACAGTGGTTTGCCATATTTGTGTATCTGTGTGTGCCTGTGCTAACGTGTTATTAATATTAATGTAAGTAAAGATCAGTCCTGTTCAATAATATTTAGCATGACGCTCTTCAAATACTCACTTTAAGCTGGAGTCCTTTGATTCACAATAACCTGATAGGAGACAGACGGGGAGGCAGGGGGGTGGGGGGCGATGGACTGAACGCGAGATTGGAATAGTGTCCATCTGTGAATATAATCCGCGAAAATCTGTCAGCGCTCGGAAGGAAGAGGGTGCGACAAGGAGGGACATCAGCAAAACAAAGCGGCATCAACAATGCATATGTAGGTTTTAAAAATGATTTTAGAATAGAAATTGAATTAGAATTAGATTGAGAAGGCAGTGCAGGCTGTTTATCTTTCTGTGTCACTGTTTTTATCCGGGGATGGTTTTTTTTGTACCATTATTAAGATAATAACTGTTTGCGTGCTTCATTCCTCTATGCACAAGAGAGTGCATTTAGGCATCAGCCCTTCATGTGAGAAATAGCTTACATCAAACACAAATGACACATCAATCTTTTTTTTGCGATCCATCCATCTTCCAAGCGCTTATTCTGGACAGGCAGGGGTTGTGGCACCATAGGGCACAGGCTGGGGTACACCCTAGACAGGATGCTATTACTGGGCACAAAGTATGGGACGCCATGGATGGGATGCCAGTCCATCACAAGGTACAATTCAGCAGACACCTTGGATGGGAAGCCAGTCCATCACAAAGCACAGATTGGGGACACCCTGGTTGGGATACTAGTTTATGGAAGGGCTGGGGTACACCCTGAATGAGATTCCAGTCCATCACAAGGCAAAGGGCAGAGGACACCCTGGATCAGATGCCAGTCCATCACTGGGCACAGGTTTGGAGTGTATACACACACTCCAGATGATGTCTTTTGACTGCAGGGTGGAAACAACATGGAGAGAACATGTTCAAAAATGTTCTCCATTAGTGAAAACCTCAATGAGAAAGAGCTTATGTCAATGGATTAATTGGGTCTTGAATATTTCTTCCTAGATTTGGATGTATTCGGTTGAATGGGAGTTAAACCTATAAGAATTATTAATAACGTTGTCTTTTTCTCAGTTTGAAACTGCAATTATTATTTCTTAATTATTCGTATCACGTGTTTTGCTTTGAAAGCAGCTTCAATTATTTTTCCAGCTGTTATGCATTTTTAATTGCCGCTTATCATGGTTATCTGAACGGAGTTCTTTCAGGCAAAATATAAAATGTTTTTTTTTGCACAGTTTATGCCTAAATGATTGATAAATTGTCGATTTGTTCAAAAACGATCTTGTACGCTTGTATGCTTTTACGGATGTGCATATAAAGGCTAACTTGTTGTTATTTATGCACAAAATGCATCAGAGCAGCAAGAGAGATGCAGGCGTCCCGCTGAGGGCCTAGTGACAGATGCACATCCATTTCCAAATAATAATCGAAAGATAATTGATGGAGATAAAGAGAAATGTCACCTCTCACCTTGTTTTTCTGTTTTAGTGATGCTGTTGGATACCACAGAGACTGCGAGTGAGCTGGGCTGGACCACTTACCCAGATACTGGTGTGAGTATCTGGCACCTCAGACCCCCGGCCCCGGCATCATGACCACCAGTGACCACGCCCATTTCCGGACTCCCGCGGATATGCAGATACACAGATTTTTTGGAGGAGGCACTTAAAATACTTTTGGCAAAAGGGGCAGGCACTCAGATACCCCCTACCACCCCACCCCCACGTGCCTGGTTGTGCATGTTAAATTGTTCTGAACCAGCCTTAGGGAGACACGAAATAACTCTGTGGATGACCTTTGACCTTTGGTTAAAAAGGAAGAAGGTCAAACAGAGAGCCAGCAGTCGGCACTCTGCTTCAGCTCCCCATCCGTCCTTTGAATCTCCTTCCTTTTCTCCTTCTGCCCTCCTTCTTCAACATCATTCGGCCTCATCTCCACTCGAGCCTGAACCTCTTCCCTGCTCGGGAGATGCTGACGGACTGAGGAGACCCGTTCCCCAGCCTCAGCCCTAAAACAAAGCACTGTGATCTCCCGCTAGCCTCCTTTCCTGCCGGTTTCTCTGTCCGTCTCCCTCCTGCTGCCAGTGTCCTCCTCATCCCAGTCCCCTTCTGGGCTTATATAGCGGGGGGGGGGGGGCGAGAACCAGCCAGTTAAATGATTTATTTGCGAGCTCGCACAGCCGTGCCTTTTACCATCAGCCCCTGGCTTTGTTCACAGCTCCTGCTTCTCCTCACTTTTCCATCTCCCAGTTCTTTTACTTCCATTTTTTCCTGCTCCAGCAACATCTGTGGCGGCGCTTCATGCACTGCCGTTAATGGTGAGACATAATGTGCTATTCAAAGTATAAATAAAAGATCGTCGGCGCCCTCGCTGCCATGTCAGCATTCAGGTGTTATGTAGTACCAATGCCGCTCTCTATGTGTAAAACTGTGAGAGGCCCTGCTGCGTGTCGTCTGCAGTGCTGCTGAAGTTTATCACCGCCACCTCCCCCCATGAGAAATACGGCACCAGCAAAAGAGAAGGATACTTCTCGCCGGGTGAGGCCTGCACTGGCCTGCCTGCTTTGGCTGCCGTGCTCTGCCAAAAATCAGCATAATTTAGCTTTCATCTCATGCACAAGCCTATAAATGATGGATAGCTTAGAAAATAAAAGTGCATGCTGCTCTCTTTTTATGTTTAAATAACTATCTCTTGTAGACTTTAATTCTCTGTTCCCTCGCAAAAAGTCCCTTCTCTTTCTTTGTTGTATAGTTGAAACAACATTTGCTGTTTTCCATTTGCATGGTAACAGGTCTATACTGATCGGATATGTGAATTATTACATATCAGCTGCAGCAGTGCGGCCCTTTTCCCATACATTTTAACAAAACCAGGAGGATTCCCATATCCATCTATCATCCTACCGCTCATCAAAACATGGTCCTGGGGGAGGAACCTCAGGCAACATACAGCACAAGGCAGGGAGGACAACCTGGACAGAATGCCAAGCCATTGGAGGACGCAAACACCCATACAGACCATTCAGGGACACCGATTAATCTAACTGCATGTCTATGGACTACAGGGGAAGACCATAGAGCACAGAGGAGGAGTGCACAGGGACCACTCGTCCTGCAGGCATGAGACCACAGTTCCACTGAGAGACCTTGTCGTCCCATCGCAGACACCATCTGTAGATGTTTTATCTGCAGCTTTTCTTAACTAGCTGACACCCTCTGCATTGTAGTTTGGAGAGTACTTTCCCTGGAATCCAGTGCGCTCCCTGCAGATAAGGACTGTCACTCAGGCCACAGTGTAACAAAGCAAAACCCACACTGCCTTTCAATAACCAGCAACACAAAGGAGAAACCCTGATTCCAATAGGGCTCTGTTTCCATGCGAATCCGAGATTCCGGAAGAAGGGGCATGATGTCATAATAAGACTCATCTCTCCCTCCTTTGGCTCGATTAAACCGTCTTTTCCTATCTCTCCCTCCTAGTGGGATGAGGTGAGCATTCGAGATGACCGGGGCAGACTCATCCGCACATTCGAGGTGTGCCATGTCAACCCAAACCCCCGTCTCCAAGACAACTGGCTGGCCACGCCCTTCCTGCTGCGGCGGTCGGCACCCCGAATCTTTGTGACCCTGCGCTTCTCGGTCCGGGATTGCTCAAGCCTGCGCTCACCTTCGCCATCCTGCCGGGAGACTCTCACGCTGTACTACAGGCAGGCCGACTCCCAGAGAGAGGTGGAGCGCGCCTGGGGAGGGCAGGTGAGACCGCTGGGAGGGGCACAGTGCCTCAGGACTGGGGGCGGGCACTTCATGAACGTTATTCTAACGGATTGCAGGTACTTAGGTCTCTCAGAGCCTCAAACCCAGTTCCTGATCTCTGTCTGCCTCCTCCCCTACCTGTCCAGACAAGCAATGGAGAGAAAGACACGAGGGAGGGATGGATTAAGATTGACACCATTGCTGCCGACAAAAGCTTCAGCCGGGTGGAGCCCAGTCTGCCTAACCAGTACCAGCCGGACCGGTACCAACAAATAAACATCAAGACACGTAGCTTCGCACCACTGACAGGGGCTGGGTATGTCGCTCCTCTCATGCTGTGTAATGCACTGCAATGTTGATGCACATGGTGTGTTCACAGCCCTGATCACCCCCACTATGCCCCTTCTAGATTTGTCCTAGCCATAGTGGACAGTGGAGCCTGCGTGTCCCTAATGGGCGTGTCCATCTTTTACCGTCGCTGCCCCTCCGCCAATCAAAACATGGCGTTTTTTCCAGCCACTCCCTCAGGGGCAGAGCCCACTGCTCTGGTGCCCGTGGATGGCATGTGCGTGCCTCACAGCCAACCGCAGGGAGGGATGGTACCTCGCATGCACTGTAACGCAGAAGGTGACTGGATAGTGCCAGTCGGGGAGTGCATCTGCGATGAGGGCTTTCAGCCCAACCACAACAACTCAGCCTGTCAAGGTGAGTCCTCCATGCTAGTCGGAAACAAAAATTCAGGCTGCCTTATAAAGTGAGCAGCACAGTGACACTTTGTTATTTGTGAAATCTTTGACATTCTATATTGTAAATTTTACCCATATGTGTCTCAGCTTACAGACCCAGAGCTAATTAGATGAAGTGAACATATGACCCTTAGGAAGAGTGAGTTTGGAGCAGAAGTTGAGATGTCCATCAAATGTTTATAAAGTGTTCAAGTTCTACAACCATTGCAATGACATTTACAGTCAAACCTCCCTTATCCGGACCTCCAATGTACGGGCACCTCCCTCTACCGGGCAGCTCTAGACATGCGCATGTACAAATTAATCTTACACAACCAGCAGCTGTGCAAAATCCATGGCTTCAAAAATGAAGCGTAGTGTCATGTCCCTCCAAAAGTAGCTCGATGTCATTATAGACATACGACAAGGAAAATCACACAGAGTTGTTGCAGACCATTTTGGAGTAGCTAAGTCTATGGTAGCCGGTATTTGGAAGAGTAAAGAAAAAAATCGAGAAGCATGTGACAACTAGAGCTAATCCTGCATTAGCTAAGAAGCGTTGTATTGTTAGACATGCACATTCCCAAAAGCTGGACGAAGTTTGTTACCTGTGGTAAATATCATATAGTTTTTATGTGTGCAAATGTACATGTACGTTGTACTGTACATCTATTTCTAAGTTACAGGCATTTCTTTCTTACGGGGACCTCTCAGTCCCATTCTGCCCACATAAGGGAGGTTTGACTGTACATTTATTTATTTAGCAAAAATTATTATTCAAAGTGACATAAAATTGAGGGAGCTCAACAGCTGGCGTTGCAGTTTGGGTAAGGGCCTTGCTCAAGGGGTCGACAGTGAAAACACTCTGCCAACCACAACCTTTGAACTATTGACATTGCAGGCACAGGGTGCTAACCCACAGAGCCACAGACTGCCCCATTATTGTTAAGTTATATTCAGAGGTGGAAATTTCAGGTCCAGAAAATCCAGACCATACTCAACTGGTTGGTTGCAACAAAATCTTGGTCTGCACTTTTACTTTCTGGACCTGAACTTTCCACCATTGGTTGTATTACAGAAAGCATCAAAAAGCAGATGCCCACACCCAGGGCCAGTGTGCCTAATTCCTGGGCCTGGGACAAAATTTCAATGCCCCCCTCCCCCCACACGAGGATCACTGTCTCTCACTGTCTGATCGTCCCCCCCACACACACACACACACACACACATACAAGATCAATCACTAAGTCATCTTGTTAAAGAGTTAGGGTAAAAAACACAAGGTCAAAATTTGTGTCTTAAACCACATTCACACAAGAGGACACTAGTTGGTTCATCTAGGTTATGTTGTAGTTTAGATGAAGCTTTTATCGGGAGCCTCTGACCTGTTTTGACCCTGAATTCAGAATGAAAGTGTACACAACATACCTTACAGTACAGTACTGCAGCTCAGTGTGGCATCTATGCAGATGAGGGGAAGGAATCTGTAAAGTTACACAGTCCATGATCCAGGTGAAGTCCAGCCAATCAGCATTCTCACCCGACCACCAATGAGCTTTAAAATTGCTAATAAAAAGAACAGGTCTCAAAGGTGGCTAGAAATGTGAAGCTATACTGACAGGTGGTATACAGTGGATTTGGGTTGGGGGGGGGGTCTGTGGCCAAAACCGAAAGGGGTTCTACGTAAGACGGCAGCAAGGGAAAGAGAGGAGGGATGGAGCATGTGTCACATTTAGGTCGTTGTGATGTAATGGCTACTCATGTGTGCACAAGTGACAGGAGCCACAGGGGATAAAGGGAAGGAAATCAAGCCGATGACTCAAAGAGCCAAACATGCAGAAATCCTACCAGAGGATGCAAGCAAAAACACTCTAAAACCTGTTTTAGCACACATGCAATTATAACGGAAGGTAGAGGTCTGGCTCATTTGACAATCTTTAATGAGTATATATAACAAGTCCATAGTGACAGTAGTCAGGTGGAAAATATATTCAGTCCATCGAGACTGACTTAATGCTTTATTAACCTATTAGTGCGGGAGGTTTGAAATTAAGGGACAAGATTAGTTCAGGATTCATACCTATGCACATGCGATTACTAGCATTCATGAACATTACATAACCGTAACACATCAGACTATTCATTGAGTATTAAACCTGTGAAAGATATGAATACATTAATAAAAGGTTGTAATTCATCTGACAATTTTCTATAATCCTGTTGCTCCTGGCATTGGCTGTAGGCATAATGTAGCCCTGTCAGATATATATATATATATGCATGCAGGGTGTGCCCAGCCTTGTGCCCTGTGCCGCCACCCTATGCTGCCATGACTCCCCCCTCCTCCTCCCTGTAACCAGGATAAACAAGTAGAAGATAGATGGATGGATGGATATATACACTGTATATATTGCACTGTATGTTTACCCTCCACACTTATCCCAAACATCAATGCCTGTGTAAGACACAACTGTGGAAAAAATTAAGATACCACTCTATATTTTTAAACAAATCTGCGTTTTTAAATCCTGATTTAATCCTGGTTCTGCTGGCAGAAGGCTATGCTGAGCAGTAGGTTGCTTCCACATTCAAAATTTCTAAGACAGCAGTACACAAGAACAAAGTGAAGCAGGAGACACTGGGAATGACCAGAAACCAGCTAGGTAAAAGGCAGAGGCGAAATTCTAATGCCAGACTTATTCGACAGTTTGTCATGAATTGTTGAATGATATCAAGTGACCTTCAAAAGGAATGGGAAACATTAGGTGCAGGTATGAAGTGGACTGCTAGGACAGTTCATACCAGGCTCCTAGAAGCAGGAGTGAAAAATATGTATATATTATTCACAAATGCACACCCACCCAGAAATTAATGAAACAAAAACTTCTGCGGTGGTCTCTTAATTTTTTCCGCGGCTGTGTGTGTGTGTGTGTGTGTGTGTGTGTGTGTGTGTGTGTGTGTGTGTGTGTGTGTGTGTGTGTGTGTGT
>JAODKC010000137.1:21113972-21139071 GCA_026777985.1 Mormyrops attenuatus | reverse complement strand
TGTGTGTGTGTGTGTGTGTGTGTGTGTGTGTGTGTGTGTGTGTGTGTGTGTGTGTGTGGGTGTGTGTGTGTGTGTGTACTTACACATATATATACACATGGACACACACACACACACAGAAATCATTGTCTGCTGTTGTTTTTGGCACCTCTCCTATATAATTCATGCCTTGGGAATTCTTTGCTTTTTTTAAAAAAAATAAGCCACACTGAAAAATAATGACGGATCTGAATGCTGATTGTAATGACAGAACGCAACCTGATCTGTGTTAAAAGTACAAGGCCAGAAAACAAGGCTGGTTTGTAGAACGCCCACTCAAAGTAGCACATTTTCCTGATTAGGCTAGCAGGTCAGAATTTCCATGTCATTTTCAGGGAGAGCGACAGATTTCTTCCAAGCGTGGATGTGGACGCCAAATAAAATGACTTTTATTCCCGCTTGTCTTGCAAATTGCCGAGCCAGCGTGGGTTTCAGAGGCTCGAGACACGGTGACAGGTGCTCAGAAACATGCCAATGCTGAGGTCTGGAAGCCAGGGCTCGTGTCAGCCAGCTAGCCTAAAAAGATGCTTAGTAATTACATTCCCATCTTTATATTTGTGTGTTAATGATGTGTTATTAATTGCCGTTTCTACAATGTATGTATGGGAAAGTGTATACATTAGAAGATTTCTCCAGTGCATTGATCAAGTGGGTACAGAAAATGGATGGATGGATGGATGGATGGCACATTGACTTCGTACACATGGTGTTTTTTTTGTAAATCAATAACTATTGTTAGTTAGTTGTGGTTGGTTACCTGTAAAAGCACAACCAATCATTGGCCACCTTGTATTTATATCAGCTTTGTATTGTGCTTACATGTTGCTCACATGTAAAAGATCTCTCTTCCATAAATAATGTAAATAATAATATGTAGTAATATAAATAATAACATATACTAAAATTGAAATTCATGATTCAAATAATTCTTCCACTCTTGTGCAATCTAAACAAGGAGTGTATTTATGCTGATACACCTACATTTATTTCCATAGTACTCATTATTATCATAAACATATTCCATGGTTTATAGTTTTTTTTTTCTTCAATTACATTAATACATTGTTGTTTTAGTCACACATCTGAGGTGGCACGGTGGTTAGCAGTGTTGCCTCTTACTTCTGGGACCTAAGTTCAAGTCTCTGCCAGGGTTCTATGTGTGTGGTGTCCCTGTGTTGTCTTGGGATTTCCTCTGGGTGCTCTAGCTTTCCCCCACATTACAAAAACATACTGAGGCTAAATGGAGTTACCAGACTCCATGTTTGGAGTTATCATGTTTCTTTTGGGGGAATATTCATTTCTTGGTCTTGGTGATATCCGTCATTTTAACTGTTACTGTAGCAAGAAAAACACAAGTAGGCAGGACTTCCTGTGAGTTAGGTATCGTGCCACACATATGAACAAATGTGGTACACATGTGCTTTTAAGACCTGTTAAAGAGAAACAAATTGTGTGTTTTTGTGTCAAAAAGATTATAATGCTGGGAGTGAGCAGGGAGGAGAGTGAACGAGAGAGAGAGTGAGAGAGAAAGGGAGAGAGAAATTGGGTCAGTGATCTAAATTCCAAGTACCATGTCAGCACCAAATTATACACTTCGTTGCCATCTCGCTCTCCTTTTTCCCCAGCTCTGATACTCAGTGTTGCCCATCCACCCCCCCCACTCTCCCTCTCCTTCATCTCTTCCTCCCTCTTGTCTCCACATGTACACCACAGTATCCGGTTCTCTCTGTCAGGCTGCTCCTCGTCTGCATAAAAACCTCCAAGGTGTCACTTTAACATTCCCAAACTGAAATGCCCAGCATTTTGTTCATAGAATGTTGATGGAAATCAAATTTTAATAAGGGGATGCGAAAGGAGAGGGTCCATGCTAAATAGCAGGAGACAGGCTCGTGGAGCAAGGAGGCAAAGGGGAGGGCCATAAGTAGAAGCAATTTGGTTGGTTAAGATGGGGGAGAGAGTTGAAGCAGAGCTGGTGTTGTCAGATGCATTGGTACCAATCAGAGTGGTCTTGTAGGCACATCTTGCTGCTTAACACAGTTGTATCTGAACACGTTCGGTAATGTGATTCAACAGCATGAATGATAGATGAAGGCAGGCCTCTCCTCTCTCCTTTTTTCTGTCATCCTCTTCATCGCCTAATCCCAAAGCCAGAAAAAATAGTGAGAACAGGGAAAGCCTCTTAGCCATTTGAATGCCTTTGTCCCCTCCTGCCCTGGGCAGCCGCTGCTCAGGATCACACTCACGAGACTCAAGGACTGTCAGAAGAAGGTCACCGGAAATGCCGCAGTATTAACCTTTGGGCATGTAAATCTCACAGGCAGGTACAAGGGCCCAGCCATCGGTGTCATTAAAACCGTGCCATGTGTATGTTCTCCATTGTATAGTACACCTAATATCAGAAAATTTGTACCAGCAAGGATGTTTAACAACCACAATGTTAAAACTCAGGTAGTTATGCCACCGTTTGGACTAGTCATTCGTTACAGAGCTATTTCCAATTAGCTATTGCTAATTAAATGAGCATGAAAACAAATCAATACTGCTATCTAATTAGGTGATCCCAGTGAGTGCAAGAAATTTTAATGTAGCTGAAGGAAATAGCGCTCGGCGGATAGGTATGTAACAGACATGCTGAGGAAGTGCTCAGTGCTAACAGCTAACCAGCTCTGTGCAAACATCATGGGGTAGGTGCAAGCAGTGGCAGCCAGGCTGAGCCAGTGCTGTAGCTATGAGCATACCGCTTTGTACTCATCCTGTAATGTAATGGCCGAGCGCTACACAAGGCAGGCCCACACATGGAGAAGCTTCATCATGAGGGTCTCCTAGTGTGATAATATTTTACCACACATTCTTCTCCTCCTTGCAGGCTGCAGGGTGGGTCATTTCAAGGCCGTGCCAGGGTCGCTGCCCTGTTCCCCGTGTCCGGCTAATAGCAGAACCAGCACAGGAGGGTCCAGGGTGTGTGAGTGCAGGAGTGGATTTTACCGAGCCCCTAATGATGCCAACGACACAGCCTGCACAGGTAACGTGGAGGGGGGGGGGGGGGCTAACGGCCGCTGCTGTGGAGCGCCATGCTTTCAGAGCTCACATGTGTCTAGTAGAGATTGGTGAGGAACACAACGTTCTGAGATATTGATAACAGAACTGATATTTATTGCAAAGCAGAAACCAAGACAAACGACTGATACATTCTGTATCCATCCATCCTCAATCAATGCATCCATCCATCCATCTATCCATCCTTGTAACTACTTATCTGGGACAGGGTTGCAAAGAGTAAAGGCCACCATTTTTAAAGTACTTTGTAATAATTTCAATGGTATAAGAAAGCATTATTTCTTAGTTATGTTTAGAGTCATGGTCATAGATCGACGTGTTTCAGGCAGCTCAGTGGTGCGTGTTTGGTTGGCTCAGCATCTGGATCTTGGCTCTGTGTCTCTGTTTTTCAACTTGCTTCTACTTCCTGTGTCCAACAGCTGTTCTCCTGCAGCCCAAACCCCAAATTCTATGAATTGGCGTCTAAAAACCTCCCATCGTCTGTGTGTGAATGCGTGCCCTGTGATGGACTGGCATCCTATCCAGGGTGCCTCCCCGCATTCTGCCCTGTACTTCCTGGGATGGACTGCAGACACGCTGTGGCCTTATACTGTATAAGAGGTGTTTGGATATGACAATACAAAAAAAAAAAAACATTGATTTCACACAATAAAAAACTTTAGACCTAAGAGCATCACATATATTTACTGGACACTTTTGTCCAAAGTGATGTACAACTGAGGTTCAGAGAGCAGGGTCAGGCAGTCTCCCAGGAGCTATTGGGGATGAGGGCGAGATGGTACTGCTAGCCATGTGGTTTGAACAAACAACCAGCTGATAAGAGGCACAGAGCCACACCCCAGCTATTCTTCACACTTTAGTCAACGCCCCCCCCCCCATACCATTAAACACATTCATTTCAATAGGTGACAAAACATTTCTGAGACATCAAATAACAAAGGTAATATTTCCTTTCTTATTTTTATTTATTCAGTCAATAAAATAAAACAATTAAATATAAAGCATCCTTTGTCAATTAAATATAGTCACAATTGCCAAAAAATTGTGGTAAGCAAAGGTTGGCTTGTCTAGCAACTTCCTTTATGGGACAACATAAGACTTGCCTTTGTTATGTGCGTATGATCTCTAGTCTTTTAGTTATAGCTTTGTAGCAGTGCATTTAACCAGTGAATGGCTCTTTGTTTTAAACAATGGGAATGAATGAGTTCACATGCCCTAGGACAAACTGTACTTGTAAGTAGTTATTGACTAGTGAAGGGTAAAAAACAGCCCAGACATAAACATTCAGTAGATCATTGTGAAGTTCACATAAATAGACATCCAACAAAGACACACTATGTAAACTTTTAACAGGTGTGTCTGTGTGTAAGTACCTGGTGTATAATGGATCAGCTAAGAAGGTGTGTACTTACTAAAGTGTGTATATCTAAGCATGTGTTTGTGAAATATAAAGATATTTTCATACTTTATATGTATAAACATAGCAATCAAAGGTGGAAAATACGTATCAATATTAGACAAAATATTGCTGTAGAAAAACATGCAGGTTTCTGGTATTGTGTTGATGTGGATCTGAAAGGTTTGTTCATGAGTGATGGAAGAAGGGAGCAAGAGATCGCCAGGTGGATCGGTGCAGTGTCAGCACTTATGTGAACATTTTACGGGTCAGCTGTGGTGACGAAGGAGCTGAGTCAGAAGGCGAAGCCATTGTTTTACTGATCAATTCACATTCCTCCCCTCACCTATGGTCACAAGCTCTGGGTAGTGACCGAAAGAACAAGATTGCAGAATCAAGCAGTGGATATCAGGCTTCTTTCGCAGGGTGTCTGGGCTCAGACATAGAGTTAGCCTGAGGAGCTCAGACAGTCCAGAGGAGAGCCACTGCTTCTCCACATCGAAAGAAACCAGCTGAGGCGCTTCAGCCATCTGTCCTCCATCTATCCAGTCATGCCTCCTGGATGCCTCCCTTGGGAGGTCCACCTGGGAGGAGGCTGCCCCCGTCACTCATGAGATAGTGGTTGGATGGATGGGTTTAAAGGATCATAGTGAGGAAGGGAGCCTCCTTTTCAGACCTTGATATGTTTATCCATGAAGTAATATTATGCTTTATTGAAGGCAACCTACGATAGAAAGGGGCAGAACTGTAATGGGTTAATGTATGCCAGCCCTATCTAGGCACCTGTACCCTGAAATTTACTGTAGTATCATCACGAGGCAGCCATACCAAGTAACAACTATCCAGCTGTCTAATGAAGGGCTGGGGGCAGGGCTTGGTGCCTTTCCAGTGATTTGTCAGATGAAGGCTGATTGGTGTTTTTGCCATTTCATTTTGATTGGTTCCCATATTGTTTCACTGTTTCTTCCTAAACCTCCTCCACCTTCTGCAGGTCCTCCATCAGCACCCCTGTCTCTCTCCTGGGAGTATGAGAGAGGGGAAGGTGGAGTGTCCCTGCGCTGGCGTCCACCCCTAGACACAGGGGGTCGGCGAGAGGTGTGGTATACCATTGTATGCCGAATCTGCCCCTCTGCCTCCATGCTGTCCCCGGGGGTGTGCTCATGGTGTGGGGAGGCAGTGAGCTACACCCCATCGCAGACACGCCTTCAACAGACTAAGGTTACACTCAACAACCTGCTCACACGGGTCACCTACCTCATACAGGTACATTACCCATGATTCCCAAAACTTGGTCATGTCTCCTTAACCAGTCAGCTACATGAAAGAGAAAGAATCAGTGTAATATATGAAATGATATCATAATTCAAAAAGACTTTGACCCGTAATTTTATTATAGTTTATCATTTTAAGTGAATTTAGTCTGAAGGGATACAAAGTTGAATGTGCTCTTTCTTCTATTTCACTGTGTGCCACAGCAAGTATCAATGGGCAGAGTTGGTCTGCTTTCTGTTTATTGACAGGTTCAAGCAATAAATGACGTATCGGCTTTGAGTCCCTACCCACCTCAATACGTTAGCATCAACTTCACCACCAGCCAATCAGGTGAGAGTGAGGAGGGGCCAGGCTAGAACACTGCGAATGGAGTAAATGATGTGTAGAAGGCTGTGTGTATGAGAAAGAACAGTATATTACGTATAACATATAATATACATATATATATATCCTCCTGAGACCCAAGGAAAATTTCAGGTTATTTGTGATTTTCTATGTCTTTGGAGGGAATAAAACATCCTACAATTTAAATTTTTTCAAATTTATTTTTATTTTTAATTTCACAGCATGTCCTCTTTAGTTTACAACAAGAATAAATAAGTTTTCTTACATAAGTGAAAAGATAGATGCAAAAACAAAATGTCCAATACAGAGGACACAAATGAATGGCCCAGATCTCAGGAGGATATATATACACATTATTCATAATATATATATTTATGTTATGTATAACGTATATATTATGTTATATATAATATAATAAAATCTGTCTATCAAATGATGGATCCATAGATAGATAGATAGATAGATAGATAGATAGAGCTGGCATGGGCTTGACACTCACCATCAGTGTCTCTTGCTGTTTTTGCTTGTCTGTATTTGCTTTCCCTTCCTCCTCATGATCTTTGGACTCAGGTGGTTCTGGGTCACGATATCCTGTCGGTTCTCATCAGACTCAAAGGCCGAGTTGCGGTGGGGGAGGGGCTCATACGGGCCAGTGTGAGAGGATGGCAGGCAGGCTTACAGATACACGGAGAGTGCAGGACATTCAGAGCTGTAACGGCTTCAGATAAAGGGCACACTAGCTACTAGAAGCCATGAAAATAGCACTTACATCAATTCAGAAAGAAGTGACCTCATTACCAGTTAAAAAAAGACCATACCCTTTCAAAACATTACTGTGGGAATTCAGTGAAATTCCTGCGAGCCCACAGTAATTCCTGAGGGTAGAGCAAGGCTCCCAGCCACCGTGTTGCTTTCTGTTCGCCGCGATCCAAACCCAGTGAGAGAGGAACCTATTTCTGGATTTACGGAGAGCGGGCCGCACCGCAATGCCACAGACATCCTGGGCGAAAGACCCCATGTGATGGACCCTGAATGATGACGAATGCAGCTGGAACTCAGCCAGAACCATGCAATATACAAGCAGCGAGAACCACTGACCTCGATTTGAGACACGAGCTTTAACTTGATACTAAGAAAAAAAATTTACAAATACATAGCTGTGCCTCGGAAATGCTAACTCAAGTGCATTTTGACTCAAACAAATTGGGAGAATTGGTTTCATTTTGGGGAAAAAAATAGGAAGAAAAAACCATGGAAGAGGATTTTGGAAAAAAAAAAATTAAAGTCAATAAAAGTCCTTGTCTGACACTGTGTGGTGATTCATCTGAGAGGCTGTATCGCAGGAGGTGCCCTCGTCGCACATACAGAGGGCAGCTTAACGCTTCCCAGCATTTCAGAGCAGAAGCTGAGATTTTCTCCCTCATCAGCGGCAGTAATGCGCCCGGGACTCCGGGGGGAGCGGCACAGACGGCATGTGAGCGCCATTCTGTGTGACAGCGTGTGGGTGACGTTTGCGGCAGTGCAGAGCAGACAGGTGGCGCCGTTTGCTCCTTCTGTTCCCTTTCTGGCTTTCTGGTGTCAGTGTGGAAGACTCCTCTGCTGCTTGTCTGAGATGGCTTTATGTAACATGGAAAAAAACACTGAGTCCAAGTGGTCTGTCACATTTCAGTCCCCAAGGAGCCTATGCCCATTTTTTTGCTTTTATAAGGAATATATACAGACATGCTTTGTCATGTTACTATGTAGGCCCTCAATAGGAGTGATGTCTAAGAACTACAGATAGTGGTCCTACATTGAGTGGATGTCCACTGTTTTGCCTGCCCATACTGCCATCTAGTGGCCAACTGTGGATCTGCATCTTCAACGGCTTGGCTGCCAGCCCATAGCATTGCTACACCTCCCTGATATGTCTTTGCTGTCTCTCAGTGCCCTCTCCTGTGCCCATGCTGCACCAGCTCAGCCGAGCAACAGACTCCATCACCCTGTCATGGCCGCAGCCAGACAGGCCCAATGGAGACATTCTGGAATACCAACTCAGATACTACGACAAGGTAGTCACCATGCTGTCACTCTCATTGTCACATGTCACTTAGCATAATGTCATGCCAAGTTGTCAGCTTTGAGTTAATGTTTTGATTTAATCAGCTACTGTGCCTGGATTTGATTAGGCTAATTCCCAACACTCCAACCAACTATTGTGCTATTATTTTGAAATTTACACATACACTTACATCTGGTTGCTAAAATGGCAAGGTAGCCCTAGAGTTGCTGCTGCCCAAAAACATCGCTCTTCAATGCCTACATAGAACAACAGAACACAGTCACGAGGACAAAATAAATTAAGCGCTTGGTGCTCTTCCTGTGTCAGGGCACAGACGACGACAGCGCTGTCAGTGTGTTTACAGAGACCAACACAGTCACCGTCAATGCCCTGGCCCCAGGGTCAATCTACGCATTTCAGATTCGCGCCAGGAACGAAAGGGGCTTTGGGCCCTACAGCCCCACCCTCTACTTCACTACTCTGGCCTTGGGTACGCATGCCAGCCTATCAGCTCCTGAATCACTTTCTGAATGCTGCTCAGAATCTTAATGGCTCACTGGACTGCTGTGTTCCTGTTCACTTTTCACATATATGTAAAAATTGTAAGTTCATAATTGTTTCTGTAATTATCTCTCCATCTTCGTTCCTAACAGAAGAACGCTCTATGCAAATCCAGAATCGACTGCCTCTGATGGTTGGCTCCGTGATGGGAGGGGCTGCCTTCCTATTGGTCATTGCAGCTGTTGTCATTGTGTTTATGTTCCGAAGGTGATTACATCACAACCTCCATCCATGTGATGGTATGAAAAAGGTGTTTTCATGTTGCATTTTGACTGATGTGGCCTTTTTTCCCCAGGAAAAGGAGAGAAAGCCCTTATCATAACAGACTACAAAGATACATTGCTAACAGAGGTAAGTGCATGTTCTCCATAATCATTCCCATGTTGTTGAAAACTGTCAGCGAAAACCAACATTGTTTTTGCATGAAGCACAACTTCACAAGACACTTTTCTCAATTTCACCCTCACTACAAACATGTAATCGAACCTTCCCTAAATGTGCATGTAATTCAACAACATCAAGATGATCCCCCACAGCCCCCCGCCATTTATCCCACAAATACCTTAAAAGGAATAACATTGATCCTCATCCTCTGCAGGGGGGGTGAAGTATTACGTGGACCCTTCTACCTATGAAGACCCAAGTGAGGCTGTGCGAGACTTTGCGAGAGAGATTGACCCTGCCCACCTCAAGATCGAAGAGGTCATTGGTGCTGGTGAGAGCCAGGAGTGCTTATATTGGAACCATTAACCTGAAAGTTTTTAATAGGAATTCGAGGCCAGGTGACGTCAAACTGCAATAAAAACCACTGGACTCATTGTGTAACTTTTTATGTCTGTGTCATTGTGTGTAAACCCCTCTTTTACTGTCCTGTGTCAACTTTTACAGTTAATTTTCGATCATTTATTATGCATATATCAACCCTCTGCTGTACCCAACCAATAATGTATTAATATTAAATTTACCCATAATTCCCATTTACCCATTTTTCTCTGTGTTAATGCTCTTCAGCACAGTTTGGCGAAGTGTCCCGGGGCAGGTACCACCCCCTGGGCAGAAGAGAGGTGCAAGTCGCCGTGAAGACTTTGCGATGGGGAGTGACTGATCGGGAGAGGGGGATTTTTCTGAGTGAAGCTGGAGTTCTGGGCCAATTTGACCACCCCAACGTCCTAAAACTAGAAGGGGTGATCACTCGCAGTCCTCCTGACAGGATCATCACTGAGTTCATGGAGAACGGTCCACTGGATGCATTTCTCAGGGTGTGTCTAGGACTATATTTCCCATAATGCATGAGGCAACTTCATTCATAATCACTGTAAAAAGCCTCCAAGAGCATAGCGACTAAAAACCGCTATTAATAATGACTACTAACATTCACATATAAAAAGGTCAGTACAGATTATTAAGACAATAATGACACTATAGTCCATATCAAAAAATAGATGCTGTAACCATAAAAGATGGATGATTGGGGCTCATTTCTGCTAACAAGTCTGACAATTTGTATCTGCCAGTGATGTGTATAATGTGTGAACCCTGCCCGCCTGCTCCATCAGGAAAACCTGGATCAGTTCAGCATCCTGCAGCTAGTGGGCATGCTGAGGGGGGTGGGCTCCGGCATGCGCTACCTCTCTGAGAGAAGCTTCGTCCACCGGGACCTGGCAGCCAGGAACGTGCTGGTGAACGCCAACCTGGTGTGCAAGGTGTCTGACTTTGGCCTGTCACGCCTCATGCGGGGCCTTGAACATGACATGCCCACCTACACTGCCTCCCTGGTGCGTCTGTACACTTCGCCGCCTCCGCCCTCACGTCTTCAAGCAGACCACCCCTTTTTATGAGTGCTGCCTCATGCGGGGGTCATTAGCACATCTCTTCTCCTCTGGCTCCCCCAGGGCAGTAAAATTCCGGTCAGGTGGTCAGCTCCTGAGGCGTTCCAGCATCGGAAGTTCAGCTCCGCAAGCGACGTCTGGAGTTTTGGGATTCTGATGTGGGAGGTGATGTCATACGGTGAGCGGCCATACTGGGACATGAGCAACCAGGAGGTGAGTGCGAGGGAAATCCTTAAACCAGCATAGAACCATAATCAGCACTGATTAAATGCTCTCCTTTCAAAGTCAAAGCGTCTCTACTGTCATCTTCAGTTATACGAGGCATGGGTCATACCTGTACTGCACAGTACTGTGTAGTGTGTGTATTATATATTATGGCATGCCAAGCAGGAAATATTTAATCATCTGTGATATATATGGAACGAACGCCGATATATATACAATGAAATCTGGAATATATGGAATGAAACCCAGAATATATGGAATGAAAGCTGGAATATACAGAATGAAAGCTGATATATATACAATGAAACCCGAAATATATGGCGTTCATTCCATATATATCAAAGATGATTAAATATTTCCTGTTTGGCATGCCATAATATATAATACACACACTACACAGTACTGTGCAAAAGTCTTAGGCAGTCAAAGGACATGTTCAAGGCTATATATCTAGGAAGTAAGTGTGTATTTGCTCAGAACAGAAACACAATTTAACATTAGGACATTTGCAAATTAAGAGTAACACAATAAAAACTAACATGAATTCCTTCTGTTCTCTAAAAAGTCATTGTTTTCCTTCTGGGTGGCTAGAAGAAACCCACTTCAAACCTCTCCTCAGGGGCACCCCAGCCATTCCATGCATTTGTAAAATTTTACTACCAGCTGACTTTATAATTTAATTAAATTAGTTTCAATGGGGTTTTTGCCTGAACACGGTACACTAGTGGTTCAGCACAAAAGATACATCAGCACCCAATACGCACTTTCAGTGAACTTTTACTGCTTGAAACTGATTTACTGGTGATGGCTCTCAGAAGCCAGTACTGAGTGGGAAGGGGACCAGAAGTGCCACACACTTGGGACTGGGGGCAGGATCTCCCTTTGGGGATCACTCTTCTGTCCAGGGCCGATCTGTTAAGGAATGAGGGTAAACAAAGAAAAAGAAAACGAAAGTGGGGTAAAAGCCAAGCAGAGTGAGTGTACGGCCAGGGCCCTGAGAGCAGCTACTGCCCGCAGGTCCGTCATGCTGTGCCACGGCACCGCGCTGGGGTACTAGGGGCCCAAGAATAAAACAAACTCTGGGCTGATTTAGGCACAAAATGGAATGAATCCACACAAAAAAGCCTGGTCACATGACACCCCCCCACCCCAGTCCAGCAGAAAGAAGTTCACACCCCCCACCTCAGAAACCCATCGCCATATTACCATATAAATATTTCACGTAGGCAACTATGTGTTACTCAATTTAATTTATTTTTATATAGCGCCTTTCAGAACAATCGCTCCAGGCACCTGACATTAGTGTGAATCAATCAAACAGAACACCGTTTATATAAAATGGTGCATGAAACTGAGACGAAGGGGAGGAATGTGTTTAGATGTTATGATGTGTTCCTGGCCACTCATGCTCCTCCTGTGTCGTCAGTCTGCTGTGTCCCCTTGACACCCCCAGGTAATGAAGGCAGTGGCTGAGCAGTACCGCCTCCCCGCGCCCCATAACTGCCCACCCGCGGTGCACTCCCTGATGTTACAGTGTTGGCAGGCAGACAGGCAGGACCGGCCCGGCTTTGACTCTCTCCTCTCATCCCTGGACCGGCTGATCCGACACCCAGCCTCTCTGAAGACCGAGCACAGCTGGTGAGACTGTAATGTGCCCCCATGGGTCTGATTTCACACTAAAACAGTATTTCCCAATCCAATAGTCAAGGACCCACAGACGGTCCACATTATTGCTCCCTCCCAGCTCCCTGTTAGACATTTCCTACCAGGAACTGGGAGGGAGCAAAAACGTGGACTGCTGCTGGTCCCCAAGGACCTAAAATCCTCCAAATGTAGTGGCCTTTATATTCTAATCCTTTCCAATCAGCAGGTCCAGCCAGTCGCTGCTCAGCCCCACCCTCACAGATCTGTCAACAGTAACGACTGTCAATGATTGGCTGAGCGTCCTCCGGATGGAGCGGTATAGGGAGGAGTTTGAGAGAGCCCAGATACACAGTTTGGAAAAAGCCAGCACCCTGACCATGGAGTGAGTCCTTATCCCTTAGGAAGAGCCCTTCTACACTGAAGGGGGGCACATACAGAATTTAAGGGGTGTGGCCCAAACTCTTTGCTTATAAGGACCAGCTTATTAATATAGTAAACATCCTGCTTAACACTATGAATTTATCTATTTTTATGTGAGAATCATGGCCACGAGTTATACTGCCACAAACTACAACAAAAGATAATAGATTCCTTAAAATTTACTATGGAAATTTTGTGGAATCAATGAAAACAGAAATACAGGCACTCCGCTCCCCCTGTGTTTGTTCAAGCCACTCTTCATACTATTGACCAAAACTGCATCCAAAATGTTTTATCAATAAGTACCACTCCTCTAATGCAGTGCCGGTGGAAATATATTATTTGTGAATTTTCCTTGTAATTACATGAGGAATGGCCACATTTTCCGTGTTATAGTGATGCCCCCCCCCCCCATTACTGCCTTTTAGATTGTTTGGATAGGTTAAATCACTTACAAACCCAGAGGGGAGTAAAAGTAGTAAAAATCTGTTGCCCGACACCTGAAATTGACTTCATATTTCTCCCCCTTGACCACTCAGGGATGTGCAAAACCTGGGAGTGAATCTGCTGGGTCACCAAAGAAAAATTGTCAATGCCGCCCAGCAGCTGAAAATCCATCTGACGCAGGGTCAGGCTGAAGTATAGCAGAAAGCTGGCCATCCCAAACAGCCAGCCCTTGGGTCCTGCAATCTGCATGTCATGCACAAAAAAACAAGAACACAATTACTTTTGGACTGGAAGTGTGAAAACATGTACATACTGCTGAAACCGACCACTTTAATCTCAGTGAACAGAGAGTATATCCTGTGAAAAACACAGAGAAGGCTTATTTTTGAACAACACTTGTGTAAAAAAATGCATCAGAATGAACTTTGGGTATAAAGTATGGGTCTAAGATGAAATATAGGAAATGGCTGATTGGAAAAAGGCAGCAAATACTATAAGACAGCTCTGTTTGGTTCATTCATTTATTTCTCCTACTCCTTTCCTTATTTACCTTGTTTATTTGCCTTCTCCTTATTTACCTCTTCTCCTTATTTCTCCTCCTTATTTACCTCTTCTCCTTATTTCTCCTCCATATTTACCTTGTTTATTTACCTCTCCTCCTTATTTCTCCTCCATATTTACCTCTCCTCCTTATTTACCTTTCCTCCTTATTTCTCCTCCATATTTACCCCTCCTCCTTATTTCTCCTCCTCATTTTCCTTGAACCTTTTTTGTTTTCAAAACCTTCCATTCACTCGTCATTCATTTATTTATCATTATTTATTCCATTTCTTATATAGAGAAAAAAAGATCATTATTAGGGGCTTGCCAGTCCAAGTGCTTGTATAGTTCATTTTTTTCATTGCTATTATGAGTATCGTTTACATTATTGTCTGTTTTTTTATGGTAATGAACCTCTTCTGAATGATGACTGGCCAAACAAACAAAATCACTGTGACGTAAATAAGAATCAGTGCCATGTCAAGTTGGCAAGAAGTAAATCTGGTTACTCTTCTGCTTCATCAGGCTAGTAGTATTCATATCTCATATTCATATCAGGCTAGTAGTATTCGTATGTTACATAGATTTGTGTCACAGATTAATATGAACAATGCTAATGTGAAACACATCAGGTGAGTGGAGCCATATGTGTGAGTGTGTCTCTTTGTTTGTGGGAATGTTCACCACTATTCATCTATTACGCAAATTTGTAAAATAAAAAGTCATAATTTTATTTAAAACACTGGCAGCTTCTCCTTTATTGTGATGCGTAAAGGACTAGGGATGCATTAGATAACCTTGATTTATAAACGTCAAACAAGAGGCATTTTTCCCATAAAAAGGAACACGTCAGCACATTGTTCCCTTGCAATGTCAGACAATGATCTCTGAAGTCAGCACAAACGCTCCAAGCAAGCACTGGGTGTGAGATGGCAGCCCCAAGGTCACATTTTAGACTCGTTAATAACAGCACTTTAGTATTTATTTCCATTTTTACCTTCTTCAATCATTTCAGCTGTTCTGGAGACTAAATGGAGTTGAAACACAGAGCAGCAGAATCCCTTTAGCCACATACAAGGAGATAAAACAGGAACAGTTTGATGATAGCCACTGAGGCTACCGTGAAACCAGGGAAGATTTTGCATTGTTATCTGAAATTGTCCTAAGCAAGTAATTAGATACACCAGTCTTCCAAAACATGCATGCATTTCTTATCATGTCTAGCCAAAAGGCACTATCAAATTAATGAATTATTTTTACTATGTTAAAAAGGCGTTTTGGCTCATTTCCTACAGTTGATATTACATTGGTACACCGTGTACAGCTGACAAAATGGATACTGACATCAAAGAAGATGAACACCCGGGTTGTAAAATTTCAGACAAATGACACGTTATACGAAACATGGATTATTTCTTGCACAGCCAGCATTAATCACACCAGCAGCCATGGAAGGCTAACTGAGAGAGCTAAGTGAGAATTTTCTTGGCTTTTAATTGATAAATGAAAGATTTGAAATTTTCAAGCATCCCAGCTGTCTTGCAGAGCGTAACAGTCCAGCTCCTACCTAATCCTACAGTATATTTCATAAAACAAAGTACAGACATTAATAAAAGCCCCCAAAAAATGAGAATACAATAAAATAAGCACATAAAAAGTTTACAGTCAGTATTTTCCAATAAACAGACTTGTGAGCAAATTAAATATTAATTACCTATACATTATGTCTACTATAATGATCTGCTTATGACCCTATCAATATTGCCCAACTCATCAACACAATATTTTTGAAACTCACTGAAGTGGATGAAGAGGAAAAATGAGACATGGGGGATAACAGCTAATGGAGTGGTGGCCTAATTTTACCAAACATGAAGGAGCTTTTCAATCTTTTTACTACAGAACAGCAATAACAAAGCCGCTAATGAGAGTGATACTCAAAATAATGACGATGCAATCATCCCAAAGCCTTGAGCATATAAACCCTGCTGGACAGAAATGATGCTTTTTGGGCAACGACTCTCAGCTGCTCCATTAGCAGCTGCCTTAGGTATCGCCTTTGCTCTGTCCACAGAAGCACCCAATTGTTTCTATTTTAAAATTGCATTTTGAATATTTTGTGCCAATCAGGTGCCCCATAAGTCACCAGAAACAAATAAGTTTGTTGTTTTAGCAATATTAAAATAGCAGACGTATGCAAAAAGATTTATGGTGTCAGTTGCTCTCTCTTTGGCGTCACAGGTTTTTGTTAGGGACCTGTTAGCCTTTTAGCCTATTAGCCCTTCTGAGTTGTTATTCTTTTCTTGTCATCAATACTTTTTCTCTGAACTGCTTCTTCTTTCAGTCACTGTTAAAATGCTTATAGCTGAATGTAATATAAAGTAACATAATATTATTATATTATATTATATCATATTATATTACATTATATTAAAAATATTTTACTATAGAGAAGTAATGGTGAATCACTTAAGGCTCTGCATTTCATGGTCCCCATATGTAATATATGTAAAATATTTAAAAGGTGCATGCGCTAAAATCAGACTAAACTCGCTCAGCTTGATAAGCTCTGCCAAACACTTACAGGCTAGTGAAAATGTTGTATATTCCACTAGTAAGTCAAACCATATTCTTGTATTTAAAATTCATGTTTTTAAGGATATTTGGGACCCTTTGTTCACGTTCAAGCTTTGGTTCCAATGAGGATTCGTTTAAATGCTTCTGGCTTTATCCCGTATTGTGTGGAGAAACCAGCAGAGCTGGCTGTTACGATTTTATAGGTGCCAAACCCCCACCTCAAACAACCATCTCTGTGTCTAGATCAGCCGGTGTTACCATCATGGTTCGGTCAGCGCTTTTTTAAGCAAGTTTTTTTCTTTTCTAATTCTTATCTGTTGTATTTGTCAAAAGTGTTGACTTAAATCCTTTTACCGATTCTGCATGCTGGTCATACAGGCGTTATCCAATGGGGAATGTGGAATGGAGACACTATCGTCACGATACAGGTCATCACTATCCTTAACCCTGTTATCATGCTGTTTTACTCGCTTCACTAACTTTACTTTTCAGTGTAAACACAATCCCCACAGTGCCCAAGTTAAACTGAAACTCAGCCCACTAGCAATTTATTACGACATACAGTATGTGTGTTTTGTATATGTATTTGTGTATTTATTTCTTTCAAAGAGAGTAACAGCTAAATACAAGATGCTTACTTTGCATAAATTGAAAGAATTCTGGGGCCTTTGTCCATTTGTCTAAAAAAGTGAAAAATATATTTCTGTGCAGTGAAATCCAAAAGGATATACAAATAATTACAAATGTTTCAGCGTGAATACAGTTTTAATTTGTGTTTTGTGCCTCCAGAGTGTGTATGTAATGCAAGTGTTAATGTTTCTTTTAACCATATGAGGAAATAATGGAAGAGCTGTCAGATACAAAAAAGAGAAAACAATGAACTGCAACTGGTTTGAATAAATGATGGATAAATCTGAACACAGTTTTAGAGACTAGTGAAGTATTTTCAGTGGTACTGATCAGCTCATGAACTTAATTCGTTCGAAGACTTTGTTCGCAACCCGAAAAGTTCGCGACCTGAATCAATTTTTCCCAATCCCAATTCGTTCAAATAATACGTTTACGGAAGGCGGACCAGTACACGATTGAGCATACGCTTGTTGGCAGGCTGGTTACTTGAAAGACGCCAAAACACGGAAAAAAACACAAAAAACTAAACAATTAACATTAAAAGACTAACAGTCAAAAACAATACAGTAATTTCAAAAATGTGATTTTTTCCATTATACTGTACATCATTTTCATATGCCTAAAATTTTTATGAACATTTTGTGATGCCACGCGTTGTATGTTTGTGTCTTTGTTTGTACTGTAAACAAACAATACGCAGTTGCCACTATGTATGAATGGAGAATATAACACTTACATAGGACTTACTTAATAATTTATGTTATTAATGAAGTACTGTAATTTGATGTATAGATACGTGACTGTTAAAAACCATCACAAACATGTTTATCAATCACTGAAAGGTAGCAGAACGTTCTGTCTCTCTCTATTTTTTTTTCAGATATTCGACCTCTGAAGAGATGTAGTAAAGACATACATCTACAACAAGCTTTTTATACATTCCACAACCGTTCTTGGGCATAATGTACACTTCTTTGTGTTTCGGGTGGTTCTTTGGGGGGCTTTCAATGGACCCTTTTGGGGGGTGTTTGTGTGTTCGCAACCTGAAACACGGTTCGCGAACCGGTACAAAAAATTTTAGAACGTCTGGTTCATAATCCGATTTGTTCGTGAACAGAACTGTTCGTGGGTCGAGGTACCACTGTACTCCATTATTTGACAGTATTTAATAAACATACAAAATAGGTCATTGTCATGGTACTGATATTCCTGTCAAGGTGAGAGCTCTGGTCTATTAAAATTTGTTTTCCCTTATTTATGTAAAGGATGGGTTATTCCCTGCCTTACCCTCCTCGTATAGGCTCCAGACCCCTGAGACCCGTAGCCAGGAATAATACAAATTTAATGCTGGGTTGTTGGGGGATGGGGGGGATGTCTAGCAACCCCACTAATAGGTTCCTCTAGATAGGGACTCAGTAGATTGGCGACTGTAAGGGGGTTCCTTTCTTGGCTAAGTGCCTGCTCGAAAGAAAACAAATTTCAGAGGGGGTTCTAACCCATCATTTGACAACATGCCTGCCCTGTGACCCCACATAGAACAGGTGGGAATGGATGGATGGATGGAGGGAGGGATGGATGAATGGATGGATGGATATAGCAGTGAGGTGTGCACCTTTCTCATGTTGACAAGAGAGTCATTTCTGTCATCCTATCTGAACATCAGGCTACCTGCCTCTCTCCTCCCTCCTCCCTCACACACGTTTCTCCGCCTCCGGTTTTGTCTTAAATGTCTACCGCCATAAAGCTTCACATGCAGGATTTTCCAACACACTGTCCTGTGTACAATTACACTGATGTAGCACATTACATCCTAATGTGATGTTCCACAGTATACTGTAATACTTGGGAAAATTGTGGTACTGACCGTTTGAAGTGCACAGGTAAGATTACCTGTCTTACTTAATCTGTCATTTTATTTTGTTTCTATTAAAATCTGTGCTGTAAGTTGGAGTAAGGCATGACAAGTGAAATGAGTTTTATCTATATGTTGCTTTGAATTATTCTTTTTTTCTATAGATTATTCTGTATTATTCCTGAATTATTATATAGAAATCTGTAGAATAATTGGAGAAGTATTATTTGTCTTTATTTGGTTACTGTTGTCTATATATATATATGTGTGTGTGTGTGAGTGTTTGATTGTAAAATGTATGCACATCTTCTGGAATGTGTAATTTAACTAAAAAGTGTTTTATTTAAAGATTTCATTCTTTTTAATATGCGTGTGTCTTGGTGGCAACCAGATAGTTTTTCCTTTTTCTGGAATAAGCCTCCTGTCCTTTCTCTTCTATATATTTGATCAACTGCAATTAAATTTAAGTGCAAGAATCAGAACAGTTTCTTAAAATCTTAGCTGAGTCGCTACTATAGTAATCTTTCCTTTGTTTCCCTTACTCTCTGACACACATACAAAACCCTTTGTTGTTTGTACAGTACATGGTTTTGTGTTATTTTGAGTTTACAGCACTTTCTTCAACTGCTGTTGTGTGACATGTGTTTTATAAATAAACAAATTTAAACATACATGTTAATTTGTTAAGTTATAATGTAGGCACCTGTTAGCATAGTTGCTGCTGTTGTATAGGCCAAATTAGTGTTGGTGATTGGTCGGTAAATATTCTGTATTCAGGCTTCTCATTGATATAGTCTCCCTTCGCTTCGATTTTAATAACTTTAGTCTTCTCTAATCCTCTAATCCTAACCTGCTTATGTTTCAGCAACAGATCCAGCAAGAGACTCCACTTGAGGCCATGAGTCCACCTTTAGCACGGATCGCTTTTTCAGAGCTCAGTCATCGGTGGGGTCAACTTCGATTCCGCCTAAAGAACAGAAAAGCATGGTCTCAAATGGTTGATGAGACTTTCATGCTACAAAGCCAGAGGTGAGCACAATAAAGACTAAGGCTGTGTCTTATTCAGACATATATGTCAATCTAGCTGCATTGAAATCAGTGAAATAGTACGTAAAAATCCTGCCTGGGGGGGCGTGAGGGATTCAATCTCATGGGCGCCAGATGGCAAAATGGGGTGGAAACTGGAAGTCATATTGGAAATTGTGAGACTTGACACTAATGCTCATGCTAGATCATAATACACCAAGAAGTTTCAAAACTACAGTCAGCATTATTTCCCTAAGTATCAGTATAGCACAATGAATTTATTCTAGCGTCTAGTCATACAAAATGCACATGGTAATATGCATATTGCCTTGTATGTTATGATTAATTCAACACAAAGCACAGAAATCATAACAACATACAGCAAAACACAACCATAATACCATAAGACTAGAATCATGTCTAATTTTGACTGTATCAATTATTACACATATCATCGGGATTAAAGTTTAAGTTGTGTGACAGTTAAATACAATTATTACATAATAATTCTACCAACTTCTTGACATTTTCACAGTTTATTTAGACTCTCTGCCTTCCCCAGAATGTAATATGCAGCTTGGAGTCAGTCAGTTTATTCACTTTCATGTCCCTTTTTTAGAGTGAATGACATCCCTCTCTTCTTTGCTGCCCATGAGAATGACGTTGGTTCCATAAAAAAGCTCCTTAAATGTCCATCCACAGATGTCTTTGAAAGAGGTGTGGCCTGATTTTCTCCTGCTTAAACTATTTTCACCCCTTTATTGATTTCTGTGTTTACCCAACAATATTATTACAATAAAGTAATATTAAAATTGTACTTTTTTTTAAGGGAGAGACACTTACTTACTTAACGTGCCCATGATGATAGTCTCATAATACTTCAATTGAGTGATTGATTGATCATTTTTCGAGTTTTTTATGTAATGAGTCTCAGTACTCTTTGAACAAACATGTAAATAAATAATGTAAACTGTTGATGGCAAAAACAATGCTTCATGCATCATCTGCTGTATTTTTTGACCCCACTAGATGGTGCTGTAAGTTCAAAAAATGTCTCAAAGCATGCCCCAAAGCAGGCCAAGACCGCCATCTAATATTGTAAAAAAGTATCACACATGGTTCATGAATCATCATTTTGGCCATCACTATTGTAAACACTGTACATAAGAACATAAGAAATTTACAAACGAGAGGAGGTCATTCGGCCCATCAAGCTCGTTTGGGGAGAATTTAACTAATAGCTCAGAGTTGTTAAAATCTTATCTAGCTGTGATTTAAAGGAACCCAGGGTCTTAGCTTGCACTATACTAACAGGAAGACTATTCATTACTCTAACTACATGCTGTGTAAAGAAGTGCTTTCTCAAATTCATTTTAAAATGTTCTCCCGCAAATTTCCACTTATGGCCATGAGTTCTAGTATTTAAACTAATATTGAAATAGCCATTTGACTGAACAGCATCCAGACCTGTTAGGATCTTATATACCTGGATCATGTCCCCCGTTAGTCTCCTTTGCTCGAGGCTGAACAGATTCAGCTCAGCTAACCTCTCCTCATAAGACATTCCTCCAAGACCAGGAATCATTCTTGTAGCCCTACGTTGCACCCTTTCCAAGGCAGTAATGTCCTTTTTAAGGTATGGTGTAGTTCACACGTGAAAGTTGGAAATGGACTTGGGGTAATTCTGTTATTGTCAATATTAGCCCATGACTATGTAAGGCACCCTGTTCATTGTTAATGTCACTTAAGTGTCTGTGTCTCCCTGCCTCAGGGGCCCTGGGGGAGACCACACTCCATGTGGCAGCATTTGCAAATCACCTACAGGCTTCAGTGGCTATAATGGAAGAGGTTCCTGAGCTCATAAATGAGCCCATAACCTCTGACCTCTACCAGGGTAAGAATTCTGATTTTTCCATCCAACCACATTATAAATGTGGCATCCGTGTTTGATATCATTCATTATTACGGCCTGCGGGAGGCACAGCAGATCAGAGGTTAGCACTGCAGTCTCACACCTCCGGAGTTGTGCCTTTAACTCCTCACCCCAGGAATGAGTGTTGAGATGTTCTCCTCAAGTTCACATGGATTTTCTCCATATACTTCAGTTTCCTGCTGCAATGCAAGTGTTAACTGATGTTTTCTAAACGAGTACATGATTTAGGATGGACTGTAATTCCATCCACAGTGTCCCCTGTCTTGCACCCTGTGCTTCCTGAAAATTTTAACATACTAGAAATGTGACTATAGGAAATTGATGAATTGATTATATAATGTTCAAATGATGTAAAATTAAAGATTTTTTAGGTTATTTTAGTAACTATGCAGTTATTGGTTCTGTGATTCTCTATCTACAGGTCTGACCGCGCTTCACATTGCTGTGATGAACCAAAACCTGGATTTGGTAAATGAGTTAATTGCCCGGGGCGCTGATGTAGCAACTCCTAGGGTGACTGGTATCTATTTCAGGAAAAGAAGAGGAGGGCTCCTGTACTATGGTGAGAGAAAAGGCTGTTTCAAATCCTGGGGGTTTTAGACCAGAGCTACCTGTGTTCTGGGCCCAAGTAGAACATCTGCAAGGCTCGTCTGCAGGCGAGTCCCACTGCCCCAAACAGATACAGAAGTGTTACCTTTGATACACATTTTAAAAACCACAAGGGTTTTACCTTTAATACAGCAGTAGCTTCTAGTGATGGGCCCATCCAACTTTTTCAGTCCCGATACCGATATTTTAAATTTGAATATCTGTCGATACCGATACCGGTCTCTTTTTTTAAAACAACAAAGCAGAACATACTTTGGAAATGACTGGTTACATATCGCACAAAAAAATCTAAAAGTCATAAAGAAGAAATACATTACAGGTATATTACAGGTACATTACAAGTATATTATGGCCAAAATGTGACTCAGTTCAGCAACGCTGCTGCTTTTTTATTTAAAACTTTGTAACACCAGCAGCATTTGACTGGTCAGCACCATGTAAACATGCATTCTGAAATTTTAAGTGCACCTTTATGCAAAATTTTAAAGCTGAGTGTCTAAATAAACATTCAAAATGAAATTCAAAGTGCCACTTCATGCATGTAGTACAAAAAATGCATGTAAAATGCTGAAAATAAAGGAATTGTAACTTCAGCATGAATTACTGTGTTGTATATTCAACAACTATTTAAAAAAATTGTAGATTAGACCCTTATATTCTTAAAGCTAAACATAAATAGAAATCTACAATAGAAAGTAATGCAAAACAGTGTGAAAATGGCTTATTTTCTTAGCACAACTGGTATTAAGGTCACAATCAGGGCAAACTTTTTTCACTTGTCATTTTTGTCTGCTTTCATATATTGAGATGGATCAGCAGAAAAAGGCTTTATCTATCGATCCATCTTAACTGCAACTTACATTCTTAACTGTGGGTAAAAATCCCATCACTAGTAGCTTCCTTGCTGGGACATCTTTGTCATGTAAAACAAGTGAGAACCAGACAACTTACTACATGTGGTATGAGTTGTGACTTCTGATTGGCGAAAACTTTAGAGAAGTAATACATCTGCTATGTCCTTTGGGAACTGCAGCTAGTGTTTTTCCAACTGTACTATATAATGGTATCATTCATGTTTTTCCATTAGAACCGCAGAAAGTTGACATCAAGGCATGTGATGAAGCGTAATATTTTATTTGATCCTTTATTTTTAAGAAGTCTATGATAAGAGCCTGAAACAATTCTCTGGTATATCTAGTTTGCCATATTACATATTGAAATGTAGTATCTTAGGGTGCGTGTATGTGTGTGTTCGTGTGTGCGTGTTGGGACGAAATGTTGTTCGGGACCCACAAGGGGAACCTCAAATTTATAAAAATCTCGTCAAAAATCTTTTTATTTTGTTTGGTTACTGGTGGTTAAAGTAAGGGTTGGGTAGGGGTTAAGGTTGTCATTGTTGGGATTAGGGTTTTTCCCATAGAAATGAATGTACAGTCCCCACAACGAAATGAATACAAATGTTTGTGTGTGTGTGTGTGTGTGTGTGTGTGTGGTGGGGGGGGGGGCATGTATATATTACATTGTGGGAACCAGATTTTCCCACAATGTGGTGAAAACCTTTGTGGGAACATTTTTCCAGTCTCCTCAAAGAGAAACTCAGTTTTAGAAAAATCTGTGAAGACAGGCAAAAGTCTTGTATTTTGTTTGGTTACTTATGATTAAGGCTAGGGCTGGGTAGCGGTTAAGGTGGTCATTGTTGAAATTAGGGTTATGCCCATAAAAATGAATTTGAGTGTGTTTGAGCCATTTCACTTTTCAACATACAACTGTCTCCAACGTCAGGCGAACACATCATCTCTTTTGCTGCTTGTGTGGGAAACGAAGAGATTATCACTGTACTGATCAATGCTGGAGCCAACATCAGGGCGCAAGACACCTTTGGTAAATTCCTGTTTATTTCTTTTCAGTTCCCTGAACATCTGTGACCTACAACAAGCTCAGGCCATCTCCCCGTTTTGCGATTCATTTGTATAATTTTATGACCTTAATTTTTTTTAACATTTATCCTCTATTTCTGTCTTTCATTAGGAAATACAGTGCTACACATTCTTGCTATGCAGAATAGTAACAATTCTGTCACCAATCTTATTGACATCTTCTTGGCATCGGATAAAGAGCTGAACAGAGACATACCACTGGACCGCCTGACCAACTACCGGGGATTAACTCCCTTAAAAGCAGCTGCAAAGGAGGGCAACGTTTTGGTGAGAAATGCACCCGTCATCGAACCACTTCCCCAGCAAAGGATTTTGGGTGGCCGGCAGCCATCACAAGGCATATACACATACAATAATATGTCAAATTGCAGAAAATGTAATAGTTGCATTCATAAATAAGAAATCTTAATTATGATTATTGATAACTGGCAATTAACTAAAGTTATGAATCCTGTCCATGGAAACAGACATGAGACAGATGTGGTGTATTAGCTGAGGAGCCAGTGGCTGACAGTAGGAAGCAGAAGAGGAGAGGCAGAAGGGAATAGTGGGGATGCTGTAGACCCCAGGCAGTATTCCAGTAAGCCCCAGATCACTGGGGGTTGGTTAATTTCCAAAAATAAACAATTTTCACAAGACACCTTTTATGAATAACCCCTGACATCCACACATTCTCATTACAACTGAAAATAATACAAATGGCTAAACATATTAAATCT